>CM031235.1:743373052-743899248 GCA_018340775.1 Taxus wallichiana var. yunnanensis
TTGAAGTTTCGCATACGACGAGAATTATTACTCGCTATCTATACTCCTCAAGGTTGTTATTCTGCTCATCTTCTTATTCCTTTCCCTCCTTGTGTGGCCTAGGCTTGATGATCCTTTGTGGAAAACACTTTAGTAATATCCAAGTTTAACCATAAAACAATGTTTGTACATTAGTAAATAAGTTCGTTTCTGAATAAGGGAACCTCTCCCATTAAAGAGGAGGGACTTCTTGTCCTCGATCTGTGCTTCTTCTAAAAAGTCCTATCTCGACGACCAACAGCTTTTGGCGACTACTGGGAAAATTGCATTCTAGTACTACAATTTTTCGATCATCCTTTGATCCATGCGACTGCGCATTTCACTCGAGGGAGAAGGACCTTGGTATCGAAGATCCTCGCCTAGCTTTTTGAGCAACAGGGTTTTCCTTTCCTTCAAATAAGAACTCGCTCGACGAGCACTCCGCTCGCTCAAGATAGAAGTCCTACGGGTGGTATTCCTTCAGTGAGCCTCGCTAGTCCCAATCTATGAGCTTTAACTTGGTACGGTGTTAAAGTTCCCTCCAAGCCGTATTTCCAAGAATGGCGGCACAATTGCACATGGGGTCAACGTGTCGAGCCCCTGGCCCTTACTCAAACTTTTGCACGAGTTACCTAGAGGTAACCAAAGAACTTCCCAAGTTTAGAGGAGATGGCAAAGTACACTCCGATGAACACATTGCAGCCTTCATAGCTGCATGTGGAGTCTGGGAGTCAACATGAAGACGCCTCGCAAGACTGCTTCGCTGAGACGCACAGATGATAATCTGCTGATCGTTCTATCACCTTCCACCGTGCCATCACCGATCGGAATACAATGAGAACTCAACAAAGCCGTTTCAAACCGGCAGAAGATGTGCATGCCCCGCTTTGCCAAATTTCTCGGATAAAGAAAGATCTATCGTAACCCATGAGAGAATTTGTGGCTCGGCTCAATAGATCGATCAACAAAATTCCCGTAAATACTCGACCTATTGATCAAATTCAAAAATGTTTCTTTCTAAATGCTCAAACGCCCAAAGTCGCTTATGCTCTAAGAAGGGCTAATCTTGGAACGTTAATTCGGATCAAGAATCGGGCAATAGTGTTTCAGGATGACTCGATCATGTCAGGAAAGTTGAAGAGAGATCCTCCCAAATCTAAATCTGCTGCTTCTTCCTCTTCCACCTCTGGACCCAATATTGATCCATTAGTCTAGAAACTTGCAAATGATCTAGTAGCTATAAAGAAACAATTGGCCCAAAGCATGCCCGTATGCAGATGTTCCAAGAAGAAATTTCACCTTCTGAAATCGTTTGCTTCGCTCCTCACACAAGACTAGCACTTGAAGGTCCTCCCACAAAGTTCCCGTGAATGCAACTCCGTGAAGTTGAAGAGCCCGATGATGATGTGGACGATGAAGCTCGTGAGGAATTCTCCTGAGGAATTTGATGATGAGGCGGAAGAACTCGAAGGATCTCGGTTAATTTCTTTACCACCGAAGGCACTGATGATGATAACTATGATGAAGTGGTAGCAGATATGAACAGTGAATCATTTGCTGTCATGACTGGAGAACAGAGCATTTAGCGCGTAAGGAGAAAGTAACACTGCCCATGAAGAAATCTAAGGAACAGCCAAAGAACTATTCCTCGTAATTGCAGTAAGAGGATCTCCTATCCCTACCTCTCACCTGCACTAAAGGTAAGTCATCACAATCCTGCTACCAAAGTTGCTTCTTCTTCTTTTTCTCCTAAGGTTGATAAGCCTAGAATTTCAAATGATGATGGCCCATCCACCTCTGGATCCTTTGATATTGTGGATCACCTAAAAAGGACCAAGGTTCAAATTTGAGAAGTCAATACTACTAAACCCATCCCAAAGCTTTTGCAAGATGATCCAATTTGTAAATTCCCATTCCAAGACCACCTCTAAAGGCCTCCTACCCACTCCTCCTTCGCACTACAAATCCCTCAGTCGGTAGTTCTTTGTCACCTCGCCCGAGACAAAATCAAGCCTTTTTATGTAACACTTCTTATATCGGCCATAGGCTCAAGAATCGTGTCATAGATTCCTGAGCCTCGATAATGTGATGCCTGCATAAGGTAGCTCATGCTTTAGGCTTGACCCTTACTCGTGACTTATGGATCTTCTTACTCCATGGAAAGTAAGGAAGTACCTTTGGTTGGAAGGATTAAAGATGCACAAGTGGCTTTTGCTGCTTTACCTGAAAAGAAAGTCTTGGCTACCATCCTAGTAGCAGACATTCCTCCTTCTTATGGAATGTTGCTAAGTAGGAACTTCTGTAAAGATGTGGGTGGGGAGATTCAAATGGATTGGTCACACGCCCTCATACCTGTCAATGGACAAATGAAGAAGTTACTCCCTGAGAAACAGTCTGAGTATATTGTGCAGAAAACAGATGATCCTAAGGCACAAATACTCTATGAAGACATAGGTCATGGTAATTACATGATTCTGTCCCCTGATGAAATCGAACCTCCAAAGTATCACCCAAAGATCCCAATGGGGTTTGGATTTTAGAATTTGATGGAAGTTGTTCCTCGGCTGGTTCTGGAGCTGGTGTCCTGCTAGTGTCACCTGAAGGCTGCCTACACCCTTTTTCGTTTAAGTTGCAGTTCGAGAACACTAACAACACCGCAGAGTATGAGGCTCTCATTCTTGGACTGCAAGTGGCCAAAGAACGAGGTGTAAAAACCTTCTGGCTCGTGGTGATGCAGAGCTGATTGTAAAGCAAGTCAGAAGTCTTTTTCAGGTAAAAAATGGGAGGCTGAAGCATTACCGGAATCAGGTTTGGGATTCAATTGAATTCCTTGATGCCTTCTCTATTGAAGCAATACCCAGAGAAAAGAACAGCAGGGCTGATTCACTGGCTGTCTCAGGGTCATTATTGATTCCCCATCCTGAATTCTCTCAGGATAAGTTCACTATTGAAATGGTCCACCGCCCAAAGGTACCCGATAAATACCAATAACTGGCAAGTTTTCAACGATGACCAGCATTTGCTTTCCTTCCTGGAACTCAAGGGGAATTTTGAGCAACTGTATTTTGAGGGAAGTGACAACCTGCCTCGTGAGAGTGTGTCCTCTGACCAAGCTGTCATCCAAGGAGAAGAAACAGATCAGGAAGGGTGCATTAAACTCAAAGGAAACAAGATTCCCAAAGGTTTGGTGAGTTTGGAGGAGTTGTTTGATAAACATGACAGATACGTGAAATCTAAAGCTTCTACTGGACCTCAGCAATCAGCTGAGTATGATAAGATTGATATAGGGAGTTCTACTGATCCCAAGCTGGTAAATATTGGGAAATGTTGCACAACCGATGAGAGGAGAAGAGCAATTGATCTTCTAAGGAAGTATAAGGATGTTCTTGCATATTCTTATGAGGATCTAAAAGCCTTCAAGCCAAAAGACATGCAGCACTCTATCCCTCTCAAACCAGGAATCAAGCCTTTCAAGCAGAAACAAAGGCAGTATAATCCCAAAATAGCCGACACTATATTTCAGGAGATTCAGAAATTGTTGAAGGCTAAAATCATTTTTCCCATTCACCATTCAACATGGATTGCAAACATTGTGCCTGTTAGGAAGAAGAATGGTGAGATCCGCATCTGTGTTGATTTCAGGAACCTGAATCAGGCTTCTCTGAAAGATAACTACCCTCTGCCTATGATGGATCAAATATTGCAAGCAGTAACAGGATCTGAAATGTTATCTATGCTTGATGGATTCTCGGGATACAATCAGGTAGAGGTTGATACTGCTGATCAACACAAGACAGCCTTCACCACTCCTTGGGGTACCTTCGCCTACAAGAGAATGCCTTTTGGGCTGATTAATGCTGGTGCCACTTTCCAGAGAGCTATGGATTTGGCTTTTGGAAGCTTGAAAGGGAAATGTATCGTCATATACCTTGATGACCTGACAGTGTTTTCAAAGACAAGAGCAGATCACTTCGACCACCTGGAAACAGTTCTGCAGAGATGCCGAGAGCATGGGATTTCTTTAAATCCTAAAATCTATCTTCTCGTCGTTCTGAAGGAAAACTATTAGGGTACATTGTATCCGAGGATGGTATTAGGATTGATCCTGAACGAGTTCAAGCCATCCAGCAGATTCCTCTCCCAACCAGTAAAAAAGGCGTGCATTCCTTTTTCGGTAAGATCAATTTTTTAAGAAGATTCATCCCTGATTTTGCTGAATTAACTTTGAACATCTCTCAGATGATGAAAGGAAAGCAAGCATTTGGTTGGTCTTCTGAAGGAAAGGAATCCTTTGAGGGTATCAAGAAAGCTATTGCTAAAACTCCAGTTTTGGCCTGTCCTGATTTCAGCAAAGATTTCATCATCTATTGCTATGCTACAGATAATACCCTGGCTGCTGTCTTAACCCAAGAAGACTCTGATGGACATGAGCTACCAATTGCCTTCATGAGCTATATCCTGAAGAATCATGAGCTGAAATACACCATGATGGAGAAGCATGCTTTTGCAGTAGTCAAAGCTGTCAAGCAGTTCCGTTTCTATATCCTCAACTCTCACTCTACGGTGCTGGTTCCAGATACGACTGTTAAGTCAATTCTTACACAGCAAGAATTTGGGTCCAAGAGAGGAAACTGGGTGGCTAAAGTCCAGGAGTATGACATTGATATCAAACCAACCAAGCTGGTTCGTGGAAAGGGTCTTTGTGAGCTCATCGCTGAAGGAGCCAAACATGAGTTGCTGGAGGAGAAAGCTGACATTCCTACTGTTCTATTCCTTAGTTCAGTCGATGAATGGTATTCTGACATTGCCCATTTTCTCACCTATGGGGAATGCCCCTCTCATTTAACTACCAAGGAAAAGAGGACTGTTAAATTGAGATCAGCGCAATATGTACTGTGGGAAAATGCCTTGTTCAAGCGTGGTTTAGATGGGAGATTTCTGAAGTGTGTGGACAAGGAGCAGCAGAGAAAGTTGCTCTCAGCTTTCCATGATCAGGCATGTGGAGGGCACTATTCATCAACAGTCACAGCTCACAAGATACTCCGGGGAGGATATTACTGGCCTTCTTTGTTCAGAGATGCATCCAAGTGGGTAGATAAATGTGAAGCTTGTCAGACCTTTGTGGGAAGACCTAAATTGGCATCTTTACCTCTCAAGCCGGTTGTGATTGAGGAACCATTTCAGCAGTGGGGCCTAGACTTCATTGGGTGCATCAACCTGCTTTCTAGTGCTGGTCACACGCATGTGCTAACTGCCACTGACTACTTCACCAAATGGGTGGAAGCTATTCCAGTCAAGAGCACTACTTCTGAAGTTGTATGCAACTTCATCAAAGAGAACATCTTGGTAAGGTATGGTGTACCTAACAAGATTGTAACAGACAATGCTTCGAACTTTTCCTCAACTGAGATAATGGATTTCTGCTACGGGTATGGCATCTCTCTGGCTCATTCTTCAGATTATTACCCACAGGGAAATGGACAAGCAGAATCCACCAACAAAAATCTGGTGACTATCATAAGAAAGTTGGTCAATGAGTCTCAGCAAATAAACCGCCTAAGAAGCTTTATGATGCTCTTTGGGCGTGACAGATCACACCTAAAAGAGCCATTGGAATGTCTCCTTTTCAAGTGGTGTATGGAGTGGAAGCTCAATTGCCAGTGACAGTGGAACTGCCAGCCTTGCACCTGATGAAGGCCATTGAAGATACTAGTTTCAGTGATGCTCTGGATAAAAGAATCATGTACCTGCACAAACTGAACGAGGATAGATTGAGGTTCGGCGACAGATATCTACTCACCAAAGAAAAGGTAAAGATTCTGTTTGACAAGAAAGCTAGGTTCAGAGAGTTCCAAGTTGGAGATACCGTGCTGTTATGGGACAAAAGACATGAACCTCGTGGCAGCCATGGAAAATTTGATTCACTATGGCTCGGACCATTCAAGATAAGGCACTTTGCTGGTAAGAACTCTTTCTATCTTGATTACATGGATGGTTCCCCCCTCCCACTTCCTTATAGTGGGCAGTATTTGAAGTTGTTCAAGTCCTAGGTGACTAGGGAGTCCCTTTGTATATTCTGTACAGTGTTTTTGCTTCTCTGCTTTCGGTGTGTTTCCCTTCTGTTGTTGTGTGTGTTGCCCTCTGTGTTGGTTTGTTTTTGACTCCTTTGCCCAATGGATAAGGCACTGGTCTGCTTCACCGAGTTATCTAAGTTCTTGCCTTGTCTCATTCCATGAATTTATACCAAGTCATCCCCAGAAGGAGCCAGCTGTTGTCCACTCAAAATTCCCCGCTCTGATAAGAGTAAAATTTCAAAATTTTGAGTCTTAAGTGTTTTTCTCTGAGGTGCCTAAGTCGTGAAATCGAAAAAATCTGTGTTTTGGGTCATTTTGTGTGATTTTCGGGCCTGTCGGAACTTTTTGTCCCATCTGTCCCAAGTACGAAAATGCACTCTGTTCCCCGATCGGCCGAAATCCCCGAAGCTGTCCCATTTTCGGGCCCGTCGGAAAATTTTGTCCCAAGTGTCCCAAAACTTATTTTGCGTGTTGTTCCAATTTCGGCCGAATCATCCTTCCCGCGTACTTCGCACTTTCCTGTCCCAAATGTCCCAAAGTTAAAAAGTGCGAGCTTTCCATTTTCGGCCGATTTTCCCGAACCGCGTCCTTCGCGCAATTTTGTCCCAACTGCCCCATTTGAAAAAGTGCGAGCTTTCCCAATTTCGGCCGAGCCGGTCAAGTCGCGTACTTCGGAACTTTTTGTCCCGAATGTCCCAAGTCCAAACGGGCCCTTTGTTCCAATTTCGGCCGAAACACCCGAATCGCGTACTTCGCACATTTTCGTCCCATTTGTCCCAAATGCATTTGTGCGTCCTCTCCCTGTTTCGCCCGAACCGGCCGAGCCGCGTGTTTCGCGCATTCGCGTCTCACCTGTCCCAAGCGTACCTAGTATCATTCACACTTAGTTTTTCCCGCTCACTCCGAGTATGATGCTCTTTCAAATTGGTGGTTGGGTATTCAATGCGCATTAAAGTCATTTCTCTCTCCAAACGGCTATATAACGAGCATCCCCCTTCGCATTTTTCGCATTGCTTCCATGCTATCTTTCGCTCAAACCCTTGCAATTTGAAAACCTGCGCAATTCCCCCTCCATTTGCAAATTCCTTCCAGAAGTCTAGGTTGCAGCTCCGAGACTATCAATATGAAGATCAAGTTCCAGGGACAGGAGCAAATTTCTCCGCTTGAATCTGCTGTTAGCAATATAGGGGACAGCGAAGCTCGTCATCTCGACTTCGGCGATTTTTGGGCAAGAATGACAGATGCAAACCCTACACCAATGGCACAGATGATTAATGATAGTGGTTTAGCTTTTTCCGGAGGATTCCCAATCTCAGTACAGTGTGCTGATACAGTACTTTCATGTGGAGCTCACTTCGACCCCGATTCGAGCGAATTGACAAATGTACATGGGGAACTCATTGCCAAGCTGGACGCTGCCGCCATTGGCGCTGCTCTGAGAATTCCGGAGATGGACAATGCTATAGTCGTCTCCCGGATCAAGCACAGGCTATGTTCGACCAAGACAGTGACAAATACAAGGCGCGAGTGGCGAAGTCTTGGTTGAAGAACCCTAAGAAAGGTGCTTCTCGCCTAACCAAAACCCTCTTCCGAGCAGATTTCAACGAAGAACTGTCAGACTTCATAATCCTGGCTCGGTTATGGGTTTTGCCCTCCACCAACGAAGTTTCATTTCTCGGATGTGCCCGCCATCCGCATGGTGTGCGAGGAACACAAAATATCAACTCAAGAGATCATCGGTATGAATTTGGCTGAGCAGCTATCCAACGTCCAACGAAACAAAGAAGTTCTATATGACTTCATATCTGATGTATACCCTAGCAGCATCCAGGCAGTGGTTTGGTTTCTCCTATATAGATGCACACAAAGATGATCCAGTGTATGCCTATTGCCCGCAGTTCACCTTGGAGACCAGCAACCGCAATTTCAGAAGGGTCAATGATGCTTTCACCATGTACGTGGTCAGATTGCTCGAAGGTGATACTGCAAGAAGGTTTTCAGATGAAGCCATGAACCTGATATCGCAGTATGGAGCCTATTTCATTCAATTCAGGAAATTTTCCTATATCAGGCTTGCTGGCTATGAAAGCACTCCTCTGCGGCTTCCCATGTTCTGCAATGACAAAATGGCTTTGATTGAAATATGCAGGCAACTAGACAAGTTGCACAGAACTTGCAGAGACAAGAAGATTTCTGGCTTGCACTTTCCCATCTCTCTGGGAAATTACACATGCAAAACAGCTCTGGATGCTCAGAACATAGAAAGAGCCCTGGTCCCTATCACTGTTCATTTCTTCAAGCCAAGAACCTGTTTTGACTTGAAGAAGTTCATTGAACAGAACATCAAGATAGTCTATCATCATAGGGCAGATACAGAAGACTACTGGGCTGACTGTGCAGATGATTTTGAAGCCAGAAGAAGGCATTGTGGCAGGTTCTCCCTGCAATTGATCCAAGAACTCAGTCTGTACCAAGTTCCTGAAGGTCTCCAGGATGACAATTCTGATCTATACTCTTATGAGTATGAAAATGTGATTAAGCACACCCCTCTGGAGGACCTGGATTGGAACAAGAAAGAGAGAGATGATCTGGCTGAGATTCTTGCTCCAGTCTTAATCAGGACTAGGGTCTGGTTCAGTAAGAAGATCCGAGAATTCAAGAGGCACTCAGGAGAATCTAGCTCCAAGGATGATTCGACACCCATAAGAGAGGCATCAGTTCCAGAGTCTGGAACACCAGTGAAAACCCCTCCTGCCTCAACAGCTCAGGGACCTGTAGAATCTACTCCTTCTCCATCTACCTAGGTATACAGAAGAAACTCAAAGAGGTAAAGAAGGAACTGCAGAGAGAATGATCCTCCAAGAAAAGCAGAGAGTTGCCTATAGGGCCAGAGAACATCATTGTTCTCAGTGAAAGTGAAGAAAGTGAGATGCCAACTCCTGCAAATGTTCCTGAAGATCCAGTAGATAAGGACAAAGAGGTCCAGAGCACTGAACTTCCGGGTGCCATTGATTCTTCTACTGCCATTGCCTCCAGTGCTCTACTCACGTCTCAGCTTGAGTCAACAGCTGCGTAGACCCTGAGTGTCATGAGCTCCCTGTCTCTTGGTTCCCTTGCCCCTCCTGCAGATTCTTCTTCCTCTTTTGCTTGGGTGTAACCTCTGGTTGACAAAAGGAAGAGGAAATCCTCCTCTCAAAGCTTGGGACCAAATTTTGATGCTGTAGCAGCCTTGTTGGGCACCACTCCTTCTCGTGCCAAGAAAGCCAGAACCACCTCTAGAATTGTGTCTGATGCCCAAGGTCAGCAATTCTTGGAGATTGCTAAGCCTACAGTAGACAAATCAGAATCAGACTTGCTGACATCTGACTTAGAGCTTTCAAGGATCCCTATGGGAGAGTCTACTCCTGAAGGTGAAATTCACAACCTCCAGGAAACAGTCACAAGAGTCATTGGAAGGGTAGAGAAAGGGCAGCAGACTATTGAACAGCTGGAAGAACAAGCCCAAGTTCTCACAAGTTTTATCAAGTCACTCTTGTCTAAGGACAAAGTTTTGGACCCTACCCCCTTGACTGCTCTACCGCCTCCTGTAATTCTAAGCCAAGATGAAGTGCAAAGTATTAAAGATATGCACAAGTATTCTGTCTATGGCAGAGCTATTGAAGCCATGGTGGATGACATGCTTGTTGCTGGGCTAAACTTCATCGATGAAGCTTTTAAACTACATGGAAAGGTAGACAATTTGCAACAGAAGCTATCCTCTACTATTGGGGTTATGGATAAAGAACTTAAACTCTGGAGCAGTTGCATTGTAGACCTTCGCCTCATGGGACAGACAGACGAGAACGTCTTACTGGCGAATAAGATTTTCGATGATGCCAAAGATAATCTATCAAAATCCTGGGTCTACAGCGTAGAGTGGAAAATCAAAGTCCTGGAGGAAGCTGTGGGAGAAATGAAGAACAGTTGGCAGAAGGGAGAAGCTTTCAAGACACTGGCAGCTGCTGCTTTCAAAGATATGCATTGTCATCTTCAAGATGAAAACTCTGGTGCTTCCTTGTCCTTGCAAGAAATCAAAGCTCAGTTCAGAGCTTTTGTCAAAGATCATCTATTCAAGGAAAGCTCCATCTCTAAGGAAAAGATGAAGGAAATTTGTTCTCTTCAGTCTGCCATTGAAGAAGCAAACAAAGATTATCATACTCACGTCGAGTTTGATAAAGAGATGGAGAAATGTCTGGGATTTTGGACTCAGTCTGCAGCCAACACGTCAGTCCCTCGTGGCAGAGATATAGCTGAGTCATTGAAGAAATTCAGGCAGCGGATTCTGAAGACAGTGGGTCCCTCCCAGTAACCGGCCACCTGTCTCCTTCTCTTTTCTTTCCTCTTCTTCCCTTTCTTTTCGTATTCTTTGTAATCAGTTAAAGTATTGTAACCGGCGGTCCTTAACTATTCTTTAGTTAAAAGAAACGGTTACGAAGAGTAACTGACTTGTAAGCTATATAATGGCCTTTCCACGCCATTTTGAGGAGGAGGAAGAACTTGGAATATTTGCTGAAAGTGTAAATAGATCTTAAAGAAATCAATACAAAAGGGCTTTTCATTCTCTGTCTATCTATTTCTCGTTATCTCTGTGTTTTCCTTTAATATTGTGGAGATCATTTTGTTCCTAACTCGTTAGTCTCTCTGATTGCATACTGTTCAGTTTTGCAAATACAGTGATCTTGTACAACCAAGAAGGAACTTTGTGTCCTTGATTAATAAATCTGAAGAAGGTTATTTATGGAACTTTGTGTCTTTAAATTTAATCTCATTCAGCCATCGCAAATGATCTTGTCTTAAATTCTTTGAAGTTTCGCATACACGAGGAATTATTCTGCTATCTATAATTCTGAAGGTTACTATTCTGCTCATCTTCTTATTCCCTTTCCTCAGTCCTTGTGTAACTGATGATCCTTGTGGAAAACACTTTCGTAATATCCAAGTTTAACCATAAAACAATGTTCTCGTACATTAGTAAATAAGTTCGTTTCGCATAAGGGAACCTCTCCCATTAAAGAGGAGGGACTTCTTGTCCCCCGACATTGCTCTTCTAAAAGTCCTATCTCGACGACCAACAGTCCCCCTCGGGGTCGTAAGACACAAATTTGATGTCTACACACCGTCATGATTTCTTTGGAAATAACGACTTAACTCGGCCTCCGTAATTTTCATGAATTCTCGGTGATCAACATATCACCTTACTCATCTGATTGTATCCTCCATGGTTTGCAAGCTCGTTGAGACAAGTTGTTTCAATCCTCTCGTCCTCCAATTGTTGTCTCATCTAACCATACTCTTTCATTCATGCTTGTATTGAGCTCGCATGGCTCGCTTGCATTACATTTAACTCCTCTCGCTTTAGGCCGACATGCTTCCACCTTTAAGATTTTGCCTTCTGCGCTAAAACTCAATTTCATGTCACTCCTATGTGAGTTCTATGCACATTTCATCCCTGTGGTGCAATGCATGGCCACTTCCCATTTATTCATTTGAACCATATCAATCGATGTCAAATCCCATGATAGTTGAAACCCTCATTTTTGGTTTTGAATGGCTCTATTGAGCTTGTACACATTGAAATGACCTTGACCTCTACATTAACTCAAATGACCCAATACTCCATTACCTATGTTTTCTTCGAGATCCTAACTCAACCGCCATGACTGACCTCCACTAAATTTTTGCTTCTTAATAGGTTTTCTTATTCATTCTTGCATGAAGCTCTCCCCGCACCTCGTTTCCTAGCTTACCGCATTATCGATACAAATTCTAGACCATCCGAGCTAGTGGAGGTGGTGTCATTCTTCGTGGCGATTAGCTCATTTAGTTGATGTTGATGTTTAATGCCTTTGCCATCCCTACAATGATCGATCTTCAACCGAAACCTAACTGGGATCCTTTCCTTGACGAGCTACCAAAATTATCTTTACATCGCCGCAACCATGCTCCCTCTCTTCATCGAGTTGTAACCATTTGTCAAGTCATCAATGGCTAAGTAACTCAACATAACAAATGACAATCATTAGCGGGTGAAACAATTCCCATAATCAAACATGATATGACTCACCAACGATTACTCGGTGAAGGATTTGACTCCTCATAACTCACCAATATTCTTGGACATTACTCTACTTCAATACACTAGTGGATGCTTAGGCATCAACCTCGGTTCTAGGTTAGTATGCCATCATTGTTTTTCCCCACTTGGCTATTTGATTAGATTTCTCCCATGCTCGGAAGTATCATGATGGTTTGCTAACATCCAAGTCCCCCTTGGAAAATACTCTAGACCCCTCCCACTTGGTAATTGAATGGCATGCCAGATAACATTCCCACTTGGCAAGAGGGGGAAGTTTCTCCGCACATGGAATTGCCCAACAACTCACTCCACTAAGTTATACATCCTTCAAAGTTCCCATTTGATCAACCCAAGCTGAGTTCAAAATGATGGCTCAGCCCCATTTCCTTTCTTTTCTTTCTCACAAGTAACTCACCAGTTCCTAATGATACGATTCAGTCATGAACCTACCTCGTAATTTCATTTACTTAGTTCAAGCTCATAGTCAACAAGCCATTCAAACGTCTTCTATGCCACTTCTGAACCTTCCTAAATTGTTTGTAACTTATCTTGAGCCATTTTGAAAATGCTTTGAGTTCACCTCATGATATTTCTTGATTGATCTCGACTCTTATTTCACATCAAGACCTACATAGAGACACTTGACTTGCATATCCCTAAAGAAAGAGCTATAGAGTTAATCATTATCTAATTCATGCGTGTGAGTTACTAGCTCCTTACTTAAATGATCGAGTTATGCATCGAATGTGAAGTCATATTCTAATTGATTGTGACTATGGAGCTAAACATGAACTTTCTTATTCAACCTTACTATGTCTGCAATTCATACCTATTCATTGTTGAGTTCATATCCACCCAACCATTTAACTTGGCATGACCTGGAAAATCTTCAAAGTTCCAAGCTATTCAGCCGAGTCATCATTCCATTAATCAACTCGCCATTTATGACCAAGTTTTATTAGAATTTGACTAATCGAGAAGAGCTTGGTGAATGACTCGGGCCACCATGAGCTCATGAGCTATGCAAATATGGGCTCGATTAATGAACTCATTACACTGAGACATGAACTTACTAAACTAAACTTAGAGTATAACAAAAGCTTAAGAAGACCTTCCAAACTAAATTTATCAATTTTGATAGTTCTCACTTGTGTTGGGAAAATGTGAACCTACCTAAGACAATTTTTTATTCCAAGAAAACCAACACCCTATAATAACCAGGAAGCTTCATGAAGAACTTTTTCAGGTCTCAGGGTATAATTGGCTCCTGCTTCCAAATTCACGCCAAGGGGTTAAATTGGATAACATGTGGACTTACAAATCTTACAAGTAATAAGACACATTCTTATGGATCACATGCTATAATAGAGGGCATCTACTCGAATCGGATCCAAGTGACAGATATCACAATCTAGAAACATGATGCGCATCGCTTTACGAGGGCCTTTATCCTTAGTATGCCCTTCAACCTCAAAATCTATACACCACAGTCCATCAGGGCTTTCATGATCTGAATTGGGTGACAATTTCTCCAATTTATTCGCCATATATGAAATATGCGCTTCTAAGACTGGACTAACTCTTGTGTCTATGCTTACAAATTCCTTGGTATGTAGAGATGCCTCCGGAGCTTCACGAGATCCAAAAAGGTCTTATAAGAGAGCACCCTTATAAAAGGTGTTATCAACCCACCAACAAACCACTATGCATGCTAGCTATGGTGAATATCATAAGATAATTTTGATAATAAATTTTTCAAACATGCATCATACTCTCTCACACTCTCAACCATTCCTTGATTAATCTCCTTCAAAGACACTAATGGTTTTATGCTCAAAATCGGTATATGGAACTCACCAAGAAGGAATCAAAAACGCATTGTAATCCACAACAGTCTGATTCAGGTCATACTTCTTGTACCAACTATGCATGCACCCTTATAAAGTAGTAGAAAACTAAATTTCCGTACACTCGTGAGCTGTAATTTCCATAATGTGCCATAGTATCTCACACATGTGCACATGCTCTATTGTATCCTCAATGCCCCTATACTCTGGCAAAGGGAAATCTAATAATAAACTTTTTGTTGATGGGGTTGTGGTCCCTTTTCACCGGATGTAGAACCAATATTCCCACTTGAATTCCCTCCACCACTAGAACCACCTAATCCACTTGATACTGAGCCTTTGGCTGCTCTAGATCATCCTGACCCTCCCGTGGTGGGCACTAGACAAGTGGATTTGCTACTCTGAGTCCCAAAAGTTGTACTAAATTGAACTCCCATAGTCTAAAAATTTGTGCCAAATCTATATGTATTACCAAAAATTTGCACACCCACGTTGTGTCTGATGGTCGCTATGTGGGAACAGATCCACGCCGATGGTCTTTACTCTTTCCTCTTCGACATACTCTTATCTAGAACTAAGGGGGATTGTCTTCCGCACTTTTCTAAATGAGGTAGTTCTAGATGCTTAAGTTCCACATCCTCTCTGCATGAACCTGAAATCCTTTATGCATTGTTTGTCTCCATAAATCCATAGACTCTCCAGGTTTTTCTTCCTCACCAATTCTCTCTCTCACGTTTCATTATATGTAAGTGCATTTCTTCTCTTTCCATTTCTACCGTAAGGACCACCGTCCTTCACCACACCTACTCCTTTCCCCACATGTAGTGGGGATAAGCTAGTCATAGGTAACTATTCCAAGCTCAATACCACCATCAAGATCTTAATTTCTAAAGGAATAGAGTGTATGTAGGATCCCTATGGATCGCGTAAGAACTAAAACTCGAAATCTACAAATAAGAATAAGTAGAAACAATGCACTCTAGAGTATAATTTTTAACCACACCATCCCACCAATGATCTATAACACACGTTAAAGGTTCTTCAACATCAAATAGATTCTCGGTAATCCTCTTGACTCAAAACCCTTGATCTCAGTAACACCATCCCTTCTTTGATGTCAGTAGACACCAAATTTGTGTCTTACGACCCCTTGTGACCATCACATTTCGCAACCTAACCTCACCACCTAAACCTCAAACAATTATTTATTAATTACATTATAATTAATAAATCCACATCACCATACCTGCCACCTCATGTCGCCACCTCATCATGACCTAGTCTTAACCCTTAACTAACCTAATTAAGACCTATAACTTGGTCCAATTCCACACCTATGACTAATTACTCCTCATCCGCACCTAAAACCAACTTCATAATGACTTGACCAAGCCCATTACCAATCCCTCGGAAGAAAAGGAGGGAAAGCTAGCTATTTTACCAAAAATAGCCCGCTTTGACCCGACCGATACCGGTTCCTACTCGACCGCCGTCGGTTGCATAACCACCATCGGTTCCCTGTAAATGACCACTTCCAACCAAAAACAAAGGATCGGATTTTCATTTGATCGGGAGAAGGAGAAATCATCGAGAGAATCCAGATTTTGCTTGGCCAGCAGAGACAAGTGAAGAAACAAGAAGAGATTGCAGAGAAGGACATCAAGCCCAAGATTGCAACTGCACAACCAGAGCCCAATGACACTCATCTGATCATCGTGAGGGAAGACATCTCATCTTCTGATCGTCAGGATGTCCTATCTGAGTTCTACCTTCATCACCACAGTTCTTGGACCTGCATTCTTGTCAATAAATAGTAAGTAGAACCTTGTATGTCTCTTTGTTAACATTTCTTAGACTTTTTGAATCACAGCCATCATAAGTTTATTCCTAGATCTACTACTAGCTACATCTGCACTTAACCTTCATCCACACACCCTGATATTGCCCAGAAGGCCATTTTACCACACTCTGAGTCTTCCCTATCCTCCCATCATTCCCCTCAACCATCCACCAATCCTAATAACCCCACAATCACCTTGCAACCAACTTTTATCCAAAAGCACTTAGATTGCTGCCCCTACCGGTATCGTTTATCCTCTACCGGCATCGGTTATCTAACCGCGGTCGGTTACCCGATGACCGCCGTCGGTCATCGTGACTTATACCCCAAAACCTTTTGCTTGCCTAATTTGCCACCTAACAACCCAAATCCAGCTGGTTTATCCCTATAACTCAACTTTGAACGTATCAGCGACCCGATGGCCAGACAAACAACGTGGCGCTTTATTATTGATAGTTTAGTTTCTATTGCTTTTGTAACGAGATACCTAAATCGTGATTTTGCAATAGCTTTCTATATTATCATTTGTGTTAAATCATATTAAAAGGGGAACTGACCACCTTCGAAAGGAAGTTTTTATATTTCCTGGGCCTAAGGCAGATCCCTCATTTGTTGTCTAATTAAAATCTTGTGGTCTTGTATTCTTACTTGCGGTAGTCCTTCCAAGACAAAAGGAGTTCTTCGCGATCGATCGATCTTTCTCTACGGTACGCGCACACCATCTCAACATTCAACAGGTATTCCTCCTAGCCCTAACCCTTATCTATTTCTCAAAGGAATGATAGGATAGAAGCAAGTCTATTCTGTAGAGCCGAAACATTCCGTGCGAAACATTTTGGCACGCCCGGTGGGACCCATTTCGGGTTTCTGTTTCTCTTGCTTATTTTTCATTTTAGGAAGCATACTTGTTGTTGCTGTTTTTGTTATATTTAGTAAAGAATTTGTCTTGCTTTCCTAGTTTCGCATTAGTGAAAGTCATCTCATTTGCTTCATCGAATATCATTTTCGATTTGGGTTTAAAACACGTGCATTACATTCTTGCTTGTTGTTTTCAATTCTAGTGAACATAGACTAAGTAACAGGTCGTACACGTGGGGGTGATTTCCATGGTATTGACAGGAAATTAATCTTACTTTCACTGCACAACACATACCGAATCACTTCACAATTAACACAACAGCTCAAAACATCCCCCCTTTTCCGCGGTATTCCTCCACCCGATTGAGGTAACCTTATAAGCCAAAACAAACTTGACATTTCCCCTAAGTCTTTTGTTTAGGATTGACATCATTCCACGTCTAAAGGCATAAGCCCACAATAATTAAAATTAACCCTAGGGTTAGTCTCTGGATTTGCGTGTGCATCTTGTTTGTTTTCAGTTCTGTTTTCTCTATTATACACTGTCTTCTGTGATTACCTTAGAACAATTTGATAAATATACTGAGCAAATCAGCAGCTTCTTATATTTTCTTATACCAGTCTTATTACACCGACATCGGTTAACTGACCGATGTCGGCTATAGTCTAACCGACATCGGTTATCAGACCGATATCGGTTACTGTCTTTTCCAGTTCCTGACAAACCAGCAACCTACCAATTTCACCATTCTCGAGTGCATTTACATTCTCTGATTGAAACCCTACTGTGAACTCCTGTCCATGGTTGTTATCACTCGAAAGCAAGCCGCCACCATGGTTTCACATGCTTGCTCTGTTCCTTTTCCTGAATCACCCCCTTCACATTCTATGGGGAATCCTACGGACACCAGCGAGGTTCCTAAAATTCCTGTGGGAGATAAAGAATTTGCCAAATTTCTGGATGCTAATCCTAGCACTGTACAATACTATTTGTCTCATGCCCTTGACCGTACACCCGACGGTCAACTCCTTGTTGGCATGCCTATCAGTATAGCTGCTCATTTAGCCCCTTCTCCACCTGATAACTCTGCTTTGCCTTCCGCATCCTTAGTCCCGTCGTCTACCTCAGCAGCTTCAGGGGTCCATACGGCACAGATTGGCTTTCCTTTGGTTAATCTTGGGCCCAACATGTCATTACCGCCGACTGCTCCTACCTCGTCTCTCTTGCAGACTGTTCCGTTCATGACTTGCTCTCTGCCACCTATCCACACGAGCTTTCCTTCTCAAGCTCCGCCCACCTTTTCATTTCCACACACATATCCGGTAACCTCAACAGCTTATATAGGACATCCCTATTCGGTTGCCTCAACACAGTCGTCCTCCATACCTTATCAACATTTAACCCCACCATTGTCTAGCGGTGGCCCTTGGCCCAATTTGCCTCCGTTTACCACAACCACACCATCATCTCATCCAACTACTGATTTAATTAAACAAATGATGGACAAAATGCAAAACCTGGAGGCTTCTGTTTCAGGAAGTCGTAGCGCCTTGACATACGAGAAAGTTTGTCGGGAGCCTATCCACCCTTCAGTCCCCCTTCATTCATATCCTCCTCAATGGGAATTACCAAAATTTACCCATTTTAACGATGGAGGACCCTCAACAACACTTGCAATCATTTAGACATGCCTGCTATCTGATTGCTCACGACAACACTTTACTACTCCACACCTTTCCCATGTCCTTATCAGGACCCGCCTTGGAGTGGTACAGTGCTTTAACCCAGCACTCAATCTTCTCTTTTAACCAGCTAGCCCAATCTTTCTTGGATCATTTCTCCATTAACATTGCCAAGAAAGTATCTATCATCGACCTCTATGCCATCCGACAATTTGAAGATGAATCTATCGCAGATTTCGTTGGACGATGGCGGGGCCTTATCAACCAACTTACGTATGCCTTGCCTCAAACCAAACTTATCGAACTGTTTACGCGGGCCTGCGCTAAGCACATCTCTCCTACCCTCCAAATTCAAACTTTCCGTACATTTGACGAGGCCTTTACTATGGCTCGAAAATTAGAGATTCGAGCCTTAGAGGAAGAGAAATTGCGGTTGCGTAACAAAAACCCCACTTTCCGAACCCAAGATTCCACCAACAAACCTAACACCACCAATCCTCACCCATCGACCACTTCGAAATCAAAAGGGGCCGTGCATGTGGTGATGGTCAAATCCCAACCACCATCTAATACCCCTTAAAAACCACCTATAAGTATAAAGCAGAACCCATCAACTACACTCCCTTGGGAGAAACATATGGTGTGATATTGGAAAAATTGCTCAAAGCAGGAGCCATTACCTTACCTCCTGTTAAACCTCATTCCGGGTTTGATTCCACTCGCGCCATACCTTCTTGGTACAAAGAAAATGACTTCTGTAACTTCCACCACGTGAAGGGACACAGTCATGAGAACTGCAAGATGTTGAAAAACATAGTGCAGGAAATGGTTGATGCAGGGGATATAGCCCTCGATAATCCTAACGCCCCTGCTAACCGAAATTTGAAAATATTCAACAAACCATTCCCAAATCATTCTTCTAACAGTAAACTAAACCAAGATATCTTAGCCGAGGAGAGTGTTCATGAGATCCATGCAGTCTTCGATTCCCAACCAAAGACCTCTATCGAACAAATTCTCAATCAAGCCTCTTCACTAACGTAGGAAACCGAACCCCCTTCCTCGCCATCAAGACAAACTGAAATCCTTGCCGTTCCTTTACCCATCAAGGAATTAGCTGCCCAGAGTTCCCTTCTCACAAATGAGCCTTCTTATACCACATCCTTGCAAGACTGTGAGCGGATGTTATCTAATTTATCTATTTCCCAAATGTCTCCTTCTACCATTCTTCTTTGTCTGAAGAGGAAAGGCTCGCCACTTCTTTTCTCATCCTTAGATGAGAAACCTCTTGAACCAACATCACCACATTCTTTAAACATGACGGATCCTCTCAAACACGCCCTCCTACCTATTAGTCCTTCATCACCTAAATCTTTTCAGCAACCGGTTGACCTCTTAATGCCCATTGATACAGTGCCTCATATACCCCTTGTATCACACCCACAGTGGACCGGAATCACAACCCACCTTTCTTCCATACAAAAGTTCCTATTCACACGTGAGGACTGTCATTCCACAGAAGATAGACAGGTCCTATGGGAACGTTTGAGTACGCCATATTCTACTCAAATGCAAATGACCGATCCTGATGCCTCCACCATATACCCGAAGTGTTTACAGAAGCTTAAAATGCCCATGTTCTCATCTTCACCCCCCTCATCTCTACCAAATACCTCGTCCACTTCTATTAACTTAGCCAAATCTTCCCCTACGCTTGGGACCTCACCCATACCTAGTCTAACACACCCACCTAAGCGGCTTGATTTATCTAAAAATAAAGCCATCCATCCCATTAGGAGACAGACTCAATCTCCTCAACCTATGCCTCTATCACAACTAAAACCATCATCGTCACACCTACCTTCCATATTGGGACCCCATCCCTCTACCTTACATCAATATATCATACCTCCTACGTTTTCTTTAAAGCGACCTACCTTCTGCACCCATACAGAAATCCAAGGGTATAGCAACACCGTCACCCCGCGTATCCTATCCACCTATCAACCATAAACAAATTCCACCATCAAAAGATTTGTTTTCTGTCACTCCTATTTCTCCGTGGTTGTTTTCTGATACCACATCATCTGTGGCCTCATCATCCAACCAGCTAAACATAGCCTCTACGTCAAAGAAACCACGGTTAGTTAAAACCCATTACCAAAACTCCTTGGCTAAACCACCCCCCATACAAACCAACCACACCACGTCATCACCAGAATCGACCCAGTCAATAGCCTCATTTTCCTCTGACTTTGACCCACTCAAAGGGTCTTACGCCAAAATCCTTGCTATGTTGGTGGAGAATGTGACCATTTCCCTACCCCCACTTAGACCTTATGATCCATCTAAACCTCGACCTATAGGTTACGATGAGTCTAAAATCTGCGCTTACCACCGCACACCAGGACATGACGTAGAGGGATGCAAAGCGTTGAAAACCATACTTCGTCCATCACCTCTCTCAGATAGAAAAGTTAAGAAAGACAACTTACGAAGAGAGAGACCTTTAGCTTCAATTCCCTCTCCTATACCACCTGTCCCCGCCTCACCAAGATCTATCATTATTACAGCCCCACCTCTCGAAAACCATGACCTATCCCTACCATCTTCCTCCTCTCGTATTCACAAGATCAATATGATTAGTGTTCTTACTCGAGGCGAGAAAAACAATGGGAAAGCGAAAGAAAACACACCTGCGGCATCTCTTTCTCCGTCCACCATCCCGATTGCACCACCACCTAAAGTGGTTATTCGCGGACCCGCCTATCCCGTCTCTAATGGCATTGCCCATCGAACTATGATCAAACAGCTTCACCAATCACCTGTAAAAATGACATTGTATGATCTCATTCAGACTTCTAAATCTCATCGACAAGCTCTCGTTGAGATCCTTGAGGGATAGAGGTTTTACCTAATGAAACCTTGCTGTTACCTCTATTCTAACACCCAATCATGTTGCTTCGCTCACCAAACAATCTATCTCCCCAACCACTACTATCTCTGCAAAGACATTTTGTCGGTTTCTCAAAGATGAAATTATCGACTTTGGTGCCGAAGATCCTGACCCTGCTCTTTTCATCTCAGCGTACGTTCGGGATATTCGGGTACATCGTGTTATGATTGGCCGGGGCGCTTAGCCTAAACATCATCTCTTCAAAAGCCTTCCAACAAATGAATATCCCTTCTAGTTGCATGTGTGCCAACCCCATCATGTTGCGATCATTCAATGATGCTATTACTTCTACTTTAGGCACCGTGATCCTTAACATTCGTGTAGGACCACATACTTTACCCGAACTCTTCTATGTCCTTGAGGGAGAGTTCCAATACAACATGTTGTTAGGCCACCCTTGGATCCGGGCTATGGGATGCGTTCCCTCCACCTTACATAGATGCATAAAATTTGAGTACGAGGGGAAGTCCTACACCATAAAAGCTGATCCTCCCCCCTTCAAAACTTGCAATATGTTATATCGCCCTAATGATGTGCTTGTACAGGTCAAGACACCCATTCATCCAACCCGACCATCCACTTCCGATGCACCTACACCTTGACTAATGAAACCATTCTGACAAATATTACTTCCTTTCCCATGAGATAACATCCCAACTCCGACCCCTTAGTAGATGTTTTTCCATGCCTTACTGTTGGGGAGTACCACCTATATAACGTTAGTTCTTTCCATACCCCAGCAGGAGTATGGACAGTTACATGCACATCCCACCTACGACCATCGCGTGGGGGAGGTAATCTCTTACGGACCACCCCATTGCCGCACCAACCTAACGTATGGGGGTGTTGACGCATCCTCCATTACCCCCGAACCTCCTCTTGGTGTGGTTCCCTTCCAATCCGATTTTCAATACTTGACAAATCGTCGTTTCCCTCACCTTCTTGACTCATTTGTCTTGGAAAGGCTTTGGTTTTGGTCTTTACGAACAAGGCCGACATACACTCATTCCCGTGACTACACGCAAACACAATGATCACAGTGGTCTCGGTTTTCCTGAAACACCTACACAGGAGACACCTCGTGTCAGCTGTATCCTGGAAGAAGACGATGTCACCCCTACCAAACCATCATCACCCACTTTGCCATCATCACCCACAGAGTCGATAGACCCTGAATCTATCCCTCCTAACTTTTTTTTTTCATAAATGCTATCTTCATAGGTCCTCTCACTTATCAACGTGATAATGAGGATCCATCTTCTCTTCCCCTTCTGTATCCAGACATGATCGAAGAGGATTCACCTTCGATTAATGTTGTTGAGTGCCAGGATGACGACTCCATCCTCACTTACCTTGGGGCGGACGACTCCTATATTCAACGCGCCTTACCATCTGAAACTCAAACCATGTTGAATGAGTCGACTATAGAAATCAACATCCACACGGAGGAGGATCCTCACATTGTGAAGATCGGACAATCCCTTAACACATCAGAACAAGCCGCCTTTACTACCTTTCTCCGTACCCACAACCAAGCTTTCACTTGGTCCTACACTGACATGCCAGGAATTGATCCTACCATTGCCATCCATAACATCACCCTAAACCCCGATTCCAAACCAGTCAAACAAAAACTGAGAAAGATGCATCCACGCATCACCCTCTTGGTCAAAGAAGAGCTTCAACGACTTCTTTCTGTTTCCTTCATCTTGCCTATTGACTATCCTCAATGGATTTCTAACATCGTACCTGTCACTAAAGCGATGGGGGGACTTCGGATATGCATGGATTTCTGAGACCTTAACCTCGCTTGCCCCAAGGATGACTTCCCCCTCCCAAGTATTGATCAACTTGTTGATCTCACTATGGGCCATGAAATGCTTTCTCTCATGGATGGCTTTTCGGGATACAATCAAATTTTGGTAGCCCCGGCCGATCAACATAAAACCACTTTCATAACTCCTTGGGGAACCTTACATTATCGTGTCATGCCATTTGGCCTTAAGAATCTTTGGTGCTACCTATCGGCGGGCTATGACTTACATTTTTCATGACATTATGCACACTATCCTTGAGGATTATGTCGATGATCTTCTTGGCAAATCTAAACATCGCAGTGAACATCTCGATGTTTTAACCATTATTTTTGATCACCTGTTGCAATATTCGGTCCGGCTTCAACCAAAGAAATGTGTCTTTGGTGTTCTTTCGGGAAAACTTCTTGGCTTTATCGTCTCTTTGCGTGGCATTGAGGTCGATCCATCTAAAGTCAAAGCTATCCTAGAAATGCCCCCACCCAAAAACCTCAAACAATTGCGTAGTTTGCAGGGTAAACTTCAATCCATCCGGCGTTTCATCTCCCAACTCTCGGATCGATGTCACCCTTTTCATCACCTTCTTAAAAAGGACATTGCCTTTCAATGGAGTGAAGAGTGTCACCAAGCCTTTGAAGCTCTCAAATCCTATCTCTTGCAGCCCCCCGTGCTTATTCCACCTCAGGATGATCGTCCTTTCTACCTTTACCTTTCTGCCACTGACCATGCTATAGGAGCTATGCTCGCACATCGGGACTCGGCACGTCGAGAACAAGCCGTTTATTATATAAGTCGTACTCTCGTGGATTACGAGACTAGGTATACACATGTAGAAAAATTGTGCCTAGCCCTATCATTCGTAGCCACCAAACTCCGACATTACCTCCTGAATCACAAAACTTTTGTCATCACCAACACGGACCCCATTCATTATATGTATGCCAAACCACATCTAAACCAACGCATCGCCCGATGGCTTATGCTCCTCGCCGACCTCGACCTTGAGTTTGTACAACAGAAGTCAATCAAAGGACAAACTATTGCAGACCAACTTGCGGAGGCCCCTTTACAGGGACAATTCACCAATTTTAATTTCCCTGACGAACTCATCGCCACTCTTTCACTCAGGGAAGAGTCGTATCAAATGACCCTCTTCTTCGATGGATCTAAATGCCAGCGCGGCGGAGGAGCCGGCATTGTTCTCATCCCTCTTGATGCTGAACCTATGCCTCTTTCATTCCGGCTTGATTTCCCCTGCACTAATAATACAGCGGAATACGAGGCCCTTGTTTTGGGTCTCCAGGTTGCGTTACACTTAGGTGTCAAATCTATTAATATTTTTGGCGACTCTCAATTGGTAGTCAATCAAGTTATGGGCATCTACCAATGTAAGAATGAGGAACTTCAAAAGTACAAACATTACGTGGATTCACTTTTGACCTCATTTACTCGTTATTCTATCCAGACCATTCCCCACTCCACTAAAAAATTTGCGGATACTATGGCTTGCTTAGCCTCGCAAATTCCAGCTTCATCAACTGACTCTGACATTTTCGTCTTGGTCCAACAACTCTTTGCCCCATCTTATTCAGCCTCGGTTGTTTGTATGATAAATACTGTGTCTACTAATTCGTAGGATACCTGGTACCACCAATTTCATGACTACCTTACAACCTCTGTTCTCCCACCTGACCTTTCTAGTAACGGCAAACGTGCTTTTCTTAAAAGTGTTTCTCGTTATGTTGTCATGGGGGGACTCCTCTATAAACGTGGCTTTGATGGCATCCTCCTTCGATGTCTAACCGGCGCGGAGGTCACCTATACCATCCAACAAGTCCATGACGGCATTTGTGGTGGACATTTTAGTGGCCTTGCCATGGCTAAACGAATCCTTTTCCTAGGTTATTATTGGCCTACTCTTAATAACGACTGCTACGAATATGTTAAGCGTTGTGTTATGTGTCAACAACATGCCAACCTTCAACATACTCCTAGCCATCCGCTACAGGTCGCACGAGATCTTTGGCCTTTCTCACAATGGGGTTTAGACCTTATTGGTGAGATTCACCCACCTCTTCACAACGTCACCATTGGATAATCACAGTAACCGAATATTACACAAAATGGGTGGAGGCCATTCCACTCATTTCAATCAAAAAAAAGAAAAAAATTGTCGAATTCGTTAACCATCACATTATCTCATCGTTTTGGTATTCCTCATCGCCTAATAACGAGATAATGGTAAATCTTTAAAAATAAGTTGTTCTGAAGACCTTTGTGACAACTTTGGTATCAAACTTAGTTTCTCATCGCCTTACTTATCCATGAGGCCAATGGTCGAGTGAATCTTCTAATAAAACCCTAACCAAAATCCTCATGAAAGTTGTCAATGAGTCTGGAAGAAACTGGCATGATCACATTCCCTTTTCCCTTTGGGCTTATCGTACTAGCATTCGTACCTCCACTAATGCCACACCATTTTCTTTGGTATATGGTACCGAGGCTGTCTTGCCTCTCGAAGTACAAATACCCTCCCTCAGAATATCTCTTCAGGATATTCTCACCAACGATGATTTCCGCCAAGAGCGGTTAGCCCAATTAGAGCTTCTTGACGAGCGTCGTCTTACGGCTCTTGATCACCTTCAAATCTACCAAAAATGCATCAAGCGTGCTTATGATAAACGGCTTCATGAGCGTACTTTTAAGGTTGGTGATCTTGTCCTCAAAGAGAATCAACATGTAACCAAACTAGAAAAGAGTAAACGTGGAAAATTTGCTCCTAATTGGATTGGGCCTTACATTATCACTCACACTTATGGATCAGGCACTTATCGTTTAGCTTCGCTTAATGGTAAACCTGAGCCTGAGCCCCTTAATGCCTTGCATCTTCGACCATTCTACTGTTGAAATTAGTGTTATATCACTTCTTATCTACCTTACGCTCGTCCCTTGAGCTCATTTACCACCGCATACACTTTGTTTCTTACATCTCAAAATCCAATCAAGCTCACATGGTTTGATTATCACCTCCCCTTAAAAGATGCCTTCCCCTTTTTAGTCTAGTCCATGACTTCAAAGTATCAAAATGACACATTCTTAATTACACACTTATGGGATTTTCTTGAGTCAAACTTCTTACAAAAAACTAGATGCTTCATGCCCAACGGACATCTAGACCTCTAACTTATACAATAGACTGCTCCCTTGAAGGACAGCTATATGCCAAACTATTGCTCTTATTATATATAGACTGCTCCCCCGAAGGACAGCTATACATAAACACTGCATCTGCTACTATAAATAGACTGCTCCCTTGAAGGACAGCTATACACAGTTAGCCTTTATTAGAAGCTTCTCGCATTGATCAGCTTCGTGAAGACCTCAAGAACAACAAACTACATATCCCATGTAGACTTCCCGCATCGATCAGTCTATATCCAGAAAAATAAAAAAAAAGCAGTACTTCAAAGCACTTTTGAGTCATGGACTTGTCTATTTAGGTTTGGTTTTCTTTTGTCAGAATCATCATCTTATAATAAGTTCTCTGCACCCTCGCCCACATCAACCACCTCACCTCACCATTTGTCAAAACAACAAAACTCAAGGGACGTGACGTATATCCGATATATTGTGATTATACCACTCTTTTCACCTATCGACTTCTACTTTATGCAAGGTACCTAGGGATTCAAGCTCATCCTACATTAATATGTGGTTTGTTTAGCTCTTCTCAATTACGGGACACTCTTGCCTCTTTTGCTCGGCTCTAGGATTGTGTGTTGACCTTAATCAGGACACGATTCCCTACTACTTGGGTATGCTAACTTTCGCTTCACCCATACCTACACCAAACATTACCTACAACACCAGCAACATTACCCTACCAACATCAAATTTTTACCAACCAACAAAATTGCCTAACCACAACCAAATTACCTGAATTCACCTCTCCCTGATCCTAAGGGAGAACTACATCGGTCTGAGGCCCCTCCTTGCTTTGTGCAATGGGCTATGTAGGCAGCACTTAGGAGACATGGGGTCTCCCAAGGTTAGCTCGACCATCCCCTACCATACCCTATCATGTGTTGTAAATATAAATATTTTTGTGTATTTCTATTTTGACAACATTCATCTTTATCCTTTTTCAAACAAAACAAAAACAACATTCAAAACACAACCATTCTTATTATTATCATCACTCAAAACCACATACATATTTAGTTTTATTTTAGATGTTAACCAAATACATCTTCTCTATCATCGACTCGCAGGTCGGCATCCTTATTTATTCTAATATTCCTATAAAATCCACTTAGACCCTTGCACCTCCTCCCCCGAATCGGGTGGTGATCGTGATCATCGATGCCTCTCAGCTGGCCTCTCCATCCTCAAAGGTGCCACTGCCATTGGTTCCTCCCATTGATCCGCATGACATCTCCTGTAACATACGAATACGTCCTCTCGCGTGGAGGAATCTTGCCTCCAGTCTCTCCACTCATAGTTGTGAAGCCTCTAACATTCCCATTGTCTCATTCACTTGTGTTTGAAGCTGGCGAGCCAAATCCTGCAGACGATCTCTCTCTCTCTCACTGTAATCACAGCTATGTCGAGCACTCACATGCACCTCGGCTCTGCTTTACCCACCATACTCTATAGGCCTCAGTCGTTCCCGCATCCATCACCCTACGATCGGCTTTTTATCTCTTTTCCCTTCTAGAGGTGTAGGCCGGGAGGTGAGAATGCTTTTTCACCTCGGCGTCGATCCTCATGTATGGTCTATATGTCATAGGAATATCCCAACGAACCCAAATTATTGCCGCACGCGATCTAGAGAATCCTCTCGTACTCGCCTCGCCTATGCCATTTGCGATCCACCCAATCGCTCACCCCCTCAACTCCTCGGCCCATGTGCCTGTCACCCATATAGTTCCGTACGGCCGCAACCCAACCACTTGGCCCGACCCAAGGCCGTAACCAACCTATTTGGCCCGACCCAAGGCCTCACCCCAACCTATTTGGCCCGACCCAAGGCCGCAACCCACCATTTGGCCGACCCAGAGGCCGCAACCAAACCATCGGCCCACCCAAGGCCGCAACCAACCTATTTGGCCCGACCCAAGGCCACAACCCAACCATTTGGCCCGACCCAAGGCCGCAACCCAACAACTTGGCCCGACCCAAGGCCTCACCCCAACCATTTGGCCCGACCCACGGCCACAACCCAACAACTTGGCCCGACCCACGGCCCTCACTCATCAATTAGCCCGACCCAAGGCCGTACCACTTAACTACTTTGCCCAACATCAACAACATACACTTTTATCCACCCAGTAGCCTTTTGTTCAATCCAGCGCACCTGTTCGTGTTTTAGCATGATTAGGGTCCTTGACTTGATCTATCGACCAACTTTGCCTAAGACCTAGACCGTGACGTTTATCTCAACCAAACCAACCATTTGAGTGCTTTGCCGACATGCCTAAACGTTCCTGTACCTTACCTGTTATATACCCTGGAGCTACTTCCTATGCCTTGGATACCAGGATTATATCACCCTTGTTTGGATAAACTATCGACCTTTGCCTATGCATTGCTGGTTTGCTAGTCAAATCATGTACCCTAGTCGCACTATTGCATTTCAACGTGCGTCTGCTTCTTTGGACCTACCCCACCATCTCACCCTCATCTCAACACCATTTACCCTTTATCAACCCTATCCCTGATTTCACGCTACCTCAATCTGTGATAGATTTGAGGGGGATTACCTATACCCTTAACAGGAGTAACCACTTCTTATTATTGTCCGTGCAGCTTTACAAAACAAACTACATGACAATAAGGGGCTAATGTAGACACCAAATTTGTGTCTTACGACCCCTTGTGACCCGCATCGCATTTCGCAACCTAACCTCACCACCTAAACCTTACACAATTATTTATTAATTACCTTATAATTAATAAATCCACATCACCATACCTACCACCTCATGTCGCCACCTCATCATGACCTAGTCTTAACCCTAAACTAACCTAATTAAGACCTATAACTTGGTCCAATTCCACACCTATGACTAATTACTCCTCATCCGCACCTAAAACCAACTTCATAATGACTTGACCAAGCCCGCTACCAATCCCTCGGAAGAAAAGGAGGGAAAGCTGGCTATTTTACCAAAAATAGCCCGCTTTGACCCGACCGATACCGGTTCCTACTCGACCGCCGTCGGTTGCATAACCGCCATCGGTTCCCTGTAAATGACCACTTCCAACCAAAAACAAAGGATCGGATTTTCATTTGATCGGGAGAAGGAGAAATCATCGAGAGAATCCAGATTTTGCTTGGCCGAGCAGAGACAAGTGAAGAAACAAGAAGAGATTGCAGAGAAGGACATCAAGCCCAAGATTGCAACTGCACAACCAGAGCCCAGTGACACTCAGCTGATCATCGTGAGGGAAGACATCTCATCTTCTGATCGTCAGGACATCCTATCTGAGTTCTACCTTCATCACCACAGTTCTTGGACCTGCATTCTTGTCAATAAACAGTAAGTAGAACCTTGTATGTCTCTTTGTTAACATTTCTTAGACTTTTTGAATCACAGCCATCATAAGTTTATTCCTAGATCTACTACCAGCGACATACTGCACTTAACCTTCATCCATACACCCTGATATTGCCCAGAAGGCCATTTTACCACACTCTGAGTCTTCCCTATCCTCCCATCATTCCCCTCAGCCATCCACCAATCCTAATAACCCCACAATCACCTTGCAACCAACTTCTATCCAAAAGCACTTAGATTGCTGCCCCTACCGGTATCGTTTATCCTCTACCGGCGGTTATCTAACCGCGGTCGGTTACCCAGTGACCGCCGTCGGTCACTGTGACTTATACCCCAAAACCTTTTGCTTGCCTATTTGCCACCTAACAACCCCAAATCCAGCCTGGTTTATCCCTATAACTCAACCTGAACGTATCAACGACCAGTAACCGAACAAACAAAGTGGCGCTTTATTATTGATAGTTTAGTTTCTATTGCTTTGTAACGAGATACCTAAATCGTGATTTTGCAATAGCTTTCTATATTATCATTTGTGTTGAATCATATTAAAAGGGGAACTGACCACCTTCGAAAGGAAGTTTTTATATTTCCTGGGCCTAAGGCAGATCCCTCATTTGTTGTCTAATTAAAATCTTGTGGTCTTGTATTCTTACTTGCAGGTAGTCCTTCCAAGACAAAAAGGAGTTCTTCGCAGTCGATCTGATCTTTCTCTACGGTACGGACACACCATCTCAACATTCAATGGTATTCCTCCTAGCCCTAACCCTTATCTGTTTCTCAAAGGAATGATAGGATCTTATATAACATCATGACAAACAACTTGAAAAGAGGTCCCGACAACGGAACCAAAATGTATTCTTATTTTCTTTCCCTCAAATCCTAGGCATGTTGACACTTCATCCATAGATTTGAACACTCACCTAAAGTGCACAAAGGTACTAGGTCACTCTTTTATGTGAGCTTTATCAAGATGTTAGCATGCATACTCCTATATTCTATATCCATCATAAAACATTACATGCAAGGCATAATAAGAAATAGATTGCAACCATAGTACATAATGAATCAAAGAAGAATCAAGATTAGATTTACTGCATAAATAACAATAAATAGAAACATTAATAACCAATATCCATCCACAAAGATCCATCATATTAATTCATCACAAACTAGAAGATGAATATACCCACATAGTATTGTCATAAGTCATGCATGCTCATAAACCAACATCATAATTCTAATATCTACAAACTATCAATTATTATGCAAAACAATACATATATATATATATATATATATATATATATATATATATATATATAGGGGGAATTTCCTTCACCTCCCATGTACTCCCAAAATAGGTTGCATGCTAAAAATAGCCATGCATCGCTACAAGGGTAACCAAAGAAGCATACAAGCTCCACCTAAGAATAGATTACCTATAATCAACTCTAGATCCAATCCTATTATTATCTCTACCACTGCATGTCTCTTGATCTTCCACTTGCTCCAAAAATATATTTTCCTTCGTTAAGAATTCTTATTGTTCTTCTCCTTGTGTATTCTCGCACTCCATCCTATTTTCATCCCATATATGTCAAAATGGCTAAAGACCAAAATTTTTCCTTCTCGGGCACAGAAATTCAAGTCACAAATATATCAACCTTCCACGCCTATCCACGCATCCACTTCTTTCACGCCACTATCATATGTGCCTTTGATACATAGGTAATATTTTACCAGGATAACAATGCCCTTGTATTTCATGTGCTACTTTCTCATGTGCTCATATAGATTGGGAAATTCTTTAAAATTATGTTGTTTTCCACACCATGAGAAAACCACATTCGAGGACACTTGCACTAACAAAGTGATGATGAGATCCACAAGTATAATAGATTTCTCTAGGAAATCCTCCTCTTCCACCGCCACAACCATGACCTCTATAACCTCCATAAAAGCCTCGGTTTATATTATCCAAATTGTTGAACCCTTCATTATGATGTCTTTCTTGTTCCTTTGAACTAATATCCACACTAGTTTGGTGCACACCAGGTTCAATTTCTTCATCAATATGATCAATTAATCTACAATTTGAGATATCATGTTTTGCAAATATTACAGACATAGACATGTTATTTTAGAACCTATGTTGTAAGAGGGGGAATCTAATTGCATCATGGTCCAAATGAGATATCTCACAATCAAACAACATGGCATACTCTGATTTGAGAGGGAATCTATCATTATTGTGTGTTTCAACCTCACAATCCATACACCGTTGATTCCACCGCATGTCTCATGTGTTGAATTAGTAGAAATATTTTCCAACTACTTTGCGATAGCTATAATTTGTGCCTATAAGAATGGGCTTACTCCAATCTCCACACTCACTACTTCCTCGTAACACAAGCTACTTCAAAATCATCATGTTAATCTATAAATTTCTAATGGGATAGTGACCTTCAAAAGGTAAAAAAATCTAACAAACCACTATGCGTTCTTCTGGGATGTATATCATAAGATAACTTTGATAGAAAAGTTTTAAAATACACATCATACTCTCGCACACTCTCTCATAAGCCCTAGTTAATTTTCTTAAGTATGTTGATACTTTTCTATTCAAACTCAAGAATATAGAGCTCAACAAGAAATGAAGAGTGCAAAGCATTATAATCCACCATAGTCTAATGCGAGTCATACTTCGGTACCAGCTTATGCATGCTCCCTTATAAAGTAGTATCAAACCGACTTTCCTTTCTGCATCCGAGGTTATAATTCCCTTAACGCACCATAGTATATCACACTTTTGTATGTTCTCTACAACATCTTCAATACCTCTACACTATGAAAACTTGAGATACATCTCATTTTAAAACCTACTTTTGTGGTGTTGGGGATGTAGACCTTGTCCACAACATCTAGAACCAATATTACCACCATAATTTCCTCCACCATGAGAACCACCTGATCCACTTGAGCCTAATCCCTCTAATCCTCGAGAACCTCCTAAACCTCATATAGCAGGTAGCGGATTAGTAGATGTGTTACTTTGAGTCCCAATAGTAGTACTAAACTAAACTCCTACTGTCTATAAAGTTGGGATACTTCCAAACGTGTTCCTAATGTTATGCATGCCCACACTCTTGTCTAGATGATGCATCATAAAATATTCCTCAAATCAAACCCCTAAATAAAGATGAGGTTTGTGTTTCTATAGGTATATGTGTTGTCTTATGTACTTCTGTATTCAAAGGAAAATGGTATCTAAAAGGATCTACTGGATTACTTATACTCACCTACTTATTAATTATTACTTATAAAACTTGAACACCAAACACAGAGGCTATGTTGTGAGGTGGGATCAGATTCACACCTGCGGTATTCAACATTTCCTCCTCTAACATGATCTCATCGAGAATTTGAAGGGTATTATATTCCACACTTACCTAAGGTTGGGAGAACCAGATGCTCTGGCTCCACGTCTTCCACATGAGCTTCAAATCCTTCACGAGCCATCTACCTCCACAACTCCATATACTCCTCAATGTCTCATTGATTCATCAATTCCCTCTCACATGCTTCATTATACTTGAGCCACCTATCATCTCTTTATATTTATTCCACTACTTCTACAATCTTTCACCACACCTACTCCTACCCCTGTGCGCGGTGGTGGGTTTAGCTAACCATAGGTAAATGCTCCAAACTAAATACCACCATCAATATATTTATTGCTAAATGGATAACATGTATCTAAGATCCTTTGGGCTCGTGCAAGAACTAAAACTCAACAAATTATTTACAAGAATATGTAGAAATAATGTAATGCAAAGTATAACTATGCGTAACACTAGCACACCAATGATATACATCATGCACCCAAGGTTCATCTACATCAAACAATTTTTGGTAATACTCTTGGTCTATAACTTTTTCCCTTATTTGATGTGTATACAGATAGCCACTCATAAAACTCTATTGGAAATAAATAAAATAATGTCTCACAAATATCATGATACAAATTATCGTCAATCGACTAGCGCATTGAAATCGGTCGAGAACTATATCGTAGGATAAACTAATCCTATCCATTCTTAACCCAGCTTTCAATTCCTTCAAGAGTCAACCAATACGCCATCATCATGTAACATCATGATAGACATCTTAAAAAGAGGTCCTGACAATGGAACAAAAATGTAGTCTTGTTTTCCCACTCAATCGCCTAGGTGCACTTTTGGCACTTCTTTCGTGGATCTAAAAACTCACCTTAGGCACATGAATCCTACTAGGTCCCTCTTTTATGAAATATTGTCAAGATGTTAGCATGCATGTTCATATTAGCCATTACTAAAGCATATATTCCACTTGTAGAAAATATATCTATAATCTTAAATTGGAAACACATGTAATAAGGAAACATACACATCAAATAAGTACCAAGATTAGATTCACCATACAACCACTATGATCGAGAGACATATATTACCAAAATCCATCCACAAATGTCCATTGATAAACATAAGGATTACATAATATAAGCTCAATTCATAATAAAAATGTCATGTAGGCATGCATGCTAACAAATTAGGGTAACATAACTCTAAAATATATATGGTCCCTCAAAACAATGTAATGAACTACTATATATAGGGGTGGAGACTTTCCCTTCACCACCCATGCATCTCCAAAAATAGTCATGCAGATGTACGATATAACTAAGAAATATGCATGCTTTTCTCGATAATATATTATCTCTATATTTAACCCCCCGATCTAATCCTATTATTAGCTCAACCTTTGCATGCGTCTTGATCTCCTCACGCATGTGATATATCCAAAATAGACATTCCTTTGTCTCGTAAGTCTCCATGTTTCACTCTATTCTTGGAACGTTGTTTAAATGCCACTCCAACTCGTCACTTGTCTATTTTTGTCCTATGGATCCAAAATTGGATAAGTCCTTAACATCCTCTCGCTTGGGCATGAACCCCACACACTACTTGTTCTAGATTCTACATGCACCTTTGCACATATCTCACATGCATCCCTAACTCCCATGCTCTACTTATACTTATCATAATTTTTTTAAAACACTCACACTTGCACTCACGCAAAAGAAAAATGAAGTGACTAATAACCTTTTCACCCTACTATTTATAGTTACCCACTTTACTATGCTTATAATTTCACGATCATTACCTCCACTAATACACACCACATGATTTTCCTCAAACCTTGAATGGTTTGACTCCGATTTATACCCCATTTTTGGCGTTATTTTCAAAATTTCACCTACCACCATATAATCTAAATAAAACATGCATTATCTCTCCTCGATATTGTCTTTCACCGAATCTATACACGTTTTGGTGATATTTATCATATACTATCCATCTTGTGCTTAGTTTCAGCTCATTTTTGTTCCTATCATCACTTCCCCTTTTTCCAAAGGGGGCATATAATTGGGGTCATCCTATAATTCCCCTTACACTACTATGCAATGAATCAAGACTACCAATTCATCAATTTAAAAACTTACTAATGCACTATGTGACATTTCACCATCAATTTCCTCTAATGACCTTTCCCGGGGCAAAAATGTACAATCTCTCCATGGAACATTTCATCACTTCCCCTAATGAAATCACTCAGGGAAAAAGGTGTAATTTTTTTATGCAATATTTCATCAAATTCTAAGTGATTCCCCCTAATGACCTAACCTGGGAAACTAGAGTAAAATATCTCCATGAGTAACCAATCAAAACAATCAATCAATCAATCAACACATTTAACTATCTAACAATTGACATTATACTGTTTAAATCAATATAATACAACACAATCAGGCTCCCGATTACCTAACTTGGGATTTACATGCAGCCTCCCAGATGACCTAACTTAGGAGTTACATTTATTACTTTCCTAGATAACCTAACTTGGGAAGTTACTCTATATTTGATGTTTTCTTCCAAATGACTTAACTTGGAATCCACCATAAATTTCATGTTCTCTTCCATATAACCTAACCTAGAAGCCATCACATATTGGTGACACACGTGGAGTGGGGGAAATATATCCTTTCCTATACAACTCCTATATGGGTCAATTGATTTGATCAATTTATTTGGATCCAAAACCACCGAAAGTTTGATCCAAGTCCATTTGGGGTGGATAGCTATTGAGGATGTAGTTAAACATTGGAGGATAACACACCTTTCTCCCTACACTCTTTCTCTTGCACCCAAGATTCCCAAATCCTCCCTGATTATTCATATACATGTAAATTGGGTTGGGAACTGATCACTCCCTACCCCCCATCATATCCTCAATCATACAACATTCAAAGTCATCAATCATCCTACATTATAATCATCACTTTCATTTAGTGCACTTCATCGTGATACTATATCTCTCACTACGTTGCATGGATCAACATGTTGATCCATGGTTCAAAATGCTATATGGTTCTTTCGGCATGCTTTTTTACCACATTTGTGCTTTCTACTACAACATGGGCTTCTCTCGGATTTATCTTGGGTATGCATATCTAACTACTTTATGTTACTGAGATTTCACTCACCAACATAAAGTAGGGAAAATATAGTCACAAAATCAAACACTTATTATTACAATTATACCACCAAGTATGGTGTTTTACATATGGATCTTACGTAAGAAAAGTATTCACTAATGACTGATCCCTAGTCATGTCATCATTTTTGTTGGTCATATTCATTGTTTTCTCACACATTAATTACTTTCTTGCAAAGTTATGGTTGTCTCTCAGGAGTCATAGATGTTGTTATTCACTCATTTATGGTTCCTAAGAAGGGATTAGGGTACCTGGGTGTCCCGGTGGCCTCGGTCCTCATTTCTAGGTGCCCTAGTCCTGATCACACTTGGTTCTCATTTAGATCTTTGAGGTCATTCTTAATGATTTTCCCTCCTATTCCCCTAGGTACCACCAAGATGCCGGGTCATTAGTGTCAAAATTTGAGCAAGATATGCCCATATAAACATAACATACTTACTACCTTATAGGAAGACTATTTATATGAAGGCCTAGCTATCTACACAGAGGAAGGGACTACAATTTGGCACTATTATGCATCACACACTACATAGCAAAGGGAATTCTATTCTATTCCATCCATCATTTTACATTCTATCTAGTTATTTCTCACCATCTCTACATCAATTGCATTAGGGAATCCTAGGAACATTATTGCACACATAATCACACAGAACTATATTGGGTCTAAGATGTAGTGCAATGCCTAGTTGTAAAACCACCATTGTGGCTCTTAAGGAAAACCCACCCCTTCATATACATATTTCATTTTTTTGATTTGACATTTTTTATGGGGTTTTATAGGTGATTCTTCATTGCAGGTTCATGGCGTCATCAACTAAGCTAGTGAGACATCCACGTGACAAAAGGTGAGTTATTGTGAATACCTAGTAAGCCTTCCAGGATCATGATCCGAGGAATCCCATAGACCAAAGAACCCAGATTGTAGACCGTGGCTTACCCAGTGCCCTAATCTTCCCCAGTGCCCCAATCTGCCAAATCCACCTCTACTACAACTTTATGGGGTGTGTTTCGACACTCTATTCCACCCGCTCATCATCCAATTCAGTCTTAGATCACTTTGTGAGGTAAGTTATTTTTAGTTCAAGATCTTTTCCTCTTATTTTAGTTATTTAATTTCATTTAAAATATTAAGTAAACTATTTATCATTTACATTTTAGTATATTCCAGTTATTACATTGTTGTACTTCGTAGATTAGCTCAAAATCCATTGTTTAGTTAATCATGTTATTTGGGCTCTAGAACATGGTATGTAATTCCTCATTTTCCTTTTCAATGCATTCAAATGGTTAATCATGGTGTTTTCCTAGGTCTTCTTGTTTACCAAGTGATTGAACAATCATCTTTTGATCCCTACACACTATACCAGTGAAGTTTGAGAGAAAATTTGAAGAATTTTAAACATGTAAATGCTTTAAAAAAATGGAAGCTAGTCTAGAAAATTCTCAAGCACTTGAAATATTTAAATTTCATTCAAAATTGGGCAATAAATTAATTTTTTAGTGCTCTTAGGGTGTCTCTATTACTATAACCATGATTCTAAGGTTTGTAAGGAAAATTTAATCAAATCATGATCTTCAACAAACCAAAAGTTACAATTTTTGTAGAAATGTCTCGTATAATGGTCACAAGCCAATTGCAAAATAACTCAAGAGGATTCATCAAGGAAATTGAGTTGTTTATATCGGGTTGGCGTGTTTGTTTTCTCCTTTTAAGGATAACTAACCTAACTTTCACTAAATTCACTAGCAAGGTTCACGACCAATTCCTTCAGTGCAAGAGGAATGACTGATGAGGAGCTACCATTGCTTGTTGATAAAGTGCAATCATGGAAAGTATGGATAATTGGATCTATTGAGGTAGGTATCATAGTAGATACTTTTGAATCTTACTGCCAAAGAGTAAAATATGACAGAAAAATGAGAGAAAAGTTCTAAAATATTTGAAAAATAAATATCTAGGTAATATTGTATTGGAAAATGCAATGAAGCCAATATTATAAAAATATCAGTCTACATGAATCTCACTACCACCAATTGTGTGTACTCTTGGGAGAAGAGAAAAAAGGAAAAAGAAAAGTTGATTCCCAAGGAAGTGAAAAATCATCAAGAAGAAAAATTGATGCTGAAGTGGTAAAGGTTCTCCCAACGGAAGCTCAAATAATTATAGACAACTACATGATTTCAATGGAAGAATAAATACCATCAAGTATGTAATACATAGAAGAGTTTACTGTCACAATGTGCATATCCCTTCCAGGTCTAGTAAAACAATATCATTTATTCTCACAACTAATCCATTCAATGCAAATTTTGTGATCACAGATTTCTACAATTTTTCTATTGTAATAAATTATGATGAAATAATGGACCTAATTATAGTTGTCAGATCTAGTCTGCTAAATTGTGTTATTATTATTTTAAAAATTTAAGATATACAATAAAAAATACATGCAAATAGTTAAAGACAAGGGGGAATCAATTATGGAAGGTTTTTAAATATTTTATGATAGCAATGGAAAATTTAAAAGCTTATGTCTCATGTACACAATAACTTGTGTACACAATTGTGATGCTGATGATGGAGATAAAGAAGAAATCATCATGCATTGGATGGAGAAACTTCCGCAACAATTTGTGAATGTAATCAATATCGGCGCATTTAGGAAAGACACATCCTTTACTTCACAAGATATCTTATGATTTTTGGGCTGATATGTTCAATTGAATCTCTTTTGGAAATTCTCTGATAATAGTGCTTTAAGGCGGTAGTGTTGCATTATATGCTTTGGTTGAATCAGTTTATCTCGGGTTTTTATTGTTGAATCACATGATCAAGAAATGTTTTTAAAATATTACTATTCTCATTTGAAAACATGTATGTTGACTAATATCACATTAAATTTTTTATTGGTTTAATGCCTTTGATCTGATACATATAATATTTATGTAGACAACCAACCAAAAGAGGAAGACATCATCTCTTCCTCTCCACTTAAAAAAAAAGGAGATGATGTCATTCTTAATATGTCACAACCCATTAAAACTTTTATGCCAAATGTCACTAACCATACATCTAATGAATCTATACAAGGTGAGTGGAATTTACTTGTATAAATTTATCACTGCGATAAGTTTTTGATTGTCATTGTTTACATATATTTAATAAAACTTTATATTTTTTCAATGTTGATGCCAAATAGGGAGTTTTTTGGCATGTCATGCACAAATTCGTAGACAGAAACTAGTATGTTAGTCATGTGCAATTATAAACAAAACCATTTATAATCCCCACATAATTGTAGGAACCTATAACAAAGTGGTTTATTTGTTATATGTATTTCATACCATCTCCATATGAAGGATGGCGGTAAGCTAAGCTCATCAAAGACTGTCTAGCCAAACATAGTACAAGAAGTAATGGCTTAGCCTAGCAGTCACTAACATACATATATATTAAATTGATTTATTTAGAATTGAGTAATTTTTTAATTGGTTAATATTAAATTGCAGAAAATTGAAAAAAAATTACTTCTGTGTAGTTGGCCATTAGTGGCCACTAATCTCATCAAAGACTGTCAAGCCAAAGATAGTCCAAACAAGAATGGCTTAGCCTAAGCGGTTGCGCTAATATACATCTATAGCTATGTAATATTTTCCAGAAAAGGGTAGTACATTATATAGAAGAAAGTTGTATCATAAATTTAATTACATCGACATGATATTTATTTTCAATTGATTAATGTTTTTTAATTGGTTAACATTAAATTACAGAGAATTGAAAATAAATTACTTCTGTGCAGTTGGCCATTAGTGCCCACTAAGCTCATTAAATACTATCAAGCCAAACATAGTCCAGGCATTAATGGCTTAGCCTAGCAGTCACTAATATACAACTATAGCTATGTAATATTATCCAACAAAGAGTAGTACATTGTATAAAAGAAAGTTGTATCACATATTTATTTACTTCGACATAAAATTTATTTTGAATTGATTAATGTTTTTGAAATAGAATGTGCATCAAAAGAACCTATAGAGGGGGAGTGTGAGGGAATCCAAGCTAGAATCTCAATCAGTAAGTGTTAACCTACTAAAATTTTGATTATTTTAATTGGTTAATATTAAATTGTGGACAATTGAAAAAAAATTACTTCTTTGCAGTTGGCCAAAAGGATTATTCAACTATTTTTTATTTGGATGGTTTGCTATGTGAGAAAATCCAATCCCATAAGGAGATGACATTCAATTTTAGTAAGGATTCTATCAACTTGTGAGGTGGCCTCAAGGAATTTTAAAATCTTCTATTAGAAAAATTGAAGTGGAATTTTGGTCTAGCTATACCTCTTCCACCGAAGTTGAAAACATGATAAAGTATTTGAAAAAATACGTAGCTGAATTGAAACCAAATCTTTTCTGGGGAAAAGAACATTTCTCTATAAGAGATGAAATTGTAGTAAAATATCTATAAAATATTTAGAGTAGAGTCTATAATGTTTTTGGTTTCATGTCAGTACACATTGTGTATTACAATGGGCTCAAAGGGAAACCCTCCAAAAAGTTTAAGGTGGGGCTGAAAGCCAATGGATAATTTTTTTTCAAAGATATTTGGTTGATGAAGAATTTATACACAAACATATCGCAGATACTCTCATAAGGTTTGAGTGTTGTAGAGGGCATCAAAAAATTCCACAAGAAAAAATTGCATAACTATTAAATATTTTAAAAAAATTTACAATTATATTCATTCATACATTCATATGATCACATATTATATTATATGTTGAGATTACAAATTTAAAAGTTGGCGGTATTTATATCTTTATTGTGATTAAGTTGATATTATAGTTTTGTAAGTTGTTTATGTGAATTTCCCAAATAAAATATTATCACAATAATATGTTGACCTCTTATTTAATTACTTTTGGAAGCTTGCATTAATTATGATTTTTTTATAGATCCAATTAGGAAGCCTTAGAAATGACTAGTTTTGGGAGTTGAAGGTTTGTTGTTTGGAATTATTGGTATTGGTGACAAAATCACTTGTAATATGGTTCCATATTTTATATATGGGAGTACTTAATACTTTGAATGAGTATTTAGTGTTGAATAGATAAGAACTGCATAAAAATATTTTGACATTGCCTTATGGTATTCATCTATGGATTCAACATTGGTGAAGTATATGTTCATCAAAAAATTAGTTTAATGTGAGATACCCACTTCAAGTTCATTTAGGGATGCCACCAATGTAAAATCAAAACAAATACCAGTTAGTAGTTAGTAAACATTTTTGTTATTTTTATGGTAAAAACAATAGACTTTTGATCAATTACACGAGATTCTTTTTATACGAAGTCAAAGAAGAAATTAATCTCAAAACCCCAACATACTGGAGATTTGATGGAAACTATAAGATTGATTCATTAATTTACACTAAATTATGTACATGGTTGAAACATGCAAGAGAACACAAGAACATGTGTAGATCATTGAAAACTTTCAAATGCACCATTGGAATTTGAATTATATATTTTACTTTCAAATCCAATAATGTATTGTGCATTTATATGGAATAAAATAACTACCTTAAAGTTCTCGAAAGATCCGCGAAGACGCAATCATTTTTTTATTCTTGTTTTGCAAACGAACAAATTATTTCTAAGGGAGAGGAGACAATTGTGGATCATGGACCAATAAAAAAATAATTTTTCCTGGAGTCTACATAGTTTAATCTTAAATCCGATAAGAACCTTATTCCAAAGAAAAATTAAACCTATCAAAAAGATGTATAAAATTGAAACATATACCGTTAATTATTTTGCATATTGATGTTGGCTTCCCTGAAATCATAAAAAAATTTCATACTTCTTCATAGTTTAATCTTGAAGACATTTTGAAAATGATAATAACCTTATTCCAAAGAAAAATAAGCCTAGTGGCCACTAGCCCATATAAAACAAAAACATGTGTTCATTGATTTTTATATCCATGTTGGCTTCCTTGAAATCATAAAATGATTTTTCCAAGATCTGCATATGTTAATCTTAATGAAATTTTAAAAATTATATAACCTTATTCCAAAGAAAAAATAAATCCTAGTGGGCACTACCCTATATAAAACAGAATTTTTTTCATTTATTATTTTCAGTCATTATTTTATATATTTTTATTTATTATTTTGTGGACATCAGCAAGAAAGTCAAATTTTAATGACACGATGCCTTCATTATTGAGAAACATAATTTTTCATGGAACTTGGCAGCTTCGATTTTATATTCACATTGGAAAATTACATGTGGCAAAATGTACCGATTATTGAGGTTCCAGAAATCCCAACATATTTCTTAAAAATCTTAATACCATTTAGAGCAAGTGTAATGCATATTACAATTGTAAAAATACAGTGCTTATAGATTACTCTAGAGAGATAAACAAGTTCAATGATGTGGGGAACTACATAATTGCTAACACATTTAACAACTACTTGATAGATGAATTATGGCCTATATTGCACCTATTAAAGGATGTGGAAGATGATGTGGAAGACATTTGTGATGTCATTAAATCAATAACCCAATTATAATTATGTAATTTGTCCCAAAATTTATTTGAGAACACATTTCTATATAATGTGTGTTACTATCTTTAGTAATGTTATTTTGTATAATGTGTGTTTATCAATCAACATAAGCCTTTATTTGGAATCAAGCAAATGGATGGGAAAATATTGATGATTTCATCCATTTTTATTGCGCCGACCTCCCTCACATGAGTTGAGGGAATACTCAATTGGGTTGTGCTTTCGGTTGCCCTCATTCCTTTTCTCACGCTTCTCTCTACTATTTTCCCTACCCTCTCATGGATTCTACCTATGTTCCTTTCATCCTCTTGTACAAAAATAATATGGAAATGGATTTCCTATCTCCTATGTCTTCCAGTCATCTACGCAATGTCTTTTGCATAGGATCCACACTTGTTCTGAATGTGATTGAGAAATTCCTAGGTGTGTATTATCTCTAGAGTATTGGGAAAGCTCATGTCAACTGTGAGATTGTAGGCATATTTTTGTTTAATTGCTTGCTTCGTGTGTGCAAATAAAGTATTGGTCATGGAGGTTATATCCCATTTCATTTACCCCCATCATCATGTAGGTTTGGTTGAAGCTCGGCGAAAGTATGCCTTTCTATTCTCTTTCCCAATCTCGGTCCTTGTCCATTTCCTATGTGGGTTCATAGTAGGAATTTGTGATTCCTTGGAACTAAAATTTTTATCCCTCCTTCAATTTTTTGATTTTGTTCAAAGAATCATTGATCTGATGGGCCATCTGTCTCTAGGGTTCCACCCCTAGACTTGGTCACACTTGAGAAACCTACCCTATCCCTTCCTAATTGCATGGTGAAGTTGAAGACTGCTGGTGGATTATCCTTCACATATCTCGGAAGATTATAAAGTATGGCTGAGTCGACCAATTAAAGGTGGAACCCTAGGGTTTCTCGGTCATTCCCCTCTTTTTTTGGTGTTCTTGGCTCTATGTTTTTGCATGCTTGGTTGTTCATGTTACATTTTGACATTGTTATTTATAGTCTTTCATATTGTTTTTGGTTTTGTATGTATCCCTTCATCGATATAATATTTCGATACTTTTAGGGTGGGGGCCCATCAACCCTCCGGGTCATAGCTCCATTCAAAAGTGTTTAACTATCTAAAACAAAAAAAAAGTATGTAATTTGTCCCAAAATTTATTTAAGAACAACTTAATGTATAATGTGTGTGACTATATTAATAATGTTATTATTTATAATATGTGTGACTATATTTAGTAATGTTATAATACAATAAAGGATTTAAACAATAATAGATATGTTAATATATAAATAAAGTGTACATAATATTTTTATTTTTGGTGAATTATAATTTGATTAATGTTAATTTACCTAGATTTGATACACTAGATGTTGGGTTGTAAAAATTGATTAAGTGTTAAGAGAGCAAGAAGAACAGTCGGGCATGTGGACGCACGCAAGAGCCGATTGAATTGGTGCATGCCTAGAAAGTACAATCCTAGAACTTAGGCAATTTCACATATACGATCTAAAAATAACAAAAAAGAGTTGGAGTGTGGATCACGCAAAGGAGAAAATAAAGGATACTTGTTGTATATATCTTCCCCCAGTAAGCATAGACAAACAAAAGAATATGGAAATCAAAGAAAGTCAAAGCCTGACATTTATTTGCACCACCAGCTTGTGCTTTGGTGTAGTTTAGAAGGTGCAAACATGGAAAAATTTTTTCCCCACATGCACAGATTAGAAGGTGCCAACATGGAAAAAGTTACGCCCCCGGCAGATCGGAAGGTGCCAACATGGAAAAAGTTGCACCCTTGGCGCAGATTGGAAGGCACCAACATGGAAAAAGTTGTACCCCTGGCATAAATTAGAAGGCACCAACATGGAAAAAGTTGCACCCCTGACGTAGATTGGAAGGTGCCAGCATGGAAAAAGTTGCGCCCCTAGCGCAGATTAGAAGGCACCAACATGGAAAAAGTTGCGCCCCTAACGTAGATTGGAAGGCGCCAACATGGAAAAAGTTGCACCCTTGGCATAAATTGGAAGGTGCCGAAACAACATTTTCAGCGCCTATGGCGCACTTAAAAGTATTTTGACGTGAGGATGGATGTGCCAAGGCACAACATTTTGAGCGTTAACACCCCGAACCTGACAGGAAGCAAACCCTGACCCAGATATTCAAATGGCCATAAATTTTCACAGGGAGCTTAGATTCATGCAAGGTTGGACTTTTCGAAAGCTTACAAGGTCCTCTGTCCAACTACAATTGGATATATTTAATTGGGTGAGAACAAGTTCTTCAAAAATGCAAAATACAGTTCACCATTTTTTGGGTTTGCTAGGGTTCTCACCTACCACCATAATAAGACGAATTAAATACAATCTGGAGGTGGTTGGGGTAGATTTGGAAATCCTCTCTCTTCCCTCTCTCATTCTTCCTATAAATTTTAAGGAGGGGCTTCTTTCTAAAGGTTAGAAATTCTTTTTTTCCCTCCCTTCTTCTCTTTGGCAGCGAATTTGTGGAGTTCAAACCTCCCATCTAAAACTATAATGCAACTTTGCCTCTTGGCATTTTGTAGTGTATTGTATCAATATTTGGAGCAAATAATGCATGTATGTGGATGATTCTCAAACCTCTCTGTGTTCATCCGAATCCTCCCGATCTTTCACTGCAAATTTGGTTATCTGTGCATGATCTTGCATTGCATTTTAATGGTTTGTGTTTATTGGCAAGACATGTGTTCTTCATTCCTCGGTGCATCACCTTTGTTAGTTTAGGTTTATTTTTATGCATATTCTTACCCTATCTCCTTGGAAAGTTAGATTAGGTTTTTGAGTAAACCCTCTGCATTTTTATGTGTGCATTTGAACAGAGGAATAGGAACTCGGCCTTCATCCGGAGAGCTTTCCCGATTCGCAAGGTCCCACACTTGGGAAAAGCTCCATGTTATGCAATCACACTGAGAGTCTCAACCCATTGAGTTGCAGACATTCAGGGGTGCTGTGATTCACCATCAATAGATACTTGAGAACCGGGAGCATATATTTTTGGGAAAAAGAACATGCAAAGTGAAGATGAAAGGTCATACATGGATTGAGATAATAATAGGATTAAAGAAAAGTTTATTTATAGATTTAATCTATTATTAGACTTGTTAGGAAAGCATGCATTCTTTATAGTTTCTTTTGTATGTACACATGGATATTTTGAGTATCCATCCAATTTTGATAATGCATAGCCGTTGAAGGGAAAATCCCCACCCCTATATATATTTATTTTACCCCATTGTATTGGACATCGTGAATGTGTGTATTGTAATAGAGTTATGATACTCGATATACTAGCACACATGACTATTTGGTAATATTGTTATGTATTCAACTTCTGATATGTAATACTTCTATCATTAATGGATATATGTGAATGGATTCCAGAATTGATATGTCTAAATTTGGTGATCATATGGTGTAATTAATCTTAGTGTTTATCTAATCATATGTTTCCTTATTATATGTGTTTCCTTATGATGTCCGTAATGATCTACTCTTGAAAGAATTATTTGATATTGGTAATCATGAACATACATGCTAACATCTTGAGAAGCCATCTCAAAGGAGGGAACTTGTAATTCCCCGCCTCGGGACATCGGAAACTAGCCTAATTTTTTTTTAAAGTGCGAACTAATGTTTCGCCTAACCGTTCTCATTAAATAATTAAATTCATAACAATCTAATTTTAACCAAATCACTAAAATATTTATTTCAATTTTTATTTATTTATTTAACTCCTATTAAATTTTACACATTAGACACACACACACACACACACACACACACACACACACACACACACACACACACACACACACACACACACACACACACACACACACATACATATTTCCTCTAAGTAGTTTTCACCCATGCTAAAAATAATTATTCATCCTTAAACAAATTCATCCCTCATTAAATATATTTACCCACATCCCATTTTTAATCTAAAATATTTTCCCCTTTTTATTTTATTTTATTTACATACCTACATACTAAACTTTACCTCCCCTTTATATTTTAAAAAACAATACCCATGGCTTAAGAGCATGTAGGATTCATTATGGGCCATAGGATAGAAAATATCTCAGCCCTTGATCAAAATTTTACCCTAAAATTTATCCTAACATCCTTATCCTTCTCTTTTGTTTCCCATATTCTCTCTTTGTAAATTTTATTTTTATTTCTTCTCATTTTTCTTCTCATTTTGTTTTTGTTTCTTCTTGCAGGTTGTTGGAGAGCTATGGAGTCTCCTCTTTTTTTGTAAACCCTTATTGCATATTTTTTTAGAATGAAATAAATATTTATATATATTTATTTACTTTTTTTTTATGTTAGGGTGGGGCGGATTTGAAGTAGACTGTGGGAGGTGTGGCCGCATGGGGGCAGCAGAGGAGGTGGAAGGGAAGGGATGACCGGTGGGGTTGGGTCACAGCGGTTACAAGGGGTTGGAGTGGAAGTAGAGTGGGGAGCGGCCGCGGAGCGCAAGGAGGCAGAGGGCGGTGTGGGGGGCTGTGTGCAAGGAAAGCAAGGGCGGCGGCGGAAAGTGTGGCCATGGATGGAGGGAGTCGCTATGCGGGGAAGCACAGTGTAGCAAGGGAGCATGGGGGCGGAAACAATGGAGGCCAGGGGGAGGGGTTCAACCCTCCCCCAACCAACATAATTTATATATATATATATATTTATATATATATATTAAAACTCCCTTTTTTTTAAACAATGTTTGTTATCCCTTTTTTTTTTGTAATAGTTTTTAGTTTATTTAAAAATACAACATATATTTCATATATAATATGGAAAATATATAATATATATAGTATAATATAACATATTATATTATATATATCTGCACACACACACACACACACATATATATTTCTGAAAATTAAAATCAAACATTTATATTATCTAAAAATATGAACTCACTTAAATAATATAAAATAGTGTAAGCAACAATAAAACTATATCAAAATAAATAACTATATTAATTATTCATTTTCAAGTAAGGAAGAAATTTATTTCTAGTTGTAAATTGTCAGATTTCTCTTTGTTAACTTAGTGATTAATGGAGCCTAACTTTTTTTCAATAAGACAAGAAACTTATTTTTAAAAGAATTTTTTTTAAGAAAAAGAAGATTACTTATTCAAATAAGATTGATTAAAAAGAAACAAATCATTGCAACTTCACATGGAAAGGAATAACAAGGCTAGTCTTATTCCTATCATTAATATTATAAACAATAAGAGAGGGGATATTTTTTTTTAAAATGCAATAAAAGATTATTTCAGATTTTTAACATAAGTAAGAATCTCCAACAAATAATATATTTCCTTTGAGTATACATATTTACAATAAACAAATTTTCTTTCAAGAATTACAACAAGTCATATGAAGAGATTTTCATACTTGTTTTCCAAACTTAAACTTAAAGAGCATCATATTCCAAAAGCACAACTACACAAGAGTTCCTATTACAAATTTCATGGGAAGTTGAAGAGAGATTTCTCAACAAGTATGTCCCAAGTTTTTTTTTAAGGAGTAAAAGTTATACAAAAATGATAGTTACAAGGAGAGGGGAAACTTCCACAAAACCATTCACAATATTTTTACAATGCAGGTAAAGTTCCACCAAGATTTGAGAGGACAAAGAAAGAACAAGATGTCACCAACTCCAAACTTTGAGATCCAACTTCCATGTCTTCAAGAAAACCATACAAGGAGAAAAAAGCTTGTTTACCACCCAACCATAGGCATCATAACATGCCTTTCCCAAGGTTGGGATGCATGCTAGCCTCCCCCAAGCCCATGGGAAAGAGGACTACCATCCACAACTTGCACAAGAGTGAGGGTGACCAAACAATGATACATTCACATGAAAACAAAACAAGTATAAAACAAGACTCCAAGTTTTACAAGGAGGAGAACCCATGTTCTACCTCAAAAGTGGGGAAGAGAGGAGAAGAGTTCTCCAAAATTTATATCCAATATTATTTGCACAAAACAAGATCTCCATACCCTCCTTATTGCTCCTAATTCATTCAAAACCCTCCTTATCTCTCCACCCTTTCACCAATTCCTTCTTGAAAGGATTTTCAAACCCCAAAGGGGTTTCCTTACCAAGAATGGGGAAGGAGGTTCAAGCCAAATGAACCAACTTCCCCACCTCAACCATTTGAGGGGATTCTCTAAAATCCTACAAGGCTTGCCCATCAAGCCATGAGGATTGAGAGGGAAGAATTCCCTCTCTCTTCCCCACAAACTCCAAAACTCCATCATACCATATGATGGAGGGAGTAAAACAAGTAAACAATAACCAAAATCCACATGCAACAAAGACATTTCCAAGTAGACAAATCCAACAACTAGCATGAATACAACACATAAAAAAATCTTAAGAGCCTACCTCAAAGAAAACTCTCCAAAAAAATTTCCAACTTCAATCTTCTCCACTTCTTGACACAAGCAAACTTTAGCTCCCAATCACACAAGCATCCAAGTAAAGGGAATTTTGAAGAGGAGCAAAAAAATCCTAACAAATGAGAGGGTGACATGTGTCACCCCTATCTCCCTTCAAGGTCAAAGATGCTAAAACAAAAGAGAGAAAGGATAAAATGCCTTTTATCCCTCTTTTCCCAAATTACCCAAATTGATTACAAAACAAACAAGTGCAATTTTTATCAAATCACATTTATCAAAACCCCTTACATGGATGTGACCAAAGGGGAGGCAAAAAGGGAGGGAAAACTCCCTCTAGCCTTGGAAATAAGCCCCCTACCTATTAGGTAGGGTCCAAGGGCCCATTTTTATGATAAGGGAACCCCCAAACTAAAAAGAGGTCCCTAAAAATACCAAAATAACCCAATTTCGGGTTTTGCATTTTTGGCACAAGGGTAGAGGGTGTGGGGACCACCCAAGGGTTCACATGTGACCCTAAACCCTTTTGATTAAGTACATCATTAAACAAAATCAAAACTTAAATGTAAGTGGGGTCATTAATTCCCCAAACAAGTTTACAACACAAACTAATTACCCTAAGCAAGATTAATAATACAAGACATATTACATTACAAAAAGGGGGGTCACTCATGGTGCCCAAAACAATAATTCTAATACTAAGGCTTCACAAAATAAACATGGCTAGGACTCACCCGTGGGCTGCTTGTGCAAAGTTGTGTAGCTGGCCTGAATCCCACGTTCTCCTGTAAACCTGTCACCTGCACACTCATTACACACATTAACCACACCTGTCCGATAAAATATAAATCAACTACTCAGTAAGATATCAATGAGTTCTAAACTAGCATATCATCTTTCTGAAATCAAAATGCGACAACGTGCACAATCATACTCAATTCACCATAAGTTAGACATAATGATAAAGTGACATATAACCATAGAATCCTAACATGCAACTAACTGAGTATCCATCAATATAATTATGGTCCAAAGCAACATCACATCAATTAGTATCCATGACAACATAAGGAAATATTTCAACATAGTAATCAAGCTAAATTGGCGCTATACGCCTAAATGTCCATACATGTCTAATAAGATCAAATATCTAAATATAATGTCCAAGATATAGAAATCCTTGCTAAAACATGTCATTGAGTAAAGAAACAACAAGTAACTGAGCTATAAAAATGTGGGCACTATAGAACTGATAGCTTTGTGTGCTTTGCGTGAGAATTTATATTTGTTTGGATGAGATACTAGTGTGCATAGAAGTTAGGTGAAATAAACAAGGCTACATTTTTCTTCTATTGTCGGGACCTCTTTTCAAATTGTCTCAGTATGTTGCATGCGAGATGGCGTCTCGATTGAATCTTGAGAGAATTTAAAGTTGGGTTGAAGATGAAAAATATAGGTTTACATAGAGGTATAACACTAGACCTGATTTCAATGCTCAACAGTGGGTGGAAGAAAACCTTTATGATTCACTCTACGATACATTCTTCAATTTTTTTGTAGTAGAATTATATGAGTGGATGATAACGTATGCTCAAGGGAAGAGTTTGAGTTACAGGACAAAACTTTAGACATAGGATGATTATCATAATTTGGCTAATGCCGATGTGGATTGGAATAGAGTTGTAGATCACCTGGTGGGTTGGTGTTTTTGTGCAAGTATTCATCAAAGTACACTATATATACTTAATTATGTCTAGAGGAGGTTGAATTTAGGTTCCTATGTGAGCCCAAAGGATCGTATTTATGCTTTATGCCCTTGACGATTAAGATCTTGATTGTAGAGCTAGATTTAGAGATTCATCCTATGGATAGCTAAATCCCCACCATGCACAGGGAAGGAGCACATGTGGTGAAAGATGGCATACCCAAATAGAAAGGAAGAGAGAGGAAATATGACTCAAGTACAATGAGTCACGGAGAGGGAATCAATGAAGCACCATGATATTGAGGAGCCTATTAAGTTATGGAGGATGATGGCTCATGAAGGATTTGAAGCTCTCATGGAAGATGAGGAGCCGAGCATCAAGATTTTACAACCCAAGGAAAAGTGTAGTAGAGAATCCCCTTCGGCTTTGGTTGAGAGCTAGCTAGAATAAAACAAGAGGACCGTAGGTGCGTATTTGATCCCACCTAGCCACCTAGCCCTTGCACTTGGTGTTCTAAATCTATTGGTATTAATTGATAAGGAGGCTAGCACAGAAATCTAGTAGATACAAAAAGGTATCATTTTAAATTAAATTTATAATTTCATCAAAAAAATACACCTATGGTAACGTCGATGGCATCATTGTTTGGAAGACAAATTGGAGGGTTGTTTTCAGGAGCATCATTAGGAAAGAGTGTGGGAAGGAAAAATATTTCTTGAATAATTTTGGGATTACCGTGACTTTGCATATTGTAGGATTTTAGTTCAACACTATAGTTGGGACACAAAGAAGTACATCCACTGGTCCACTACCCAAATCATGTGGCACAGGAGGATCGGGAGGATTAGAATTTAGTGGATTAGGAAGATCGAAAGGTGGAGGAAATACTTGTGGAGGCTCTAGTTATGGATATGGTGGGCATGCTCCACACCCATAGCAACCACCTCAAGTTTACTATGAGATGTCTCTTCACTTTCCAGAGTATAGGGGTATTGAAGATGTAGCAGAGCATGTGCACAAGTGTGAGCTACTATGGCGTGCTAAAGGAATTAAAACTTTGGATAGAAAAATAAGTAAATTTGCTACTACTCTTAAAGGGTGTGTGCATAGCTGGTATAAAAAGTATGACCCGCATCAGACTATGGTGGATTATGATGCTTTGCACTCTACATTTCTAGCTAAGTTTCATATTCTAAAGTTTGATAAGTAGATTATCGTGTTCTCAAATACATCACGTAGGGATTATCTAAAAGCGTAGGGAGTATGACACATGTTTTAATTTATTTTTGTCTAAGTCATCTTATGATATCCATCCCAATTAGCATGAACAAAGTGGTTTTTGGTGGGTTGTAAACTCCTTTCAGATGGGCGCTATCTCATAAGAATTATATGGATCTCGAGGTTTTAGAATAATCCCAACACACCGAGTAGGTTGGGATTTTGATACTAGAGTGAGCCAATTTTTGGAAGAATAGATTGCAGCCATGACAAAGTAGCTAGAAAAGCTTTCTGATAATTAAGCTCATGAGACATGCAGTGGTATATGGTGCACAAATTATAAGGTTAACGGAAACACTAAGGTTAATTACCCATATAAGTCGGTGCGTACATTGTTATTAGATTACGAGGTTTGTCACCTTAACCATGATGTTCAAGTTTTTTCTCTTTTGTAGCATGCTATTTAGAAGAAGGTGTCCATGTATTGTAATATTTGTAAGTCTCGTACTCATGAAATTATTGACTATAGATTGATTGATCACATCCATGAAGCCATTGAGACAAGAGTGTGCCGACTAGTGCGGAAAGTGACTCAAAATATGAGGAAACAAAATATAATGAAGAGTACAATAATGGGGATAATAGGAATAGAGGCTTTCGTGGAGGATATAGAAGTCAAGGTCATGGCGGTGGTAGAGGAGGATTTTCTAGAGGAAAATACTATACTTATGGATCTCCTCATCATTTTCAATGTGAGTTCCCTTAGAATAATATTTTCTCATGGTGTGGAAAGAAACACAAGTTATAGAAATTCCTAGATTTTTATGAGCACATGACTAAGAATAAAAGCAAGAAAATGGTGCAATAATGATCAAGGTACAACATGTCATTTTTTATCATTGGATGCCTAAGAAGGAACTTAATCTGAGTTACATACTGTGATGGTTACAACATGCACCGAGGATGTGTGCATCCATGAGCCTCTAAAGGGTAGGCTACTCATTACAAGGGAAGAAGTGATATATGCTAAGTATCCAAATGTTGCACACTAGAAGGAATTCTACCAGGAAACCAGAGGATTCACTAGAGAACTGCATGTAGAAATATAATTCTTGAAAGATAAAGCACTCGAGAGAGAACGGAAAAGAGAATTGAGCCCCCACAGAAGGATGTTGATGAATTAAAGGAGGTGTGAAGGATTTTGTTCCAAGATAACATCATTCCTTTGTTAGGGTAATGCCTGCGAGAAAAGGTTTCACACGTTGGAGTCCGAGCGTGAAAGGTAAATACTTCACACAAATCTACCACCTCAAAATCATGCCTTTGAAAAAGAGATTGATGGGTCATTGTATTACCAGTCATTTAACCAACTCATAGAAAATTTCATTTCATTATAACAAAGGTGGTGTCTAAAGTTGTATGCAAAAGGAGAAAGAAAATATTATTCAATAATATTTCTTCTAAGAAACATACTTGAAATTAAACATGCATGAAAAGGAAACACACACTACTAAATTACTGAAATAAATCTGCAATAAATAAACTATGCTAGGAAATAACAAAAAAATCCTCCTCCTTGGGGAAGAGCGGATTTTGGCCATTCTATTCCCTTCAGATTTGGAGCAACTATAATTAACTTTTAAAACTGCACTTGTATTGATTCAAAACTGATTTACAAAATATGCCCCCTTTCCAAATATATGGAAGAGGTATTTATAGAAATTACTCCTAGTTTACTTGGTCCACACTCCAAGAACTAACTACCTATTCTTGGGTGGATTTATTCAAAGAAATAAATAGTAAACAAACTTGACTACAACAACCCACTCATCATGGAGAACATTTCTACAATGTATCCATTTAATCTAGGAACACAAAGTGGGAGAGTATTTATTCAACATTCCTAATATTATTCCACTATTTACTCTTCCTTGAAACATGGAGAGAAAATGGAGGAGTGTTAATTCTATGAATTCAATTACTCTTGGAATGCCACATGCATGCATGAATTTAGATTACCACATGTTTGGATTTATATTCTTGCTTGATAACATGGAAGCAAAGAGTGGGATGGATAGTTTGGTTTTCCTTTACATTAATTTGGAACAAACCAAAAGACTTTCACTAGATGGCTGTTTCCATAGTTACGTGAAGAATTTCCGTAGTTTTGTGTTTCCGTAGCTACATGGATAATTTTCGTAGCCGGGAGTTTCGTAGCTGCATGAAGACTTTTGGTAGCTTCAATCTATGAACTTGGAGTAGAGTTACATATGACCTATTTTCTACACAGTATTGCATTCCAACTTAGAAAAAATATTAAGAAATAACAACAATTAGATTGCAAATAGATTTCTAAAGAGATGATAAGATAAATCCTATATTCTACCTTAAATATGTTATCCTTTATAAAATTACATCTAAATTCACTTGAAAGCTTGATTTTAAGAGAGAGAATAAGAGTGTTATTTGGTGATATAATGAGACATATTTTGGTCTCATCATTTTCCCCACACTTAACTTCTTGCATGCCCTCATGCAAGCTACTGATCTTCCTGTAGAATCTAATTTTGTCAATACTTTTGCATCTTTCAAATTGTCTTCTTATTTTTTCATGATAGTAGAAAACTGAGATTCTAGAAGTAAATTTTTTACTTCTTTCTTATTTATGCTCTCATGAGGTTTTCATAGATAATGTAGAGATATTTTTCCCCACACTTAGCTCTTTATTTTCTCATGCATTATTCAAAATATTTGGAAGAGAGTGAGTCTCCCCACACTTAGCTTTGTGCATGCCCTCATGCAAACTATTTTTTATTGAGTAGCTTATAGATCCCAATTGTTGTAAACTAGAAAGATGTCATTTACATCATTTTCTTTGTTACTTGACTTGATTAGCACATGTAGATCTTGACAAATTTCTCTCTTTTTTATTTATTTTTTTTGTAAGCTTTTGAGAAGTGAATCTATTTGTAATTAAAACAAAAAATAACAATATTCGAGAATAAAAAAATAGAAGTTACCATACCATACTCAGTAGTTATCCTTTCTTTCATCATGTTGTATAACCATGATTTCCATCTGCAACTGAAAAAATAAATAGATATGAAGTCAAGGCCTCTGTAACATAGAAATTTTCAGTAGCAAATAATTTCATCAACCAAGTCGGCATAAGAGAAGCAATCATATGAATCCAAGAAAGACTTTGAAGTGTAATTTTTTGTTTTTTTGGTTTTTTAGTAATTGGCCAGCTAGTAAACTGGTTTTCTAACCAATCACTATCCTTTTGAGAAATTTCAACATGATGGAAAATTAGGAAGCAATCTTCCAGAGTTTCTATAACATCTAACCAACTTAGAAAGTTGATTACAGTCTTCAACTTCTCCTTCAAAATGTAACCTTTATGATCTGAGAACAATATACAACCATTGAAACAAATGTCTTCTTTTGCAGAGAATCAATCGGCCCTTGGAATCCTCATATGATGAGTGCTCCATGAAGTGATGAACTTGCTTTGAACAAAACAACTAATTAAAAGTTTGTACTATCACAAAATTGTGAGAAAATAAAATACAAATATTAATGTATTAGATAACAAAAATATAAAAAAACTTCATTTTTTTGAGGTATGGTTTGGCATAGGAGAAAAATTTGGCTATAATTGTTTCTTTGAAGAGTTAGGTGTACATGACAAATAAGAAGTTGAGAAACAATGGTAAACTATTCTGGGAAATGAGATGGTTCAAGGACTTCTTCATTTATTGGGAATGGATGGTTTATTATGAGAGGTTGTGGGTATGATCCTTGAATAAAAATGGTATGTTGGCATTTCAATTAGTATATACTAGTTGAGCCAGTATTTTTCTACAGTCATGAGAAGGATTAACATTTACTACATATTATCAGAGAAATTTTGGTGCCAAAAGTTTGGAAAATGAGTTTTAGAAAAACTCAAAAAAATGAGATAGAGAGGGTAGCATGGAATGAATCAGGTACTAAAAATGAGGAGTATTAGAAGATTACTTGCATGCATCATAAGATTATTTTTAAAGAAAAAAAATAGTCTTCAACATGTTATGTTTTTTAGCAACATGCATTCAAACTGCAATATCTTGGTTGTTTCTCAACGAAAATGAGCGATTCAAAATGATATAGAAATATCATATCATGTAGAACAAGACCCAAAAAAATTTTGAGGTACGAGTAGTTTGCATTAGAAAATTTTGCTATCAAAGCATACTTCAACATGTTATTTTTAGTAGTGTGCAAAAGGTAAAATCGTGATATCTTGGTCATTACTCAACGAAATGAGCAATTCAAATTGATCTCAGATCATGTAGAACAATAATTAGAAATCATTTGAGCTAATTATTTGGGGGTCGTGAGAATTTTCATTTGGAAAACGCTGTTATTTTCACATTAAAACTCCTTAAATCAGCTGAATATTTTCTTTGACCTCCTCTGCAATGCCCCATTTCTTTTTGCATTTTTCCTCCCAATCTTCTTGCACAAATAATCCATAGAAATATTTTTCTTTGTTAACCTACAAAAAGTTAGTTTTTTTACATTTCTTGCATGCATGAACTGGTATTTAATCTAATACATGCAAACAAGAAATATTTTAGAATAGGAAACCCAAATCAATTTAGACCCTACAGAAATATATTATTTTACAATTTTTATAAATATTAAGAAAACTTATCATCAGATTCCTATTGTATCCATTCCATCACACCAAAATACATGGGTAACTAGCCATTGTAATTGTTGTGTATATAGGAAATGGAACTAGATACAAGTTTTATTTGATGATAATACATATTTCTATTATGAATTTTCATCCATATGCTGATTAAGGTAGTCAATCTTATCAACAATCTACAATATCATATTGAAATGATCAATATGAATATAATAGAAATATTTCTTAACAGAATAAATAATTGCATAAACACATGTCTGATGGACTAATATGAAATGGTGTTTCCATTTTATTGAGGGGGGTTTCTTTTGGCAATCTCCATCAAGTTTCTAAATCTAATTGCAGAAATAAAATTTAATCTATTTGTAGAAAATAAATTTGCAAGAAATGAAATTACAAGAAAATAAATTCTAAATAAGCTATTAAATAAGAATATGCTATCACAAATCTTGCTAAGAGGTATTCTACTTGCCTACGTAATATTGTTTTATAAAAATATGGGTCTCCTAATAACACCATGATCCCTAGAAACAACGCCAAAAATGATAGGTCGTATTACGAATCATTTAACCAACTCATAGACAAGTTCTTGTCATTATAACCAAGGCGGTGTCTAAATTTGTATGCAAAAGGAGAAAGAAAATATTATTCAACAATACTTCTTCCTAAGAAAACATATTGAAATTAAACATGCATGAAAAGGAAACACACAACAACTAATTTAATGAAATAAATCTATAGTAAATAAACTATGCTAGGAAATAACAAAAAAATGCTCCTCCTCGGGAAGAGAAACTTTTGACCATTCTATTCCCTTCAGATTTGGAGTAACTACAATTAACTTTTAAAATTGCACTTGTATTGATTCAAAACTGATTTACAAAATATGCCCCCCTTTCCAAATATATGGAAGATGTATTTATAGACATTACTCCTAGTTTATTTGGTCCATACTCTAACAACAAACTACGTATTCTTGGACGGATTTATTTAAAGAAATAAATACTAAACAAACTTGACTACAACAACCCACTTATTGTGGAGAATATTTCTACAACTCATCCCTTTAATCTAGGAACACAAAGTGGGAGAGTACTTATTCAACATTCTTAATACTATTCCACTATTTTCTCATCCTTGAAACATGGAGAGAAAATGGAGTGTTAATTCTATGACTTTGAATTCTTCTTGGAATGCCACATGCATGCATGACTTTGGATTGCCACATGTTTGGATTTGTATTCTTGGTTGATGACATGGAAGAAAAGAGTGGGATGAATAGTTCGATGCTCCTTTACATTAATTTGGAACAAACCAAAATAATTTCACTAGCTAGGTGTTTTCATATACGTGTGAAGAATTTTCATAGTGGGCATTTTCGTAACTACATGAAGAAATTTTGTAGCTAGGAATTTCCATAGCTGTGTGAAGACTTTCGGTAGCTTTGATCTATGAACTTGGAGTAGAGTTGCTTATGACCTATTTTCTACACACTATTGCATTCCAACTTAGAAGAAATATTAGGAAATAACAAAAATTAGATTGCAAATAGATTTCTAAAGAGATGATAAGATAAATCTTATATTCTACCTTAAATATGTTATCCATTATTAAAACTACATCTAAATTCACTTGAAATATTTATTTTAAGAGAGAATAAAAGTTCTATTTTGTGATATAATGAGACATATTTTTGTCTCATCAGAGGTCACATTAGATGTAGTAATTTATGAGTGGTTATTGTGCAACATATTGATTGACACTAGCAGATCAAGTGAATGTTGTGACTCTAGATGCATGGAATTAGATAGGTATACCAACATTTCTACCATCTTAAAATTTGTTGTATATTAAAACAAGAATAGGGAAATGCCTATTAGGGTACTGAAGGATGCATCTATTACTATTTAGGGAGCCAAGTTCACTAGGGAATTTGAGGTATTGGAGATTTCAGAATGACAATTTCCCAACATTACTTGGAAAATCTTGGTTCTCTGCGATCAATGTTGATCTAAGCTTTAACAAAAGCTACATCAGTTTTGAGAATGCAAAGGAGCACTTGAGCATTCCCATACATGATAAGAAGGAAAATAATTATGTTAATCCCTTAAGTGAAGAATAACTTAATAGAATCTATGCCCATATGGTGCGCGATCCACATAATATAGAACCATTAAAGGATGAAATACTTCAATGGGAAGATGCATAGTCTATAAGTGACACTACTAGTGTGTCTTTTGATATCTAGGCTCATGGAACATATGATATGGTTTGGTGTAATATCAAAGGGAGAGTCACCGTAATGATTATTCCGCATGCATGGTGAGGTGGTTAGGATATAACCATGTACCAAGATATACTGGTGAAGGGAACCCCAATGCTTTATTGCACACCATGGATACTTAGTGGTAGAATGAAGGGGATAGGAGAAACATGTTATTCTATACCCTATATGGGATAAGTAACGCATTGGTGGGAATCACAAAGAGATGGCATTTTGGAATGGTGAGAAGTGAGAATATCCTTTTCTACTAGGTTCACTTGTGCAATGTGCCTACAAAAAAATGGGCATAAGGTAAGGAGGCCTTTTTGCAATCACTTTAAGTACATAATTTCTACTCCACATTACGTGGTTGCATGCATGCATGGTATGTCCATGCTGAGTTGAAAAGAGAAACAACAAATTGGCAAGAGATGACTTTAGGTATGATCTAAAATTTTGATTATTTTTCTACTAAGCCTCCAGTCCATGAAGCACTATAAATTATGAAGTGCCTTACTTTGGGAGATAGCAAAAGGCTGAAGAAATTATGTTGGATTTGTTTGGGGAACCTGACCTTGAGGTGCACCTTGATCTTGAGGAAAAAATGAATAAGAAATGGTCCATGCCTAGAAGGAAAAATAAAAGGGAAAACTAGTGTATATGATAGATGATGAGGAAGTTGATAACCTGGATGTTAATCACATTGAAGGTACACACAAGATTATGGACAATGTAGATGAGAATACACGTGCATATCATGCTCCTATGAAGAGAAATAAGGTTAACATTTATACAGAGGCATAGCCGAAGGAGGTGATTATTGGTGATTACTAGTCAGAGGAAGAATTAGCTAAAATTATTGAACTCTTACATGACTTCCAGGACTTATTTCCATGTGGCTATCATGAGTTAAAAAGGGTACACCCTTCTTTAGGTGAGATGAAGATCAAGCTGAAAGAAGGCACGCGCCTGATTAGGAAGAGGCCTTATAAGATGAATCCTAGTTTGCGCATGAAAGTGAAGGAGTAAATTCACAAGATGCTCAAGTTTGGAATAATTGAGCCTATTGAACAATCTAAATTGGTTATCCACATGTTCATAAGAATTAAGAAGGATGAGAGGATAAGGATTTGTGTGGACTATAGAGAACTCAATGTTTCATGTGTTATTGATAAGTTTCCCAACTCATTCACAAAATAAATTCTTAAGAGAGTGGTTGGTCACAAGATATATTATTTTACAGATGGATTTTTAGGTTATCACTAGGTGTGCATCATGAAGGAAGACCAGGAGAAGATAAATTTCACCATTGAATGGGGAAGTTTTACATATATAGTTATGCCCTTTGGATGGATGAAAAAATGCCGTAGTTTTCTCGCATGCATTGTTGTGTAGGCCTTTCAAAATTTTATTCATAAATTATTGCAGGTATATTTGGAAGATTAGGAATTCTATGGGTTATTAAAAGATCATTTTGATAATATGAGGCTCATGTTTGAGAGCTTCAGGTAGTTGATCATCTCTCTCAACATTAAAAAGTGTATCTTTACAACAACTATTAGCACTTTACTTCGGCATAACATTTGTAAGGATATATTTTTGGTAGACCCAACCAAGATAGTTATGATATTGGGTTTGGAAGAACCTAATAACTAGAGTGAGGTGTGAAAATTTCTAGGGAATAGTGGTTATTATAAGAAATTCATTAAGGGTTATGCAAAGATTTCCATGCCCTTGGAAGAATTGTTGGAGGCTAAAAGGAAATTATATTGGGGTGATGAAAAACAACATGAGTTTGAAACATTGAAGGAGAGGCTCGCCATTGCACCTATTTTGCACTTTCCTTCATGGGAAAAACCTTTTCATGTTCATGTTGATGCCTCCGGAATGGAAATTGGCACAATGTTGACATAACTAGGGGAAGAAATTGAGGATGATCATGTACTATCCAAGTAGGAGGTTGACATCTGCAAAGAAGAATTACACAACTAATGAGTGTGAGGATTTTTATATGATCTACATGTTGTACAAGTTTAGACAATACTTGTTTGAAACACCGTTTATTTTCTACAAAGATTATATGGAACTAAAGTATTTTTTCAACAAATCTATTTTCCAAGGATGCATTTATAGGTGGATACTTTTATTTCAGGAGTTTGATTTCATAGTTGTTATGAAACTAGGAAAGAGTAATTCAAGGCCTGATCATTTATCAAGGATCAATTATGGCAAGGAAATGTAGATCATTTAGGACACAATTCCATATGCACATTTTTTTAGGTTAAGTGGCTTGCCCGTAGACTTACATGATATTGCAGTTCTTTTGCACATGGGGAAAACACTTAAAGGAATGAAGACATTGGAGAAACAATAACTTACTATATGTTGGGCACCCTATCAATTGATTGGTGGAGATTTGTACAAGTTGGGCCATGATGAAGTTTTGCGCCATTGTGTTTTGGAGCATAACTACAAGGCTATTATGGAGGAAGCTCATGATGGAATAGTAGGAGGTCATTACACTAGTGATGCTTAAATGCACAATATTCTAATTACTCAACTTTGGTGGGAGATTGTGTACAAGGATACTTGAGGAATATGTCAAGGCATGTAATAATTGTCACTTCCTTGGGAAACCTATAAATATAGATGAGATGTCGTTGCGTCCCTATTAAAAGTGCAGAGCCTTTTGAGAATTGGATTATTGACTTTTTACGTCCTATTTAACCACTAACGCATACAAATGGCTCGTATATTATTACTTGTACAAACCATTTGATAAGGTGGGTAGAGGCAGCACCTACAAACGATTGTAAAATAGCCATGGTAGAAATATTTTTATGGGAGAATATTATTAATGGTATGGATTTCCATTAAGCTTGACAAGTGATAGAGGAACTCATTTCTATAATGAGACAATCGTAAATTATTTTTTTGCATAGCTTATGGTGGTACACCATAAGACTACTCCTTATCACCCATAGGCTAATGGTATTATAGAAGCTTTTAACAAGATTTTGGGACAAACATTGAAAAAAATGTGATGTTGGAAGAAAATATTGGGATGATAAAGTGTCAGTTGTACTTTGGGCATATAGGACTACTTATAAAAGACTAAATAAGGCCACACCTTTTCAATTGATTTTGATGCAGAGGCTATATTAGCTATTGAATTCATGTTACCATCCTTGTGTATTGCGTACCGGGTGGATTGTCTAATGATCAAGTTGTGGAAGAGAACATTGACAAAACTAATGCAGCTAGATGAGCGGCATGCCATTGCATGTTGGAGCCAGTGACCGAGAAGGAAAGACGAGAATGAATGGTATGATAGGCACATTACTTAATAAGACATTTGTAGTTAAAAGATGGTCCTTCTTTATGACTCCAAGTTTACACATCTCCTGGGAAGTTTAAAGCTCATTTTTGGGACCTTTTGTGGTAACAAAGATACTTGAATCAAGCACTTTCTAACTATAGGTGCTAGATGGCACCATTTTTCCTGGTTACTTCGATGGGATTATGTTAAATCCCTAGTAGAAATAAAGATTCTTGGTGTTTATAATAAGGTAGTATTGACATTTATATTAAATTTCCCTTCATGTGTTTCCTTTTAATCATTTTTATGCTTTATTATTTTAGTTCTATGTTTTGTTGTAATAAGTGTGTTTATGTGTAGGAAGTTGATTACTATCTATTGAGTTCATGCGTAGAGGATCGCGCATACTCTTAGTACGGGGTGAACTAGGTGCAAGTGTGTAAAAGAGGAAAAGAAAATCATTGATGATGGGATTTATCCAGGTTAGCGCATTTGAGGGAATTATATGAAGTATTACCATTTAAGGAAAAGTTAATACATGTGCTAGGAATGAAGATTCTCTTATGGAAATTGCTCGAGATGAATACCACATGTGAGAAAAGGTTCACACCGTGTAATACAAGGTGGGAAGTGGCATGGTAAACTACTTGGTATTAGGCATAGAGGATTATATACTTTGGTGTGTGGAGGTGTATGTAAGGAGGTCTCAGGCCAAGAAGTAATAGGCGCACCAAAAATTTTATGACCGAGGTGCAAAGGAAAGCATCATAAATCATGAAAAAATTTGAAATAATTAATTAAATATTAAGTATGATGGTAGGTGACGAAATTAATGCAGGAAAATTGGAAAAATCTATATAAGGGGTACATGTGACTTCATTATTACCTTGTATGTTTATGTTTTTGAGCCTTGAAGAGTGAATTGAAGAGAGAAAAAGATAAAAGTGCAAGTACAAATGCAAGGAATAAAAACTAGTTGAATTTAGTCATGGTCATAGTGGAACTCCTTCGTTAGAATTGTTTGAGAAAGTAAAATGCATATGAAGAGTAGGGTTCAAGGAGTAAGATTTCGAGAAGGAGAAATTATGGCTAGGGCATGCAAGTTTGGGGTTACAAAGGAAATATAAGGAAGAAAAATGTAAGGATAAATTGTGAAAGATTAATATGGCACCAAAGAGAGCACTGCAATAACCACAATGGGAAAGAAGAGGAGAGAAACAAAGGTAGAAATGGAAGACGTACATAAAGAAATATTTTCTCGAGATGCAGATCCAGAGGGAATAATTATGGGTCATGTTTGGGAGTCCCATGTCCGCAAGATCATTGTGAGTGATTATAACCACTCCAACAATGCAAGTAAGTACCAAATTGAGAAATATCTGGTGAAAAATAAAAACTTGAGAACTGATGATGAAAAAGTGACATACGATTATGAATGGTACAAAATCTTGGAGAAAGTTAGAGTATTACATATCTGTGAGTTTCCATATTTTGTAAAACCAAAAAGGATCTATTAATGTCTCATGTCAAGAGTCCAGAAGAATTTTTATACTTTATAGAGAGGCGAGTGCGCATCACCGCACCTTTAATTGGGAAGCTTACAGGATTACAGAGCTCAGGAACTGAAATTTCCAGTGATATAGATGATGAAGTAGGTGTGGAGGCCACCGCTTTTGATTTATCTTTTCGGAAAGGAGAGCGTAGTGGACATCTCTAAGGTAAATGACCCTATGGTCAAAATTATCGTGCACATCTTAAAAAAATTTAATAACAAGGAATTTTGGGGCCAAGTGAATAAGAAATTCCTCCACATCGTGAAGAAGATGGAAGAAGGACTGTATAAAACCTTGTTTCATTCATAGTAGAAGTTATTATTGAGAAAATGCACAAGGGAAACAAGATTAGTTGGGGCACGATCCTCCTATCGATTGTATTCATAGAGATCAAGGTCCGATACGACCGTAAGGATAAAATGTGGTATTACCCGCTTGAGAAGAAGTCATGGGTTGATAGGTTTGAAAAACATACGTTTGATGGAGCCATGGGAAATGCATACAAGTTTAGGATGGAGTTATGGTAGAGGATATTACGCAAGGCATTTGAACATGAGAGGCACATACCAAAATACTTGCTTGGAATGGTCAATGGGGAGGAAGAGTTTGTAGTGTACCAAAGGTCTACTACATTGGTATTTTCTAAATGAAGAATGGTAAGTGGAGCCCTTGGTGTAAGCTCCAATATGCGCTTACAATTCGCTATTTTAAGGCTTTAGTGAACAGATTCTTAGACATGTAGAAGCTCATATTTGATGTAGATAAAGTTGATTGTGACTACCATACATTCTGCAAAACTTATGTATATCTAGGTAAGTCTTCCTATATTGAGACTATGATATCAAATGATATCATCATTAATTCTATGACTTTGGAAATTGGAAAGGTGGGTGCGGTTAAGGTATACATCAACCTTAATCCTAGATTGGTGAGTGTGAAGTATATTGACAATGAATTTAAGATTTTTGAGATGCCCAAGGGCAAGTATACTGTCAAAACAAGGTAGGAGCGCGATCCTAATCCTCCTAGAATAGAAGAAGAAGAGATTAAGGAGGAGGAGGAGGAAATGGAGGATGTTGGCATGATCGATCATGACACAAGGAGGAAACTAACTATAGTCATCAAGAGGACATGTGCGATAGTTCTCCAAATCAAGAAGAAGAAGAGGTGAGGATGTATTTTGTGTCCGAGGAGACAGATAAGGAATAGGGCAAAAGCAAAGTGTGGTTGAGTAGGGTGGTAGAAGAAATTTTTGAAGAACTAAACCACGGGAGGTGGTGTGGAACCACTTAAGAGGTCGCTAAGTAATTCTCCCATGAATCCAAGCCCAAAGAAGAAGAATCACAACATGACACGAAGTGCCCATTAAGAATGAAGGATAAGGACCCACAAGAGAAGATGAAGAAAATGAAAATAGTGCAAAGGAACCATCAAGTTAACTCCGGGATATGTCGGTGAAGGTCTAACTCTAGGTGTAGAGGCACATATCCCCAACAGAAGTGGTCTAATATGAAAAAGGAAGAATAATTTATGGTGATTCTTGACTTGGGATATGTTAATGATCCTTCTAAGATCATCCACGTGATGTTCCAAAGTGCCCCCGCAATGACAAACTATACGGATGGGAGATAGTATACCCGAAGGGAGCTAATATGCGCACAAGGAAGATTATGAGCTAGACGATGTAAAAACATATTGATGAGCCATAGTTTTATGTCAGCAAGGATGTATGCATAAGGCGTCGATGAAGAATTCGCTCAAGTGATCCACATCACAGTGAAGCCAACATAATTTACTGATGAACAAGTCTCAGTAACACCTTGACAAAAATGGCGGTAGAAGTGGCTTGAGAAATTTAGATAAGGGCATTTCCATTAAAACATTGTTGGAGGAAAAAAGGAATAAATAAGAAGGTATCTAGTGTCTAATGGAGGAGAGAGATATCGTAGAGTGAAAAGAAAGGGTTTTCCTAGACATGGAAGAATAGATATGAGAAGAGATCTTAGAAGCACACCCACATTATGAGGACAAGGTCACTTGTACATGTGTTTCACTCTGTATTAGATTACTTTTAGTTCTTTTTGGATTTACTGTTGAAGGAGGAAATAAGTGTCGAGCAAGGACATGATAGCTACAAAGAATGAGAATAATTAAAATATCATAGAGCACCGGATTACTGGGTACGATGCATTATTGTAGACATTGAAAGATGATTTGAAGAAGGTAGGATGATCCCTAGAAAACTACGAGGATCCAAATTAAATACTCAAGGAATACATGGTATAAGAGGATAATGAAGTCCTAGCAACCAAGAATGATGATTCTCTAGGGAGAGAAGAGAAATAGGAAGTAGTTGCAAAGAAGTGTGATGCAATTAAGGTAATCAGGGATCCTTATGAAGAACACATAAAGGAGATAGGAGTGTTGGTGGCATGGTGAATGGATTTCATCGAAGGAATTGTATCATGCCTTGCTGGAATACTAAGGAAACTAAAGCACAAGGGTCATGACATGACTCTAGATGAAATGGAGAAAATAATTGATAAAGTCCCCGATAAAGTGAAGGAGGGGTTGGGAGAGTGGAATGAGCTAGAAAGAAAAATCAATAAAGAGTACCCTCAACTTTTTTCTAGTTTTGGCATAAGGAGAAACACATGTGATAATCTATCTTCCATTTAATTCATTCTTTCAATATTTTATGGTCATTCTTTATTCTTTTTATTATTTGGAGAGATAAGTTGAGAAACATCATTTTCGTGGGCAGTAATGTAATTATTATAGGGTAATGTTGGGTTTGAAAAATTGACTAAGTTTCAAGAGAACACACATAACAATGAGGCACACAAGTGGGGCATGTGGGTGTGCACAAGAGGAAGTTGAATTGGCATGTGCCCATAAATTATAATCCTCGGACTTAGCTAATTCTACATATATGGGTTAAAATAGGAAACGTGAGTTGGAGTGTTGATCACGCAAAGGAGAAAATCGAGGAGACTTGAGGACCAAGGAATGTCTATTTTTAGGATAAAGTGCATGCAAATCAAAGATGGTAGGTCATGCATGGATCAAGATAATAATAATATTAAAGAAAAGTTTATTTATAGATTTAATCTATTATTAAACTTGTTAAGAAAACATGCTTGCTTTATAATTTCTTGTTGTATGTACGCATGGCTATTTTGAGCATGCAACCTATTTTGAGAATGCATGGGTGGTGAAGGGAAAGTCCCCACCCTTATATATATTTATTGTACCTCATTTTATTGGCCAATGTGAATGTGTGTGATGTAATAGAGTTATGTTTCTCTTATATACTAACATGTGTGACTCTTTGGTACTATTATTATTTATTCAACTTCTAATATGTAATAATTCGGTCATTAATGGATCAATGTGGATGGATTCTGGTGATTGATGTGTTTGAACATGCTGATCACATGGTGTAATTAATATTATTGTTTATTTGATCTATTATGTTTTTGTATTACATGTGTTTCCTTATGAAGTTTGTAATGAGCTACTCTTGAAAATATGATTTGATATTGGTAATCATGAACATGTATGCTAACATATTGATAAGTCAAATGCAAAGGGGGACTGGTAGATTCACGTGCTTTGTATGAGCATTCAAATATATCTAGATGAGGTGTCAATGTGCATATTAGTGAGGTGAAATAAACAGGGCTACACTAGCATTACGTAGCAACTATTAATTTTTAACTCTCTTACTTTTATTTTTTAAAGTCATATAATCCTCTCGACTTCAAAATGTCCACTGCACAAATTGTTCACATCAGTTTAAGGAATTTAAGGAATTGAAAAATTTTCAACCACCTCAACAATCAGTGTATTCATAGGTATCATGTAAATAATTTTAATTTTCTATGATTTATTTTGTGAATTTGGGATCCCATCATGACGAATAGTTTTACAATGAAATTCAAATAACTCTTAAAATGATTTACCATAATTCTACCTTTAGAAAAGGAATTTTAATTTATTTCATATCTATATTTAAATACAAAAATATATCCTCCTGATAAGGGGAGTAAGGAAAATTTGTTTGGTGTGTGGAGACCTCCAGAGGAGGGATGGATAAAGTTAAAATTTGATGGAGCTTCAAGAGGTAACCCTGAAATGCAGGATGCGGTTGTATTTTCAGAGATTTTGCCTGCTATCTGATTTTAGCTTTAGTGGTCAAATATGGTGTCTCCTCTAACAATGTGGTGGAGGGAATGGCCCTCCTCTTTGGATTATTAGAGGAAAAAATAGAATTGATAGCATCTCGTGGATCAAGGAGATTCAAATATCAATATTGATTTTGCCCAATGTAAAATTGCTAAATCTTGGGCATTGAATACAATTTTTAGAAGAATAAATTTATTCTCAATTCCTTTCCCGAGATTATATTTTTCCTTGTTAAGAAAGCAATGAATATGGTGGTTGATTTCTTAGCTAATAGGGGGTTGAATTGTGGGGACAAATTTCATTTAAAGTGTTATCTATGGGGAGGAGAATTTCCCTAATGTTGTCATGTCTCTTCTTTTAAGGGACTCAAGGATGGAAGAAGGTGATGTGGGGGGTTAGTAATGAATGTTTTCACTCATTTATAAATATTAAGGGATGTAAAAAAATTTTTACGGGGATATATTCTCTTGGAATTCAAGTTTTAGCTCATGCCCTTATAGGCGTGTGAAGTGAATTATGGAGGGGTGTTATAAGTGGTGTTTGGCAGGGTTTTTCATCACCTCTGTAAGTATATTTTGGGAAATTTTAAGTGGTAGGGATTCAGGAGCTTTGGTGGGTGGTTTTTAGTTTGATAGTATGAAGAATGTGGATGGATCGGAAGTTGTTCTAAGCTGTAAAAGGAAAAGAGTTGAATTCAGAGAAGGGACTAGAGATTCCTTCTCTTCCTAAATGGATGGTAAAATTAAGAATTCCGCCATGAGGGGTTGGTTGGAGAAAGTGTGGTCTATTGCAAAAAGATTCAAAGAGGATGAAGAGGTGGACATATGCAAAATCATGAGGAAATTGATGATTGACCCAAATCAATCAATTAGCAGAAGGAATGTGTTCGATATGGCCCAAGGAGTGTGCATGACCAATATCCTATCTAATTCTTCTAGCCATTTTATTCTGCATAAAGAACATGAAGGATTGGTGGATTTTCTAGTTAGCATTATTTTTCATATCCATGCCCCGACTATAAGTGTGTATGTCGTTTCCTGTGGGCTAGAATTTTTGTTGAGAATCAAGGGGTAGTGCTTATGGTGACTCCCAAGGTAGAAATTCTTGAATGCTTCGTGGAGCCATCTTCTTCTTTTACACAAATCCTAGACAATTCAGATGTGGAAATTATTTTTGAGATGTCTTCGGGTGGGAGAATGGAAAAGCTACTTTGGTATATGTCCCGCTTAAGAAGATATATGCAAGTTTTTGAGCCTAGTTATGTAAGGTTTAAATCTTCTTATAGTATATGGCATATAATGTTGAGAATTTATATTTTGTATTTAGGAAATAGAATAGGTATGGGGATGTCAAAATTCTTATAGTTCTTCCCCCATGAATTTTGTATGTAATTTGCATGATAATGTGCCTTCTCACTTTATGAGTGTCCATCGATAATCGTTGATATCATGGACTGGAGCCTCATGTAATTTTTTTGTAGGCTAGGGCCTTCTCCCTAGGTATCAATAGAAAAAAATATGAAAATATATTTGGGATGTTTTACAATTAATTTTAATTAATATCATATCCATATTTAAATATGAAAATATATATGGAATGGTTTTACAGTTAATTTTATATCTATATTTAAATATGAAAATATATCTGGAATGGTTTTACATTTAGTTATATTCTCATAGTCTAGATCATCACCCTCTGCTAGTTTCTTCATAATATCTTTAGTAATTCTTTAGTTACGCTAAGGTTCAATCACATCATAGTAAATGAACTTGGAAGTGTCTCACATATCTTGAATGTCATTAGCCTAGTGGTCGCTAACCCGTATAAAAAATAAACATGATCGATTTATTATTTTATAGACCAATGTCGGCTTCCATGAAATCATTAAAAGATTTTCCCAAGATCTACATAGTTTAATTTTAATGACATTTTAAAACTGATAAGAACCTTATTCCAAAGTAGAAGTTAAAGCCTAGTGGTTGTTAGCCCTTATAAAATAGAAACATGTTATGTTTATTATTTTGCATATCAATGTTGGATTCCCTAAAATCATTAAAATATCTTCCCAATATCTACATAGTTTAATCTTAAGGACATTTGAAACTTGATAAAAACATTATTCACAAACAAAATCAAGCTCCAGTGGCCATTGGCCCATATAAAAATTAAACATGATTAGTTTATTATTTTGCAGACCAATTTCAGCTTCCATGAAATCATTAAAAGATTTTCCCAAGATCTTCATAGTTTAATCTTAATGACATTTTAAAACTTATAAGAACCTTATTCCAAAGAAAAAATTAAAGCCTAGTGGTCATTAGCCCATATAAAATAGAAACATGTTATGTTTATGGTTTTGTATATCAATGTTGGATTCCCTAAAATCATTAAAACATTCTAAAGGAAAAATTAAAGCCTAACGTTCAATAGCCCAAACAAAACATAAACAATTTCTATTTATTATTTTACGTATCAATGTCGATTCAAAAATTATTATTTTTGGATTCCAATATATGTAATTTTGGAGTATAGTAAATTCCAATATATGTGATTTTGGATTCCAATATATGTTATTTTGGATTCTAATATATGTGATCCTGGATTCTAATTTATGCAATATTGGATTCTAGTATGTGAAATTGTGGAGTGTAGATAATTCCAATATTTAACATTTTAGAATCCAAAACTAGTAATATTGGATTCCAATATTAGGTATATTTTTTAGTTTATTGGACTAGAATAAGTCCATATTTAGTGAAATAAGTGTTATATGGCTATATTGAACATCAATGGAAATCCACATTCAATCCCTATCATCTGATTATTTGATGGGTTTCCAAATCAACCACCCTCAATCTAATTTAATAAACACCTTCGGTGTAAATATTGGCATATAATATATGCGAATCTCATTAGATAAGGATTGATTCAACCAACAAAGTGATGTAAAAAAATTAGATTTTCCTCATACTTAAATACTCACTATCCTAAAATGTTTTATATTTGTCAAAGTGTTTATTTCAGTGTCATTTTAAGCTTGCACGAATGTACACTTTTCCATTTTCATACCTAACGTTACATGTGTCTAAGGTAAATACATTATAAGTTATTTTTTACCCTTTGATACATACCAACAATCTTCCCATAATTTAGGATGTTTAGGATTTACTCCTCTTGTAATTTTCTACTTTTGTTTCTTAATAAAATGCCTTATTCTAGTATAAAAATGAAATTTATTTGATTTATTTTAATTATTCTATGAATTTACTAGTTTACTCAAAGGTAAGGATTTGAGTCATTTATTAGGTTATTAAGATTCACAACGCTCAAATAACTTCATATCGAAGTGGAGATTCACCAATCTTGTGAACCATCAAAGACTTACTACTAAGGTTCCTATGGAAATTTTTTGAGGTGAGAAAATCCAACAAGAAATACTAACTTGTCAAATAAGAGTTGTTCAAAATCAACCAAATGTCAATAAAATGGGAATATTGAAATCCAACATTCTCAAGGACTCAATTTTCCTTTCTCATTACTTTCCACAGTCTAGTCAATATTATGTTTTCCATGCGGATGAAAAAAATAATGTTGGACATCAATGACCATCCACATTCAATCCTATGCATCCAATTTTCTGATAGGTGTTATAAAACACCACTAATCTCAATCCAGTTTAGTAAACACTTTGGAAATAATTAATTAGGAAATCCTTGTCACCAAAACTATATACATTACAATGTTTTAGATAAAGGGGAGATAAAGGTGAAGATGGATTTTCTAGAGTTCTCATATGCCACTCTAGTCATCCATGCCACATCATTATGTTATCTTGTCACTCCCCTTGTCCTTTCCTTTCGTACACATACAATATTCAAATCTTGTATGGATTAATCACTAGATTTTTCATTGTCCTTGGGGGTAGATTGCCTGTTTAAGTGGTGCTTATTTATCAATTTGTAAATTTGGCTACAATTAATGAAAAAATGAACCCCAAATGCTTTATGAGTTTTTTACCAAAGGTTTACGTGGAGGTAATGAAACCGACTCATCCATTGATGTTTTTAAATATTGGTATAGTGGAACCTAAAATAAAATGGTATGAAATTTTCAATCTTATAGATTATTTAGTTATTCACATTCCTTCAAGATTCCCTTGTGTCCTAGATTAGGCTCCATTAGGAATCTCTTTGTATCCAAATCAATGGCATAAATAATCTCATGAAGGTTTTTAGTTTTCAATTAAAGAACCCTCCCTAGTCCTAACCATTTTGAGAAAATATTATTGTTGTATTTTTCGTAGTACTCTTCTTGTCCTTTGACCTTAGACCCATGACTTTAAATTATCATATCATATCTCCCTTAAAGTCCCAATCTGGGTAAAAATTTGTGGTCTTCTCGTTCCTCTTTTATTCTTTATTTAAGATTTTTTGAATCCCCATGGGTGGGTTATCTAATTTGAAAAATAAATTTTTTATTCATCCCGAGTCAACAATGCTTGTATGTTGAGGTCTAATTAACCAAGGATTTAATGGATACCATAAACATATATATAAAATTTAAAATATTCTCTCGTAAGGATGCCTATTTTAACCTCTTTAACACTTATTTTTTGTGTCATACTCATGCCTACAAAATCAAGGATTTTATACTTATAACTAGGACGAAGCCTTCCGATGACAAATTCACAAAGAACACACCCAAGGCTTTGGCTAGCGATGAGAACTTGACCACTCTAAGAAATAAAAATGGGAGTAAAACCATTTTAAGATTGCTTCATAAATCTTTATCATGTGCTTTCTATGATAACATCATTCCAATGTCTTTAGTTATACCAATCATGCATTCTTACCCAAATGTTTTTGGATCAAAGAAACATCCAAGAAGTTAATTGGGTTGGAGTAAGGGACTTCAATTCAACATTAATGACATCATCCTAGCTCATCCAAGGCTGGGGATGATTCCCTGAGGGGAGTGAATGAGGATAAATTCTTCTCCATTTCATTAGAGGATTTTATTAAATGAAACTAGCAAATCGCTTTTGTCTAATTTTGTTCTTCTTTTGATGATGTTTGTGACTTGAAAGAAGGACAAGGGGAGCTTAACATGGAATAAATTCCTTCATTAAATTCATATCCTAGAATTTTATAGGTCTCATACATGATCCTAAAAATACTCTTGGACTCGTGCATGTCGAGATAATTGGAAATTCATATTTTATTAGTTTACATGAATTTTAAATTATAGGATTTATTTTGCAAGAAATATTAAAGTGTATTTTGTCTAATTTTTCACACTTCCACACTTCCCATATTTATGGTTAGGATGGTGTAAATAATTAATTATCCCCCAATTTTCCTCGTTAATTTTTTCCTTGGGGAAGATCCATCCAATCATTCCATGTGGTTTCTATAAAATGTCAATGAGTATGCTCTTGGTATCGTCAATATCTATGTTTTTAATGATGGCCCTAAATGGGAAACATTATAGAAATAACTTAATGATAACTTGTCACTTTTTTTGGGATAAGCTAGGATATTTTTCGTGCATTTTGCAAGCCCAAAATTGAAAACTGAGCCATGAAATCTAAGGAAAATGTAAAAATGTACTTTAAAATCCTCATAAATCCCTCTTTTGGTTATTTGGTATTCCATGTCATGATATTCCAAACCTTTTAGGTCCTCCTGATAGTTTTAACAAGCATTTTTAAGTGTTTGAATTAATGTAACCATGTAATTTCTTTCATTCAATAAAGTACTACTAAAGACTAGTTCTCTCAAGGCAGATTTGATAGTGATATCGTGTTATTTCCAAGTAGATGTGCATCCATTGGGAAGGTTACAAAATACCATAATAATCTAGAGGTGGTATTTGAGATCCAATAAGGTTATGGAATTAATTTACGAAATTTTAGGGAATATTTGGTGGTTTAGGGACAATCTTTGCAAAATGACTTTTTCAGTGTATGGAATAAAGGGTCAAAATATGAACATAAACTTCTTTGGATGATTCTAGGAGATCCGTAAGGATTCATAGATAAAAAATATAAAAATGGAAATATTATAGAGTCCTCTTCATGGTGGAAGATTCATATTTTACACAAGTCCTAAATATTTCTCAAGGCAACTCAACTTTTGCAGGCATACCTTGTGTCTTACCGATCATAATAAGGTAAGTTTTTATATTTTAAAGAATAATTAAGCTATACAACATATTCCTTTGATCTTGGAATGTTCCTTGGAGTTATAAAATATGAAATTTCACCTGAAAATATATTTTGAAGATCCGAGAATGAAATTTTGTAGTATTATATAGTGCAAAGTGTGTTGATCCCATACTTAGCCATTTTCTTGACTGCCACATGTCATGATTTAACTCCTTGTGCTCATTGTTTCCCCTCTTATCCACTTCCCAAGGGAAAAATGGTGATATAATGAGTTCCCCAACAAAACCCCCTCTATAGTTCCCGTGACCCTCTCTAGCTCTCTACATGCGGCTTAACTTATTAAACTCACCTCCCTTACTCTACACTACATCTTGTCACTCGCAACATATTTATCCAAGTTCCTATTTGTGTGTCTCTTATACCTTTTCACAAAGGGGAAAAAGGGGACAAAAATTAGATCCCCACCCACTTTCCCCCTTTTTGGTTATCCATGCAATTAACTTTCTAGCTCCCGGGAGCTTAACATGCTAAACCCATCTTTTGCACACTCCACCATCCAAGGTGCCATTATTTTTCCTCTTGTCCAATTTTCTAAGGTATAAAAGGGACATAAATTGGAACCCATGATAAAACCCATATTTTAACTCAACTTTAACCACCTGTGGTTATATTCCAGTCCACCAAGGCATTCAAACAAAGTTAACTTGTTGTTGAGTTTATTTCTTTGTATAAGTTTGCATATACAACATTGTTGATGTTTATTTCCTAATAAATCATCAGAATTAATCAGAATGCTACCCAAGATATCCTAGAATAGACATAACTTCAAAAACAAAGATTTTTTCATAAGTCTTTAACTATAATTATGATTGCACTAATATTTTAACCGATCGCTTTACTCAAGTTCCTTTGTGATCACCTAAGCTTCATAAAAAAATGATTCTCTAGTTCTTAATATTAAAAAAACTAAAACCCTAACGCTTATAAATCTTACTTTTTGATTTACAAGAGTTCTAGGAGATCAAACACAATGAAAATTAGAGCACGTGGACCTTGATGTAGAGTCGAGTATAACAATGGTGTTTTCATTGCAAACCAACACTAGTATGACCAGTTTATAAAAATAACAAATTATATGTAGAGTGACTTACTAAAAATATTACATCTCTTAAAACATAAATCTCCAATCACTCATCACATCTAGAAATGGTAAAACAATTAAGGTAAAACATGTAATTTTTCCGTAAGTAGTTTCCAAAACGTAACTTGCTAAAAATTGAAAATTCATAAAGATGGTAAAGCATCATCAATGGAGGTAATATAAGTGTTCTAGAATTTTCAGAAGACAAAAATGAGAAAAAAGGAAAAATATCCCAAAATAACATCTCATTGTCCTACCGGCCGTAAATAGAAAGTTTTAGTTTTCAATGTAGAAAGTTGTTGGCTCCATTTTCACTCATCTCGCTATTTTTTTCCATCCTCACATGGTTGTAAATTTATGTCGAGATTAAAAACTCTCTTTATGGATCCTAAAGCATTATTCTAATCACAATTTTGTTGATGAGCAAGATAAAGCATATCGAGACACAATATGTGAAAATTAGGGACATTGTGTAATTAAAAAATAATTTTAAAAGAGTCAAGAGTTTCCCCACAGGGATCATATTTTTCCATGGGAAACATATGAACATAAGGTAAAAAAATTCCCAAATATAATTTAATGGAGGAAGTGATTTGGAGTCAAGAAAGGTAGATAGGTTATCTCCATGTGAGGCACCTTGTATGTAAGAATGAGAAAACCTCCGTGCTCTATTTGATGGCATTGGCATAACAATGTTCTTAAACACTCAATCAAAATGCTGGTAATGTGATCAATCCTCAAAGGATGAAACTTTGTGATTATAACCAAGAGCCATTAAACATGAGCCTTCAAGAAGGAAGGTAATGAATAGATGGTGTACAATGATTCCATATTCCAGGAGGGTTCATAAGATGGAAAACTTTATCGAGATTTCATAGAGCCTCTTGATTCAAGAAAGGGCGATCCTTCGAATTCTCATTCTCTTCAAGAACAAGTATGTCTTTCTCGGTGGTGGAAACCTTCCCATGAGGAACATGTAAATAATAGGTGTATAAAATGATTTTGGAACAAGGAAAGAGAAAGAAGGTAATGATCTTCATTCAGAGTATTGTGTGTAAAAGAATGAGAAATCGTTACCATTTCATCTATTTTCATCCACATGGTAGTGTTCTTAAACACTCACCTAAGGCATTGTAGTGTGATAATATCTTAAGAAGGAAGAACATTACCATCATATAATTCCATTCTAACCAAATTTCGCTTCTCAAGAATCTCATCTGGGAAGAAATCCTCTATCTACAAAGTGAATGATTAATTTAGTAAGTTAAGGAAAAACAAGAAAAGTTTCAAGTGTCAAAAATTTGATTTGTAATGACAAGGAAGGATTGTGAAATCCTAATAAATAAAAAATTGGTCCTAACTCTCTATGAGATCAAGAAGGATCCATCATGATTGATGCCCACAATCATTTGGATTACACTAGAATGATACACAATAGTGTTTTTAAACACTCATTAAGTAGTTTAGAGTGTTCATGCATCTCATGCGGAAAGATGAAATTTTTACTACCATGTTCCAAATTAATAAGTTCTTCATCAATAATGGATCCATATTCTTTAGATTAGTCAACCCTTCTCTTTCTCTACACTCTCTCTCTTTATGTTAATTTTTAATTGAGAATGTACTTTTTATATTTCATCCTATTCACTTATATGACCCTTAGCTAAACATTATAAGATCCCTTTTTCCAATAATAAGAAAAATATTCACTTCCTAGGAATATGAGAGGTCAAAAGTGATGAGGATAGGTGAAAGGTCATCCTGGGGTAGATAAAAGGATAGTTTGTAATGTTATAAAAGGGAATGTATTCTATAGTCTAAGGAGTTGGTAATTATTGATTGAATGTATGTTGTTGAGATTACCACTTCTACACAAAGCAATAAATGTTGCAATTATTCTATTTATATTTCTTATCTCATGTTCATCTACTCTCTTTCCAACTTTTCATATATGATAATCTTGTTAAACTACGAATGGTGTTTGTTCCTTTGATGAATGAATCAATGGAATTCTATGTCTATGGTTTCTTTTGTCTTATCATTGTTTGTATTGTTTTTTTCTTCTAATTGAATGTGGAATTAATCTAGTTATTGTATGTGAACTAATCTAGAGGCTACTCACGACAGTAACCCTCTCTCTCCTTATTTCTGCAACTCCCCTTTACCCTCTTCAAGTAAAAATTCCTCCCTTGTACCCTTCGTATAATCATTTTCCATAGTTTCAATGGAGTATTCCTATGTGATCCCTTTCCTATTCGACACCCCACAAATTTTAGATAGTTTACGTAGCTTACATTCAATAATGGGAGCCTCTCCATATGTAAGAAGGAGGGTCTTAACCCTACATTGTTGGTGACAACTCAATAATTTTCAACATGAAACATAATTTCCTCAATAGTCTTTGGTGACTTTGTTAGAAGATATCTTTGGAAAATAAAAACTTATATATTCCAAAAACAAAAAAATCAGGTTTCAAAGAAAAATTAGGTGACTCTATCAAGGAATGAATCCATGTCACATTCATTTCCCACATCACAATGATGAAGTTTTGAGATTGGTGTTCAGCACCAATGAGTGACAACAACCATGAAGAAGAAGGTGACCAACAAGACATGAAATTTTTGTACCAACCATCATTATAGACCAACTCTAGCAAAGGTAAGGATTTTAACACAACGAAGAAATCTCTTACTTCAAACAATATCTACAATCAGCTAAGGGAAAGAAGGTTGGTGCCTTTTTTTTAGTATTCATGAAAAGAATGTCTAGGACTGAAAAAATTGATGTTTGTGAAAATCCTAATGTAAAATCCTGGTGGCTCCAATTCAAGTGAACTTCTCCTAGAGGGAATAAAATGGGAATTGTGCCTATAGATGATCAAGAATCCAAGAGCTTGATGAGAAGGATACAGAAGAGATATGAAATGTTGTATGAAGGGCATGATGGTGAAGAATATACTAAAGGTAATGTTACTAACTTCACACAGCTGACATATAAATTCAAAGCCATATTTTTGTATCTCTTCATTTGGATGCTTTTTTGAATACGTAGATGAAGAAATGACAACCTTTAAAAAAGAGTTTCATGAAGAATATTGAGTGTTGCGGAAGAAAATATTGACTCCCAAACCAATCTTGAGATTTTGAATTATGAATTGGCTATGCAAAGAAGGTATGAGCATCTTGAAATACTCTGTAATGACGAGGAAGAAGAGATTCATCCTTTAGAATCTAGATTATGAAGATTTCTTATATTATAAGGTCTTTGTTATTGAAAGGATCTTGTGCAATTCTCATGAATCCTCTGTCATTGAAAATTCTAATGAAAATAAAATCATCAACTTGGATGATGATGAAGAAATCATGACACTTAAACCTCCATTCATAAATTTATTTTTTCTTGAGGCACAACCCTTTAGAGGAATGGTGGATATGAGAGATGAATATTCTTGTTGCATGACATAGGATCCAGTATTTGCTAAGGATTCCACCAACCACAAAGATATTCAAGAAAGAAATCCTCCATATGAGACTCAAGTTCTTCAAGAATATGACTTTGAGGTAATCATTGATGGATTTATTTCTCATTCTAGTTCTTCATTTGATGCACAAATCCCCAATGATGGAATGAAGTAAATCAAAGAGTCCAACTTCCTTCTTGATACAATCATGGATGAAAAAATGTTAAATGATGAAATGGAGATAATTAAAGAATCAAATTCCCTTCTTGAGACAAATATGGATGAGCAAATTGAACATGAACTCTCCAAGGAGATGATTTCACCATCCTCACTAAAGAAATTTAATGCTGATCACAATAACAATTATGGATTTTTATCGCTTTTTGCAAGGAAGAGGAATCTATAGGAAGTTTTCAAGATGGAGGAGAAGATTATCCTCATGTTCCTGATCTAACATCCTATTCTTCCTCATGTCATGAAGATCATTTGATGAGTCTTGAATTCAATGGTGTTACCTTCCCATAAAACATGGATGTCTTGTCTCTGTTTAAAAATGATTAAAACTAGATATGCTTGAACTTACAAGAAGGTAACCTCCGGATGACAAGAAATGTAGAGAAAGAGAATGATAATTTTTAAATGAATTCTGGTCATGTGTAGATCATATGTATAGCTATCTCCTTGAATCCCAATGAAAATAATTATAAAATTAATGTCAATATGAGTATGTGGTAGCTTTGAAACAAGAATATATGAAAGCCATCTTGAAGATTGTGGAATAAATTTAATATCCTCAACTGAGTCTTGATATCATGATCCATGTCATGGATATGCAAGATAAGTATGATTTTAGTTGTGTTTCTCATTTTGATGCACAAATTTATCATAATGGAGTAGAAAAACAAGTAATCTCAAGTGTTTTCTTCAAAGCCTCTGAGGATGACCATGAATGTGAAGGCGAGTCTTCCCATTTCCCATTTTGTGATGAATAATATGAATGGAAAACTATTAAAAATCCTATGGATATTTTTGTTCATGGTCCTTATTTTGATGAACCAAGACTCAACAATAAGATGGAATAATCGATGATCTCAATGTTCTCTTTGAATCCTTGGAGGATGAGTATGAATGTAAATAAGGAAATAATATAGAACATCAACATGAAAAGTAAGAATAAGATTTTGAATGGGAAGAAGGCCAACTTTTTCTCACAATTTTGAACTCCCATACTGATTTTTGTATAAGATCCCATTCTCGCAACCATCACCTATTGATGGTGATTACATTCAAGAAAAAATAAAATATTCTACTTCTAATAACGTGTTGTAATGGCTTCTCATGGTCACAAAATATTAAATGGAGACTCCAAAGGATAGGAATTTCAAGCAAGTTACAAAATGGTCATTGAATACAACATTTTTTCTATACAATATTTTTGGAAGAACAATGGAATGAAACGGGGTGAATCATTCCTTACAAAAGTAATTTCAATTTCATATTTTTTTCTTAAACCATTAACCAATTAACCATGCATTAATGTGTGCACAATATTGTATAACATACATGCGATAAACCATGAACAAGAGAAGCAACACCATAACATAAGATGTAAGTGGGAAAAAATCAAGGGGAAGAAAACCCACCGATAATTTTCCGTATATTACTCACAAAAATTAGTCAAGTGAATAATACACATCACAAGAGACTTCTTTAGTGAGGCACTAACCCCACAAGGAGCAACAACCCCTAAACCCTTGTTTATATTACTCACAACAAGAGATTTGCATGAATTTTACTCCTCACAAAATATTATTATGAAGATATCATTTAATATATTATCCTACAACTAAAATGATGGTTATCACAATATTCAGCTCCAAATACCTTCAAACCCTTGCTTGAACCCTAGCTTCTCCAACTCACTCTATCTCTCCATTTCTTCACTTCTCTTTAGTTTAAAATCTTGCACAAACTTTGGAAAAAAATATTCAACCTATCATACACTCTCTCACATCTCAAAACATGTATTTTTACCTATAATTCACTCACACACAAGTCACACATTTTATACACAAGAAACTTGTGCCAAATTGCACCCAAAACATCATTATTATATCTTCCTCTTAATCCAAAATCTCACCAAGTTGGTTCCCTAATTTTTTAAACCAAGGAAACTAAAAACAATTCAAATAATTAATTACAAAATTGAAAAATGACCCATATATGTAGGCCATTCCCAAAACCTTCATACTTGCACCAAAAAGGCTAAAACACGCATCACTATGATGAGTAAAATACACTAACACAAAAACTATGATTATTAAAAATCTAAATCACCACATCGGTGTAATATAACATTTAAACATCATTCATGGTATCAATTTTACTTTTATCAATCAAATATTTTATAACATGGGCCAAAAGGCTCATTTCCTTTAGAAAACAATTGTCTCCAACACCCTGTCTTCACCTTTGAGCATCAATACCACCTAGAATAAACTAAAATATGGCATGTAACCACTATATGGAAACTTTAGGACATGTACATCACATCTATGCAATTTATACCTTGTGAAACATCCATGTGTTCAAACCACAACAACAATCCTCTTACCAAAATAAGCTACCTAGAAACCAGTTTACAAAAATAATCTAGTTTTCACCCTTATTGTCACTTCCAAGACCTAAAAATTCCTTCAATAGGAAAATAATCCATCCCTCTTCACTTTCCAGGTGCTAGAAAGAATCAACTCATCCATTTAATTCTTCAACCAACTCAATCTTTTAGTCGTGAGGAGTTTAGTCCTGAAAACCAAGAAACCATCTTCCTCACAAACTATCCTGGATGACCAACAAATATAATCATAATGAGACAAAAACTATACCATTGAAATATCTATAAATCCTATTTTCATAACATATTGAAATCCTTCCAACTCCAAATGGAAGTGTTATCCAAAATGGTGCCCCAACTCATTTTTGTGGCTAACTCCTTGTGTTCTTGCCTCTCTTGTGCCTCAGTCTACATTTTTTGATTTTCAGGCACTCAAGGCTTTCTGGAAATGGCACCATTAGATAGAGCTCTCTCTCAGCTTTCCAGAAAGGTAAAGTTTGCCTCCTAACTCCTTATATTTTTCAAGTTATGGCTCGGTGGAGTTTTTGTGGAAAATTTTCCCATTTGAGGCCCGCAGCCAATAGGAAGCTGCCACGTGGCAGAGGAGTTCGGGGTCGGAGGCAAATTTGAATTTTTTCCAAGTATTTTGGTCGAAGGTTCAAATGGAAATTTTTGCCCGCGGGGCCCGCAGACCAATCAGGTTGTGACACGTGTCACAAGGGGGGGCGGAATGAAAAAATTTGCTAAGTATTTGCCAAATTTTCCAAAGTGGAAGAATGGAATGGAGGGCTGCGCCCCCTATCAGCCATTCAAAAGCTGACATGTGTCCCGGCCGGGCGGGGTGGGGAAAATGAAATTTTTTCCAAAGTCTAAAAATGTCAAAATTTCAAAGGAAAACCCACGGGAGGCGAAGGAGAGAGAATTCCAACAAATCAGAGCTTTCCACGTGGCATCCAACCAGCGGAGTGCGTGGGAATTTTTGAAAAAAATTCCAAAGACAAAAAAGAGGTAAAATTTGAAATTTTTTCCCGCCGATCCGTTTTTGGGCCGTTTTTGCCCTAAATCTTCAAACGATCATATCTTTTGATCCAGAGCTCAGATTTTCACGTTCTTTATATCATTGGAAAGATGTTAAAATTATCTACATGATTCCATGGTCAATTTATAATTTTGGTTCAGTTTGGAGAGAGAAAATTCAAAAACGGTTCTGGTACGTGTCCATGGCCAGAAATGACATTTCAACAACCAAATTTAATACAAAATGGGTCGCATTCTTCTCCAATGCATGGTCAAAAATGACAGGGTATGGGTTTGTAAGGTCCTCCATGCTGTTTTAATGCATTTTCCATCAATGAGGAATGGGCTCCCATGTTTTTTACGTTTTCTCTCTCCTGGGCTCGACCCATGCATTGTAAAAGCCAGATTTGGCTCATTTCTTGAGGGTTGAACACTTTTTGGCATTGAAAACTTCTTCTTTCACCTCCAGCAAGTGATAGTTGTAAGAATCAGACCTTTTTCACAGTTTGTAACAGGTTTATACCTCTTTGATGGTGGAATGCAAGAGATTTTTTCATGAAATTGACAGTGTAAACTCTGTGAATGCTTTCAGTCCTCTGTTTGTATTGTTTTACTTCATTTCAAGACCTCTAATTACATCTATCAGCTTGTGTATGTTTTCCCTTGTTGCATTTCATGAATTTGTGTCTATTTATATGGCAAGAAATGTTTCACCACTCCTTTTGGTGCATCACCATCTTTAGTTTAGTTTCATTTTTGCATTTTTATCCCTGTCTCCTTGCAATCTAGGGTAGAATTAGGATTAGAACCTCTGTAGTTGTGCAAAATATAGATATAAATCAGAGGAGTTTGAGGAACCAACCTCTAATCTGGAGATTCCTCTCTCATTTTCACAAGTCCCACACTTGGAGAGAGGTTTCCATGTTGTGCAATCACACTGGATGCTCTAGAATCAACTTAGAAACCTGATTTGCATCCAGGGGTGCTGCTGATTTGCAACAACAGTTTTGGCACACCCGGTGGGACATTAGAGGTCTCATTTTTATTGCAGCAAAGTTGATGTGCATCTGCTGTAATTTTCTTGCTTGAAAAGAGCTATAATTTGCACATCTGGCGACTCCAAGGGGAAGAATCAATTGGTTTCAGCAGTGCAGGCCTGAAAACTCATGAGAAGAATCACTACAAGGTCAAGAGTTGGAGAAGAAGAAGTGTTGTTTGAATACCTGCAGTTATCTCCAAGAGTAAGGAAAGTGGGAGGAGAATCCAAAGGTCTCCATCTCCACCAAACAGAACTCTCTCAACTCCTCCACCTGGTAGGCCTTTCATTCAATCAACAAGGGTTCTAAGGCCAATTAGAATGGCACAAAACAACCCCTATGTCAATTTCACTGGCAGCAGCCCACTTGCTCTCAATGCACAACATCCAATTCCAATTACAGCCTTGAAGAACATTCCATACTTCACTGGAGAGAATCAGACTACTCCAGGTGATCATGTTAAAGACATTGCCAACCTTTGTGCAATTCATGAAATCAATGAGATGCAAGTGGCTGTCAAGTTGTTGGCATCTTCATTCAAGGGGAAAGCATTGCAATGGTTTAGAAGCCTTGGAGCTGGTTCAATCACAAATTGGAATCAGCTGTGTATAGCACTTCATGAGCAATTTGGAGAGAAGGGAGACAACTTGTCTCTTTTGGAGTAGCTGACAACCATCAAGAGAGCTCCCAATGAGCAGCTGACCGATTTCAACTTCAGATTTCAAAAGACTTGGAGAGAATTCCAGTGGCGCAAAGCCAACAATGTAAAGGTGCTTTTCTCTACTATCTCAAAGCTCTAAATTCTGATATTTCTATGTTGATTCAGTCCATGGGAGGCATAACTATCCCTATGGCTTATAGCATTGCCATTAGGGCTGAAAATTGTTTGATCCAAGCTGGCAAACTTGCCCCTAGACCTCCCATGCCATTGTTTCCAAGTTTAGAGAGTCCAAACACCAATCAAGCACCTAATTTGACTCCTTCTCCCACTCCCAGAAATCAGAGTTCAAATGAAGCTTCTACTTCATCTCCAAGTGCCCCAAATGAGCTTCAAGAAGTCATGAAGCAACTGCAAAACCTAGGCAATGAGCTGGTTACTCTCAAGAGGCAACAAGCCCAAGGTTTTAGACCTTCTTACCAGCCCCAAGCTCAGCCTAACAGCAGCCATACCAACCACAAAGACCACCTAATCCAGCTGCAAATATGAATCAAACAAGGCCTCCTGCCAATAGACCATTTCAGCCCTACAATCCAAATGCCATATCTGCCTCTAAGGCATTGGTGCCAACACAAAACAACATTGCTCAGGAGTATGACTGGTGTTTTCCATGTAATGAACCTCATAACCAATCCATGTGCTTCAATGGTGCTTTGAATCAAGCATTAATGGTGACAACTACTGGTGTGGAGGGTGAGGGCAGTCAAGGAAACAACCAACAACAAGAAACATTCCAACAACAATCAGCCCCAAATGACACCACGTTGGTAAATTGGCAAGCAGAGGATTTTTGTGGCATGAATCAGGCAGTTTCCCAAGGTGTTGCAGCCAACACAAGGTCAAAAAGGAGGAATTTGGGTGAAGAACAGCCATTGGCTCCAACCAATCCATGACCTTCTATGGTTCCACAAGTGGTTGGCAAACAAAATCCAGTTGTAAATGCACAAGGGCAGCCAAGAACAGCTCCTAGGCCAACTCAAATACCAGTTGTTGCTGCTCACGTGCAAGGAGTGAATGTGCAAACAAAGGGACAGCAAAGAGATCCTTCATCACCATTCAGTATCATCGATCAGATGAAGAAGACAAATGTCAACATATCAATGTGGGAATCCCTATCTATCCCAGGCCAAAGAGATTTGCTACAAGCTGCCATGAAGGACTGGCCAACTTCGAATCAGCAAGTTCAGATGCAAGAGAAAGTGCTCACAAATGCTGCCCAGCCTGAGGGGAATCATGGAGGACAACAAGGTAAAATGTTGAAGCCCCCTCCTTTCTATGTTTCATTAATCATTGGAAATCAGCTAGTGCACAATTGCATGATAGACTCCGGGGCAAGTAGCTCAGTGATGCCTAAACAAATAGCTGATCAGCTAGGGCTCCAGTATGAAACAATATCCAAAGGGGTAGTGCAGCTAGATGGGACAGCAGTAGCAACAGTTGGAGTGATTAAAAACTTGAGTCTTACCTTGCATGCATGTCCAAATGTTGTTGTTTTACAAGATGTATCAGTCATAGACCTTCCACCACTCTTTGCCCTTTGCTTGTCAAGGGACTTCACAACCAAGATTGGAGGATATTTGTCTGCTGATTGGTCACACATGCTGTTCAGAACGAGGTATGGAACCAAAGCTACAGTCAGGTCTGAACCTATTGCAAACTTCCACATTGAGCCTTACACTCCAAGTCAGATTAATGCCAATTGCTCAGCATTTGATCAAGAAGATCACCCAAGCACTGATGAAGCTGACACCAAGGTTGGGAGCATCCCGATCTAACTCTTGATGAATGGGCAAACAAGGTACATGCTTTTGATCCTTATCAAGAAGTAGAAGAATCTGAGCTAGGGGTCTATTGTATACATGAAGAAAATCAGCCTATTCCTAGCATCACCAAGCCAAACCACAAGGATGACAATGAGGTATGGCAGCTGTTTTTTGATGGATCAAGGAGTAGACAAGGTGCAGGAGGTGGAGCTATGCTTGTTTCACCTCAAGGAGTAAAGTACTATTCAGCTTTTAGATTTCAGTTTGCATGCTCCAATAACACTGCTGAATATGAAGCCTTGGTGCAAGGGATGCATTGGGCAATCAAGAAGAAAATAAAGAACTTGCAAGTCTTTGGTGATAGTGAATTGATTGTAAATCAGGTCAAGGGACAACATGCTGCCAAGAATGATCTACTCAAGTGCTACAAGAACAGGGTATGGGACCTCATGGAATATTTTGAGGGTTTTGGCATCAAATCCATTCCTAGGAAAGAGAATCAAGCTGCTGAATAGGCTTGCAGCAGTAGGGGCAGCCTTTGACATTGTGGAAAGCATTCAAAAAGACAAGGTACAACCAAACATCCACGTGATTATGAGGCCTTCAGTGCCGGATAACAATGTTAGTTGGCAAGTATTTGAGAATGACCAGCAAATCATCCATTTCTTGCAAGAAGAAGCTGAGTTCTCACTAAGAATCAAGAAAACCGAACAACAAAGATGGTGACCAAGTGGTACAAATTTGAGAACTAACAAGCTTCCCAAGGACTTATCACTTTGGAGTCCATTTTTAATCCCAATGATCAGTTTAGGAAAGAGAAAGCAAACATTCAAAGGTCAAGAGAGAAGATTCAAGATTCATCTTGGTGGAAGAGAACAAACCATTGCAAATTGGAAAGATGACAACTGAGCAAGAAAGGTATGAGTTCATACAGCTGTGTCAAGAGTTCCCTGACGTGTTTTCTTGGAGCTATGAAGATTTGAAAGGTTTCAATCCCAACTTAGCTCAGCATACCATTGAATTGGATCCAAATACTAAGCCTCACAGTGTAAAACAAAGACCACCAATCCACACATGGAGCCTCTCATGAGGAAAGAATTGGACAAGCTGATTGAGTCAAGAATCATATTCCCAATCAAGCATTCTAGTTGGGTTGCCAACTTGGTTCCAGTCAGAAAGAAGAGTGGAGAGATCAGATTGTGTGTTGATTTCAGAGACTTAAATAGAGCATCTCTCAAGGACCATTACCCACTCCCTTCCATGGAGAAAATCTTGCAAGTTGTGGCTGGCTCCGAGAGGTTTTCACTACTTGATGGCTACTCCGGCTACAATCAGATTATGGTGAAGGAAGAAGACCAGTTCAAGACAGCCTTTACAACCAAATGGGGGACTTTTGCATACAGGAAGATGCCATTTGGGCTGTCCAACGCTGGTGCTACCTTCCAAAGAGCAATGGACATGGTGTTCAAAGGTTTGATTAACAACGTGGTGCTGATTTACCTTGATGATATCACTGTTTTTTCCAAAAATGCAGCAGACCACCTCTCTCATTTGAGACAAGTTTTCACGAGGTGTAGGAAATTTGGAGTGTCTTTGAATCCTAAGAAGTGTATCTTTCTTGCACATGAAGGAAAGCTCCTTGGCCATATTGTCTCCAAAGAAGGATTAGCAATTGATCCAGAGAGAGTTGAAGCCATAAGAGCACTACCATTGCCAAGCCACAAGAAAGCCCTTTAGAGTTTCTTGGGGAGGATAAACTTTGTTCGGAGGTTTGTCCTAGATTTTGCAGCCCTTGTCAAACCTATCACCAAAATGTTAAAGAAAAGCATGGCTTTCAAGTGGACAGCAGAAGGCAAGGAGAGTTTTGAAGCAATCAAAGAAGCCATCTCTCAAGCACCAACTCTCATCAACCCGACTTCTCCAAGGATTTCATCCTCTATGCATTTGGAGGTAATGACACTATTTCTACCATTTTGGTACAGTAGAACAAGGATAACGATGAGCAGCCAATTGCTTTCTTCAGCCAGAGCCTAGATGACTATGAGGTGAGGTATTCTTTTATTGAGAAGCATGTGCTGGCAGTAATCAGAAGCTTGAAGAAATTCAAGCATTTAGTCTCAAACAACAAGGTCCAGTTGCTGGTCTCACATGTGGGGTTAAGGACTTCCTCCTCAACAAAGATTTGAATGAGAAAAGGGCAGGTTGGATCACCCGTGTCATGGAGTATGACATTGAGATCAAAATCACCAAGCTGGTAAGAGGAAAAGGATTGTGTGAGCAGCTAGTTTTGGGGAAGCAAAAAGAAGCATGCAATGAAGGAGAGGCTGTTTTGACAGTTCAAGACAGCCATGAGCCATGTGGCACTCAAGAAGAAAACAATGCTGCCCCCACTCCTTGCTGGACCCAAGGTATAATGCACTTCCTAAGCACAGGCCTATGCCCTCCGGAGATGAACAAGACCCAAAGAAGACACTTCAGATTGCAGGCTGTCCCATATGCCATTGTTGATGGAGTTTTGTTCAAGAAAGATGTGAATGGAGTGCTACTGAGATGTATTAGCACAAATCAGATTCATAGGGTGTTGGAAGAATTCCATGGTGGACCAGCTGGTGGTCATTTTGCACCAAGAGTGATAGCTCTAAAAATCATGAAGGCTGGTTATTATTGGCCTAAAATTTTCAGTGATTGCTATGCATGGATTAAGAGGTGTAAGAATTGTGCATTCTTCATAGGAAAAGAGAGACTTACTGCCCTTCCATTGCATCCAATCTCAGTTGACCAGCCATTCATGCAATGGGGTTTGGACTTCATTGGAGTCATTAATCCCAATTCAAGTCAAGGGCACAAATGGATTTTGACAGCCACGGACTACTTCACCAAATGGATCAAGCAAAGAGCACTCAAAGAAGAAAATGAGTCCAAAGATCTTAGACTTTTATGAGGGGATAGCAACCAGATTTGGTATACCTACTACAATAATCTCGATATAATGCATCGGCATTCATCGATCCAAGGTGACTAAGTGGGCTGTCAAGAATGGGATCTACCTAAGCACTTCATCAAACTATTACCCTCAAGGTAATGGCCAGGCCGAGTCTACAAACAAGAACTTGTTGAGGATCATTAGGAGGACTCTTGATGAGAATCAGAGGTCTTGGCATACCAAACTGAAATCAGCCTTATGGGCTGATAGGATAACTCCCAAGAGATCCATAGGTAACTCTCCATTCAAACTTGTCTATGGAAGAGAGGCAATCTTGCCCATGTCACTTGAGTTGCCAACATTAGAACTCATGAAGCAATTAGAGTTGCTAGAGTTTGAGCCCATGGAGGTGAGATATGCAGAGTTGATGGAGCTGCAGGAGGTCAGAAATCAGGCATCCCAAGCAATGGAAAAGGACCAAGCTTTGATCAAAAATACCTTTGATAGGAAGGCCAAGGATAGATCTTTTTAGGTTGGAGATCTAGTGTTGAAATGGGATGTGGATAGAGCAAAACCGGGAAGGCATTCAAAATTTGATGCCATTTGGAGTGGCCCATACATGGTCACGAAGTGCAAGAATAGTAATGCTTTCCAATTGGCCTCATTGGATGGTGAAGAACTGTAGATTCCAGTCAATGGAATCTATCTCAAGCGTTGCTTCTAGAGGGAAATTTACCACCTTGTAAATATTAGATTAGATTTTCATTCCTCCAAGTGCTTGTGCACATTGTTTTTCTGTAGGTTAGTTTTGTTTTCCCTAAGTGCTTTGGCACAGCTTGCTGTCCATGGAGATGTTTTGCAGTCCTTGCTTCCATCAGGTGATATTCCATCTTCCTCCTTACACATTCTAAGTCAGTTGAGGTTCTAAATAGAATATTTGATGACTCCATGCCCAATGGACTGCTTCAGTAACTAGTATTTTCATCTAGCAGGTAGATGACCCCTCTGAGTCGCCAAAATTGTTATCCAAAATGGTGCCCCAGCTCATTTTTGTGGCTAACTCCTTGTGTTCTTGCCTCTCTTGTGCCTCAGTCTACATTTTTGATTTTCAGGCACTCAAGGCTTTCTGAAATGGCACCATCAGATAGAGCTCTCTCTCAGCTTTCCAGAAAGGTAAAGTTTGCCTCCTAACTCCTTATATTTTTCAAGTTATGGCTCAGCGGAGTTTTTGTGGAAAATTTTCCCATTTGAGGCCCACAGCCAATAGGAAGCTGCCACGTGGCAGAGGAGTTCGGGGGTCGGAGGCAAATTTGAATTTTTTCCAAGTATTTTGGTCGAAGGTTCAAATGGAAATTTTTGCCCACGGGGCCCGCAAACCAATCAGGTTATGACACGTGTCACAAGGGTGGGGCGGAATGAAAAAATTTGCTAAGTATTTGCCAAATTTTCTAAAGTGGAAGAATGGAACGGAGGGTCCGCACCCCAGGACACGCCCTATTCAAAATCCGACAACGTGTCCCGGCGGGCGGGTGTCCCGCGTGGGGGAAAAAAATGAAAAATTTTCCAAAGTCTAAAAATGTCAAAATTTCAAAGGAAAACCAGAGGAGGCGAAGGAGAGAGAATTACAGAATGAATCAGAGCTTGCCACGTGGCATCCAACCAGCGGAGCACGGGGAATTTTTGAAATTTTTTCCAAAGACAAAAAGAGGTAAAATTTGAAAATTTTTCCCGCCGATCCGTTTTTGGGCCGTTTTTGCCCTAAATCTTCAAACGATCATATCTTTTGATCCAGAGCTCAGATTTTCACGTTCTTTATATCATTGGAAAGTTGTTAAAATTCTATACATGATTCCATGGTCAATTTCTAATTTTGGTTCAGTTTGGAGAGAGAAAATTCAAAAACGGTTTTGGTATGTGTCCATGGCCAGAAATGACATTTCAACAACCAAATTTAATACAAAATGGGTCGCATTCTTCTCCAGCATGGTCAAAAATGACAGGGTATGGGTTTGTAAGGTCCTCCATGCTGTTTTAATGCATTTTCCATCAATGAGGAATGGGCTCCCATGTTTTTTATGTTTTCTCTCTCCTGGGCTCGACCCATGCATTGTAAAAGCCAGATTTGGCTCATTTCTTGAGGGTTGAACACTTTTTGGCATTGAAAACTTCTTCTTTCACCTCCAGCAAGTGATAGTTGTAAGAATCAGACCTTTTTCACAGTTTGTAATAGGTTTATACCTCTTTGATGGTGGAATGCAAGAGATTTTTTCATGAAATTGACAGTGTAAACTCTGTGAATGCTTTCAATCCTCTGTTTGTATTGTTTTACTTCATTTCAAGACCTCTAATTACATCTATCAGCTTGTGTATGTTTTCCCTTGTTGCATTTCATGAATTTGTGTCTATTTATATGGCAAGAAATGTTTCACCACTCCTTTTGGTGCATCACCATCTTTAGTTTAGTTTCATTTTTGCATTTTTATCCCTGTCTCCTTGCAATCTAGGGTAGAATTAGGATTAGAACCTCTGTAGTTGTGCAAAATCTAGATATAAATCAGAGGAGTTTGAGGAACCAGCCTCTAATCTGGAGATTCCTCTCTCATTTTCACAAGTCCCACACTTGGAGAGAGGTTTCCATGTTGTGCAATCACACCGGATGCTCTAAAATCAACTTAGAAACCTGATTTGCATCTAGGGTGCTTTGCTGATTTGCAACAACAGGAAGGCCTTTAATCAAGCCCATCTCTTCTAACTTCCTAAAACTACCCCAAAACTACCATTTGACTAGTATTCACAAATAGGGTATACTTTGCCATTTTTATGCATCACCATGAGCTAAAATAACTATATAAATCAATAAAAACTCACATCATAAAAATAATGTCCATTTATTTAGCAAATCCTTTGACAACCTTGTGCCAAACTAGAATTATTCAGAAATAGTCTTATTTGAGTGGGTTCCACTCATCACCACAAGAACTACCATACCTTTCTGGAAACCTAGAGTAGTCCTATACATCATCCATGCACTATAAATCAAGTCCGGGCAATTAGAATCATTTTATCTCCTAGCACTTTTGAGCTAGTGTTCAAGCACACAAATAGCTATTTACCTTCTTAACATTCGATCATAAACACATGACGATGAAATGGGCTCATTATTTTTATGAAACCTTATAGAATCAATTTCAAAATATTTTTCAAATCCAAAATATCCCATACAATGAACTCAATTTAGGGTGAACATCGAAGGTATAATTCAAGCCGAAAACACCCTTTCTTGAACTCTTTTTCACACAAAAAATTATAACTTGCAAAATTCATGTCATATAAATGTTTATCACACCTCAAGGACACCCTTTTACATCATATCCAATCATAATAATAGCTCAAATAGTTCTCCATATCTCCATTCACTAGGACTTTCATGACTCGCCCGAGGATTTTACATAGTTTAGGCTAGGGTCAACTGAAATATCATCATAAATCAGCATAAAAGATCTCAAAAAGAGTTTGTAATATACATTGTAGATCATGAAACAACTACCTGTTGCATCCATGAGATCACATAGCTCTACATCTCATCCTCATTCCTCCTAACACCTAGACCTAGTCTAGATGAGCACTGAAACTTGGTCTTCAACCTATACATGTACCCTGAAACTTGTGTGAGTGCCTAAAAACTCCCTAAACATTCTCTCCATAATTCCATCATGCTACTCAAGCCTCAAAGAATCTCTAACCTCCATGCACCATCACCTAGGATAGCTAGGTCACCTGAATGGGCTTGCTAGACCAAGCCAATCTCACTGAATCACCTCATGTTTTCAAGATCGCACTTGAAAATTCATGTCATAATCACTATAAACATCTTCTAATTCCACTCCATCATCCTCTTTTTCCTTAATTGGCTTTTACATCAATGACAACACTTAAATCACAACATGCCAAATATCTCCCCCTTTGTCATTGATGGAAAAACCCCTACAATTCTCCCCTTTTTTACATTAATGAAAAATTATACTTGTATCTACATATTATTCACCTTCTGAAGCTTCATAGGGTCATATTTTGATTGGAAAACATCAACCAAAGTATTCATTCTAGCTCACAAACTTGAAATTTCTCACAAAATCTAAATTTTCCTTCTATCCAAGCACGAAACATTGTACTCCCCCTAGAAAAGGAATAGACAACATCTAAACATGCCAAAAATGATGATATAGAACTGAAAAAAAAATGATTTCTTTCCTCTTTTAAAGATGCTAATGACACACAACCTCTTTTTTAGGCTCAATAACATGATTTCATGACCTCATACCCTATTTTGACCTCTTCCAACCTCTAAAAATCTGTAACAAACATTGAAATAGATGCATACACCATATGATGCCAAAAATGATAAAAAAAAAAAATATCATATAAACTTATTACATTATTTTTTTTTTTTGACTTGACAAGACTCAAACTAGGATTTTCCTTACCATTTTTGACATCAAACCCTCTCAAGGACTGATATCCATGTTCTCTTTCTTTAGTGTAATTTAAACAAACTTTGATAAGCTATAAAACCATTCACCCTATTACACAACTTCCCATCACTTCCCCGAGCTAATACCATCTCATTCTAGTGGAAGACACAAAAATTTGACTCCTTACCATGATATCTTACGTGACAAGAGACTCAACCACTTTGAAAATTTCTGAAAGTATTCTTACAATCTTTCATTGTCTCCTTTTGATGAAGTTATGCAAAGGAACTCGTAAACTTATTTTCCTTTGAAATGAAGTTGGATGTCTTCTATTATCATATTCCACATAGTTTATGACCATCTATAACACCTTCTAGAAGAGAAGATCATGATTCCTTGACTTGAAGACTTCCCTACTCATGTAGCACCTCATTTAAAACATTGAGCACATAGTACATTTATTTTTACTTCCATCAAGAAATTTCTTCACTATTAAACTAACTAATTCAACCTTTGTTAGCAGCTAATAATACCTAGTATAATCCCAAGAATGGATCCCCTAATAAATTAGGACCACAAAATCTTGTAAACATCATCGCTTAATGTAAAAACCATCACCTATAGTACCTTTTACCTCATCACCACATGTCTCATTCATCAATGTTCTTATATTGGTCATAGTCACTTTGTTTTATGCTTTAAAATGTCCTGAGATACCTAAACCATGTTCTAATCAAGCTCAAAATTAATTATCTCATGCCTATGGAATTAGGAAATTTTGATATGATGTTAAATGGCTTCTTATACCTGTAGGATGCCATTTATTTCTTTCATAAACACTTCACCTCAAAAATTGTAGCCTTATTTAAAATATAATCTTTTAAGCACTTTAGACTCGTCTTGTTAATTGTATCCTTGAAGATTTTGTTCAAGACTACCTAAATCATCTTCAGAAAGATTCACATAAATGTAGAACATTATCTCATTTTATCATTCACTCTATGTCATGATATCACACAAACCAAGCCATAGTGTAATAATGATTTTGATTAAGGAATCCGTATAGACCTTCACTTCACACTATCCCATCACAATCATCCGGATAAGTCTTTCAAAGGCACTAAGAACACATATACACTTGTCACCAACATAATTTATTACCAAAATGAACACCCATGTGACTATACTTAGGAATTCACTCTCTAGTACTTTCATTCACATTTCCCTTCATAGATTTGAATTTGTTATCACTATGGAAACTCAATATTATTCACCTTATAGGATCCCTAGAAACCTTTCATAACATTTTTATGCATTTAAAATATTGCTAAAGCATCATGAAAACTAATCAAACCATTATCATCTCTTCATATTATATACCTAGACTACTAGCCATAACTGAGAAGAAAACAATTCTAGCTATTGATATAGATACCAACACATAGGGACATCACCCGATTGGGAAAACGTTTACCCATATTATCACATTTATGAACCCCGAAGCATGACAAAGTGAACAAGATTGACCCATATTGCAACATTACCTCTTGACAGCTTAGATCTCTATTACTCTACCCTGTCAAATCTGAGGACTATCATGAATTCTAAGAGGCTCTAAATTTTTCAAGGTGTAATACTTATTGAATCTCAAATTACTCATAGTTAGGATGATATTTTCCAATTTTGGCCTTCAATTTAATCATTGACTTCTTCAACCACCGATATTTCTTCATATAGCTTCTTGAGAATACTTGAGACCCAATTAGGACAGAGACACCTCAAACATGTGCATATTTTGGTTTCAAGCACTCAAATTTTTCTATCAACTCTACATCAACATCTTCTCGTGCCCTGAGCATTTTTGAAATGATTTGGAAGCATGAAAATACTTTCTTACTTTAAACCACCTTGATTTTTTTCATCATTTCTTCAAAAGCATCACACAAACCTCCTTGATATGATGGTTTGATCAAGTCATCATATTTAATGACTCATCAAATATTCAAACCTCATATGTGAATCATACACACCCTTTGGTAATTTTTACACATTAAACCTAGTCGAAATGATGGCGGTGAAGAAACTCATATGACTTATAATCGACCAATACTTCTTAAACACGTGACAAAATTCCATGACATGAATCAAGAAAATTGATACTTCATATGACAAATTACACCAACTTTTACATGTGATGATATTAGTTAACATACCACCATCATCAAAAATCTTAAAATAATCAAATCCCCCTCAAAAATTCTTCCTTAGCAACCTTAATGTTACACATGCTTCAACTCTCATAGATTGATGACTCCATCAATCCTAAAGGAGGAACCAAAGACATCTGCAAACACCTAATAGGGTAGAACATCCATATCCACATAGGACATGACACCGAGCTCCTTCATCAACTCTTTTAAATTTTGAACCTCTTCTTCTCTCTTACACTTCATGGGGACTTCATGAGAAGATAAAAACAATTCTTGAGGTTCAACAAGAGAAAACAAACCTTCATGAGAAGTAGGATCATCATGACTAGTATCAAAAACTTTAGGATCACCTTTTGTCCTTTTGAGTTCATCTTTCACATTCTCAGGTTTTGTAGACTTGACATTGTCCTTATTCGTGTAGCTATTCATCTTGGCTCTACAGTATCTTGCAATGTGAAAACACTTGTTAAATTTTAATCAAATGATAGTATTCATACCTTTAGGAGTTCTATCTTTCTAACCTTGTCTTGGTTTCCCTTGAGTGTAATATCTAGAAATATGTCCAACATCACTACATCTGAAACATACAACTTAACCCTTATCTTTTTATCCTTTATTATCTCAATTTTCTACTTAGTGGTTCATACCAGAAATACCTAGGAATGTGTCCTCTCTCATGATAGTGGTAATAAAATGAATTCTTTTCTTTGTCACTTCTACTATCCTTCCATATATGATCACTTATAGAAAATATCCTACACTCCTTTTCCCTTTGACCAAAGCCATTTCAAGTAAAATACTAACCATTAAATGACCTTTAATACCTTGAAGCATTGGGTTTCTTGATTTATTTATTTTTCATGTTGTTATTGATCTAATCTATATTTGAACCAATAGACTTCTTGCTTAAAACAACATCATTTTCAATGATCTCCTTACTTTGAAACTCTCTTTTGCTTTGATAACTTCTTTACTTGATTCAGATATGTTCTCATCCTTATTTTATTCATTTTTGAAACCCAAACCTGACTTGTCACTTGAATGTCTTTGGCTTCTCAATAGATCATCTAAGATATTTACACTACTTTAAAATTTTTGAAACATTTTCAATTTTCTTAAAGCTAGGTCAAACTCTGATTGTAAAGACTTCATGGCCATTTCAAACTTGATACACTCATCCTCTTTAGTCTTGAGACTAGCATTAAGCAATCCAATCTATGTTTTCAATTGAGTACACTCTTTCTCTTTTTCTTATGTCCTATGTGGATATGGATGTTCTTCAGTCTTTGATCAAAGTTAAAAGAGTTGATGGAGAGTTAATGCTACAGATGCTTCAACTCTCATAGATTGATGAATCCATGAATCCTAATGGAATAACCAAATACATCTGTAAACACCTAATACGGTAGAACATCCATATCCACATAGGACATAAAACCGATCTCCTTCATCAAATCTTTTAACTATGGATGTTCTATGTGGATATGGATGTGGATAAGGATATGGATATGGATGGAAATTCAGTCTTTGATCCATGTATTTTGTACTATCAGTTTCACTACTACTAGGGGTTGTTATCTTCATAAAAATAATCCAATTTTTTCCATAATTCCTTATCTGAATCAAACTCCACAACCATGGTCCTCACACATTCTTCTAAATAACCAAATATGATATCCTTGGCTATTTCTTCCATTGGATCTGAAAATCAATATCTCCTACAAAAACTTCATAACCAAGAGAGCTTAGATATACTTTCATTCTAAATCTCCATAGGGCATAATTTGTTCCATTGAACTTAGGACCTTCGTGTGGTAGGAAATATTCTTCCATTTCGATCAAATAGACCCATGCTCTAAGAGAATCTCCTTTCAAGTGATAAAACTTCTCCAAAAGGACCTACTCTAATAAAAATTGCTGGAAGAAAATGGACTCAAAGGGGGTGAATCATTCCTTACAAACTTAATTTTAATTTCATATTGCTTTCATAAACCATTAACAAATTAACCATGCATTAATGTGTGCACAACATCATATAACATACATGTAATAAACCATTAACAACAGAAGAAACACCATAACATTAGATATAAGTGGGAAACCTACTATCCCAAATTAATTTCCCCAAGATAATTTAGATAAATTATTTAAATAATGGAATTATCCATTTTATACAAGTCCGGGAAGTTTAAATGGATGCCAAATTCCATTTTCCAAATCACTGGTTGTTGGCATTTAAAAAACCCACGGGAAGGCTCAGATATAATCCATTAGTGGGTTTTTTTAAATTCCATGTGACATTCATTTGTTCATCAATTTCAACACCAAGTATCAAAAAGTGATAGATGGTAGAAGATCAATGGTCAAGGTAGTGACATGCATCACCATTCGGCATAGGGTGAGTAGATAGGATCCCACAGACGTCAAGTCTAGAGAATAAAACAAGTTTCATAACCTTTCGGTATGTAGTGGGAGAGGAAGATTCAATAAATAGATGAACCAATTAAATGGTGCCACATGGTGCAAAATAAATAGTCCAAGGAGGAAACGTCTCACTATTCCATCACATTTTAGGGAAATGGACTCAGTGGACCTCAATTCCATGAAATAAATTGTGTTGGATAGGCTTTCAGGGCCGGGATTGGGTCAATGTAGGTCAAAGATCATGTGGCGGGTAAAGGAAGTGCAAGATGGCACAAAGAGCTGGCTAGAAAAGGACACATGTCACCATTTTGGAACTATTTCTTAGGCGATGGGATCATCTGAACTTCAAGTCCATGGAATGAATCAAAAGAAATAATATTTCATGTCCACCCTTCCCTACAACTAATAAAAGGTAAACACATGGCACAAATGAGACAAGACGTAGAAGGAACATGTGGGCTGAAAAAGAAAGTACAAGTGGCAGGGAGAATGACAGAGATAAGCATACGTGGCAAAAGAAATCCTAGCAATAAATCATAGTTTTTCGTGTGTCTCCCGACATGAAAAACTTAAAATTGCCATATCTTTCTATCTAGAGCATTAAATCACGCAAAATCAGTTTTGTTGGAAAGAACTCCTCAATCCCTTCAATTTAGTATCATTTGAATCAAAAATTGATTATGTTTGGTGGGAGGAAAATAGGAGAAATAGTTCATGCATAAAATTTGTAGTTATAAATGGATAAACCACCCGAATTGATGAGGTATGGGGATCTTACCTTATACTACAACTAAAATGACACGGGAACGATTTTAACATGGTGCCCATGATGTTTTTTCAGAGTTTTAATTCATGATTGATAGTGGTTGAAGCTTGAAAGTTGTGTTATAGGGAAAGATGGATTTTCATTAATGGAAAGATCAAATCTAATCCCTTTCCCTCTCTTTACCCTTCTCTCTCTCTCTCCATTATTTTATATATTGTAAATTGATTCTTATTTCGAAGAGAGTGCTCTTTTTGTAAAAACAACATACCAAAATGGTGGCTTACTTCCCATAAGTTCCATACCTTTAATTTGATCTTTTAAATGAATTCTCTCCTTTGAAAAGGAATGTAATGGTATGTGCATATTTTAAGAAATAAAATTTGTTTTTTGGCACTTATTTTTTTCCCTCTCTATTCATTTGTTTGTATGTTTTGCATCTTCCTACTTGAAGTTTCCTTTTTTTGTGTTGTCAATGCATGGGTGGGTGGAGCCTATATGCTTCTTGATCTATGGAATGTTTTTTTTCCCTCTCTAGCATGTTTTTTCCATTTCCTTCCCCTTTTGGAGAGAGCTCAACCCAGTTTTCTTATGCTATCACCACCACTTTTAGCTTAGGATTTCCCTTTTTTACATTTCCTTCAAACCCTAGTCTATTGGAATTTTTATATTTGAATTAGTTATTTTCATTTCCTTCCTTAGGAGTAGTTTAGCATTAGGATTAGGTAGAGGAACCAACCTTCTCTGGAGGTTTATCTCAAGTAACAATTCCAAAACTTGAGAGATAATCCCATGTTACCCAAAAACATTGATTGTTCATCCACAAGTTCATGAAAAATTAGAGGGTGTTGTGTTTTGGTGGTAAAAATTTTGGTACGCCTGATGGGATAGGTATTGAAATCTTTATATTTCACAAGTGTGCATCCTAGCCACCTTGGTGCCTTCACTACCTAACAGTTTTGGCACGCTTGGTTGGAAAAGTTTGAAGAGATTTAAAACTTCATATTTCTACGTTTGATGTGTTCTTGGTGATATCCAGCATTTGGAGTCATGTTCTCAACACATTTGGTGAATCCACTATTCCAACAAACCCATTATCTCAGTTATATACCTTTCCCTTAATTCTTCCATCCATTTATTTTCTTTCCATCTTCTATTTTCCTCTTTTATGAAGCTGTGTAATCATGACATCATTTCCTTTTTGGAAATTTCATTTACAACAACATTTCTAATCCCATCCATCCCCATACTTTCAAAATCCTCCTCCAAATCAGTTTTATGAGCCCCATCATGAAGAATCTACATATAACCCACCCCACTTACCCATATGTATATTTTTCTAATAAATATGTTTTTGAAGAATAAGGGTATGCAGGTGATGATGGTAACTCCATGACAAATGTTGATTTCAAGAGGTAGATTCAATAAATGGAGATGAACATGGTGTATAATTGGATTACATATATAATAAAGGCATGTTAAATTGGTTTTAAGGTCCCTTGTCGATGGGTTAGACCTATGCCAAACTGATTAAGCTCTCAATATAAGTTAGTTTGTATGGCTGAGATGACACCTAAAATAGAAGAGTGGGTTGAAGTAATGGAGGCTCATGAATCTAGTGTCGAAACCATATCAATGGGGTGACCTTACACTACCATCTCACAACCCTCCCCATCCTACACCATCTCAAAGCATTTTTTCCTTGTTCCTAGTTTTATGTCTACTTCCCCCATTAAGGATTCCAATTCTTCATCTTCTTCCCTTCCACCTCACCTTTTTTATGTCATTTTCTCTCCCAAAACTCTATCTACTTCTACATCCTTTGTGTCTAACAATGAAAGTAATCAGTATTCCCTCACTTATGTATCATTCCCAATCAGTCCTACCATGTATGATGATTGTAGAACCATTAAAGAATGGTATGAATCTTATTGGGAAGATGAGATTGCACAAAGTGAACAAAGGAGGGAATCTACTTCAAAAGGAATTTAGTTAGACTCATAGGATGCAGTTCCAAAGGAGGAAAATTTGTTTGTAGGGGAAAATCGAGTGAAGATCGACTATAAATAGTCTCCAACTTCAAGTGGAAACTTTGTAGAATGACCCCACCGGTGGGGATGAACATCAAAGAAATGGGAAAATCACAAGGATTAACCCATTGGCTCCTAAAGCCCTTTGCCCAATCAGGTATCCGGCTATCTTGGAGCCAAAGAAAAGTTGTAACCATTCATGCTAACTTAAAAGCATGAAGATGAGCTTTGATGCATCAAATTTTAGCAACAATGCCTCTCAAATAAAAATGTAGAACAATCATAAGATGTATTCGTCATTTTTATAGTTGATCCTTTGAAGAAATAGGGAGTGAAATTCATGCTTTCAATCCCACCATGTTATTTTTTTGCAAAACATATCAAATGGATGCATTTTATGAGGAAAGACAATTATTTATCAAAACTTGTTGAATGTTTTTAGGATTTTCCCCCTTGTTAGAGTAGAGTAGGTAGGTTTATTTTTAGCAAAATAAGTTCTTGTGCACACTTTGCATGTTTCCACTTGGAACATGTATGATTTTAAATTTTGTACATAGTTTTTGTGGATATTTTTGTTATTTTACAGTCCACTTAGGAAGGTAGAGAAGGTTTCATTGTGGAATCAGATAGTTGGAGCAGTTTCTAAGCTTTATTTAGAGCTCCACATATAATTTAGAGCTCCACATATCAGCTCGATAGTTCCCAATTTGGTGCTAAGTTCATATGGATTTGGGAGATAAATCCTCAAATAAAAAAATCAGTTTCTTCAAGGTTAGGCTTAACTCCATGCCCAATGGGTAATTCAAGGCTACTAATCTCTTCATCTAGCAGGGAAGATGTCCTTGATATCACTAAAAATTTATCCCAAATTAACCCCAGGATAATTTGGATAAATTATTAAAATAATGGAATTTTAAATAAGCATGGGACATTTAAATTACCTTCAAATTCCACCGCTCCAAAGCACTAGCCATTGGCATTTAAAAAATCCATGAGAAGGCTCAACTTTAATCCATTAGTGAGTTATTTTTAAAAATCCACATGAAATTCATTTGGACATCAATATCAACGCCGAGCATCGAAGTGACTGATGGTAGAAGATTAATGGTCAAGGCAAAGTGACACACGTCACCACTTTGGCATAGAGCAAGTAGATGGGCTCTCACCAATGTCAAGTCCACGTAATAAATGAAGTTCCATAACCTTTTGCATCTGTAGTGGGGCAAGGTAGATTCAATGGAGAGATGGCCCTATTAAATGGTCCAAGGAGGACATGTGTCACCATTTCATCACACTTTAAGATGATGGACTCCAATGGACCTAAAGTCCATGGACTTAATTGTGTTGCATAGGATTACGGGTCTAGGCTTCGGTCTAGGAAGATCAAAGAACAGGTGGTGGGTAAAGGGAGAGATAGATGGTATAGATTGACATCTAGAAAAGGAAACATGACACCATTTTGTTGAATTCTTAGGCGATGGGCTCATCTAGAGTTCAAGTCTCGGAATGAGCTAGATTGAGTAATATTTTGGGTCTGCTTCTACCCCGAACCAACAAAAGGTAAACACGTGGTGCGGAGTGAGAAAAGAGATGGAAGGAACACATGGGATGAAAAGAAATTACATACGAAGGGTATAATGACACATAAGAATACATGGAAAAAGTAATCCCATCAAAAATAGAGGTTGTCGCATGTCTCCGTAATCGCAAAACTTCAAATGGACATATCTTTCACTCTAGAGCTCCAAATCACATAAAATTAGTCACGTTAGAAAGGCCTCCTAGATCCCTTCAATTTGACATCAGTTAAAGCCAAAATTGATGATGTTTGGTTGGATAAAAATAGGAAAAAAAATTTAGGCATAAAATTTATAGTTATAGATGGCTCAACCACCTAAATTGATGAAGTATGGGACTCTTATCTTCTCCTACAAGAAAAAGGAAATGGGTAAAAGGTTTAACAAGGTTCCCATGATGTTTTTTAGATATTTAATGCATTATTAATGGTGGTTAAAGCTTGAAAGTTAGGTTGGGGGGAAAGACAAATTTTCATTAATGACAAGATAAAATTCAATCTCTTTCCCTCTCTCTCTCTCTCTCTCTCTCTCTTCATTCTTCTATATATTTTAAATTGATGCTTATTTCAAAAGAGAGCACTCTTTTTTTGTAACGGAACCATGCCAAAATGGTCACCGACTTCCCATAACTTCCAAACCTCTAATTTTGTCTCTACAATGTATTCTCACCTTCATCAGAATTTAATGGTTTGTGAATATCTTACATAATAAAATATGTTTTGTGGCACTTATGTTTTCCATTTTTCATTGTTTTGTATGTTGTGCGTATTTCCCGCTTGTTGTTTCCATATTTGTTTTTTCACCAATGCATGGGCAAGTGGATTCTACATGGTTCTTGATCTATGCCACGTCTTTCTACCCTCTCTACCATATTGGTTCCCTTTCCTTCCCCTTTTGGAGACTTCTCAACCCATTTTCTCGGTACTATCACTCCCTCTTTTTCTTAGGATTTTCCTTTTCTCGCATTTCCTTCTAACCCTAGTCCCTTTGAATTTTTAGATTAGGATTAGTTAATTGCATTTCCTTCCTTACGATTAGTTTAGCATTAGGATTAGGTAGAGGAAATACCCTTCTCTGGATGTTTGTCTCAAGTAGAAAGTCCCACAACCTGAGAGAGAATCCCATGTTATCCAAAAACACCGATTGCTCATCCACAAGTTCATGAAAAATCGAGGGGTGTTGTTTTTTTCTCGATAACAAAACCTCAAGGGGAATAAAACCCACGGAAATTATTTTTGATATTACTCATGACAAATACTAAAGTGAATATTACACAACACACGAGATTTGTTTAGTGAGGCACCAACCCCGCACGGAGCACTAACCCCTAAACCCTTGTTGACATTACTCACAACAAGATAATTGCATGAATATGACTCATCACATAATATTTTTATGAAGAGGTCATTGAATGTATGATGATATAAATCAGTTGATGGTAATCAAAAGATTCAACTCTAAATACCTTTAAACCCTTGCTTAAACCATAACTTCTCTAACACACTCTATCTCTCCCTTTCGTCACTTCCCTTTGCTTTAAACCCTTGCACACATTCTTAAAAATATTCTTCAACCTATTATACACTCTTTCGATCTCAACACATTCCTTTGAACTGAATCTATGAGTTATTCTTAAAACTCTATGTTGTTATAATTTGGGTTAGGAGAAAATAAATGCTCACCTTGATCTTGAAATGTATTATCTTCACTCTTTTTTAGAACATTGAAAGAATTGAAGTAAGTTTCAAATGAATTTTAACAGGGAAGAAAATCATTAGAACGTTTTTAGTTCTACTCAATTATGTTTTCTTTTATTTCTTTATCAATCCACTTTGGGATTTTGGGATCCTTAACAGATCCTTTGACCTGGGAAATTTTTCCTCAATTATTGATGGATGTTTAACCCTTGTGAAGGGGAGGATTCTCGAATGATCTGTTAACCTTCCTTTTGGATGATTGTAAGTTCCATAGAGACTGGTTGCGAACTCATTTTGGTTTACTCACCCTTATTTCATCATCACGTTACTTGGAATTGAAGCAAGTCACTTGTTAATTGGTTTTAATCCGTGTATGGGGATAATATCATTCCTAGAAGAAAGAACTATCTAGTAGAACTGTTGAATGACTTGTTTCTGTTATTTTTTGAGTGATTCATTAATTGTTACCCAATTCTTGGTTATGTTGGTATCTCTGGCAAGATCTTGATGATCTTAAATGGATTTTCTAATATTTTCCTACATTTGAAGTGCATTTCTCCTCGGGATGTCTGTTCTCTTTTGTTCTTTTCCATTTTTGCATGGAATGGCTTATTAGCCTATGAATTGTGAAATGTTTATGGCTTTCCCCTTGATGTGTTGTAATGTCTGAATTAGTTTTGTTTAGAGGGAAGTTTGGTCACTTTAATTTTTTCTATTTTGGGTTGACTTCAATACTATGATTTGGGAAAATTGGCTCTGCAAGAAGTATACATGCATTCCATTCTTTATAACAATTATTCTATCTCAAATCCTTAAGTTTTTGTGTTAAATGTGATATTATTGAACTATAGAGTCTCTTGAAGATGTTCCTTGTATGGTTGGAGTCTTTTCTTCATTTTTGCAATGTTATTTCATTCATTGTTATAATTTTTCCTTTTGGGATGAGCTCAAATTTAACATAAAACTGGGAATGATATTTTGTACTAATATGGTTCTGAAATTGAGTTCCCTATTCTTTACTTTGAAGTAGGAATGAGGATTGAGTTGTCATGTATCCACAAGATAGTTCTTGCTTCTTTTCTTGTGAAATGCTGAACCTTTTGTGTCGATGTCTTAAGGATTGCATGATATTATGACTAATACATTTGAGTTTGGGTTTGATATGAACATAGGACCGAGGAAGCTTGAACCGTGAGTTGCCTAGGTTATTTATCATTGAATAAACTTTTCTTACTTGTTATATGGACTTATTCATGATTAATGTACTTCTTCGAACTAGGATGAGTCTGAGACAATATGATATTTAGCTAAATGTAATTCTTATTTGTTGTCCAAACAACCGTAAGATAGTTTTATATAGCTTGTTTTACTTCTTGAAAGGTTAGAATTGGTTAATTAGAGGAAATTAATTTGGATACATGAATGAGAAGGTATAGTTAGGATGATATATGAAATTCCCTTTTCTTTAATACAGTTGTTTAATTTCTAGCATGTTGAAAAGAGTTTTTATGATGAAAAGTTAGGGTTGATATGTTAATTAATTAAACCTTACTTACACATTAGAAAATTTAATCTCCTCTCTCCTTCTTGGTTGTAATCTTTTAGAGAAAATTATTTTTGTTTTTAGAAATGTTTCATAAACAACAAGGTTCTTTTTATGAAACAATTAGATAAAAGCAAAACATTTTAATGATTTAGTGCTTATCATGCTCAGTTTAAATGAACTGACTTGTGTTAACAATTGTGCAGATGGATTTTATAAAAGATGAAAGGATAAAGACATAGAAAGTTACATCTATTTTACTAAAATAATTTTTCTCTTTAATATGATGATTATGTGGTTTCATTACGTAATATGTACTTTTGTCGGAAAAGGAAGACATAATGAAACTAGTTTAATATTGAAGTTATGACACTTTGTAATCACTAAAATACTTCTGTAATTAGTGGATGGATCACTCCTTGTTTATTAATAAATGATTTGTTGGTTGTTGAATATTACTTGATTGTATTACCTTCTTGGGCATAAATTGGGATGTAATATTTAGTAATATCCTAAATGTAGGAGAGCAGTTTTTAAGCTTAAGTGTTATGGGATTTAGTTTGAGGATCATAAATATTAATTGGTTTATCTTCACATAAGAGAGATGCAACAATTAAGTTGACACTCTTAATTAGATCCTTAAAAAATATAAAATAACTATGATTGAATTATATAGATATATATGTATGAATTCTTGAAGTATTTGAAACATATGTGAACTATTTTCATAATTGGATTGTGTTCTTCTTAGGAAGATTTCTTAATCAAATTATGAAATGCTTAAAAAGGAATTAATGGGATTTAGACTTCATCTTCATGAAGTCTAAAATAAAGGTTTATAATGAACTTGTTTAAGCTAAGGCTGAAATAAGAAAGGACCTAATGAACACACTTTCATAACTTCTAGATTAATCATGTCGTTACATGATACATGTTGTTTTCATTTAAAGACAAATTTAAACATGTAATTGAAAGGATAGGAAGCAGATTTTACCTGCATACCTACTTCACATGTAACTTCAACTTGTAACCTTATAGGTTAAATGATGCTAGTTGAATCTTTAAGCATTGTTATAATTAATATTTAATAAAATGATTAAATGGGTTAATAATCTTATAATATAAGGTATGCTAGTCTAGTTGAGGAAACTCAGTTGGATGTTGATACACACAAATTGTAGCATAGTACCTTCATAATGATAGAAGTCATTACGAGGATACTATGATGCAATTGATATGACTCAATACCCCAAAAAAATTGTTTAACTTGATTGACATAAGTGTAAGATTGGATCACGGTTCTACCCTATACAGGATAGGAACATGATCTAGTGTCGAGGTCAACTCATGTTGACTTAGGATAAATAGACACACCTAATTGATATAAGTCGATTGAGTATGTATATGTACCCTTAGTCACCATAATTATTCTTCCACACTATGGCATGTTGCTAACCTTTTCTAGTGTGAAACCTTGAATCAAATTGAACTGAAAAAGTTAGAAAAGACTACTCTAGATAATAGAACAAGTGTGGTGAGGGACTTATTCCATTTGACAAGTATGTCATCTAGGAATGTAAACATGATTAAAATATTTTTCCAAAGTATTACAAGTTTTTGGTTGCGTTGTCCTATGTCACCTAGTTTAAGATGCATAATTTCAAATGAATATCGGTAACAAATATTTAGATAGGCCTCTTAGACAAAACAATTGGGTATCCCTAAAAAAGTTAAAAGAACCCAATTATACGAAGTATACACTTTATTGACTTAACACGAGAGACCAGCTTTAATACTAAGTCATGAAATGAGAGATCGGTGTTTCACCGAGTCATTTGATTGCGTATGGTTTTCTATTATGAGATAGATTGATATTGGAATGTGTGTTTTAAATTATTTAATTTAGAATATAAAACATTATGTATGATTGAAAAAAATTTCCCTTGTTTCTAAAGTCTTAAAATGGGAATGTTACATCTTGGTATCAAAGCGAGGTTGCAGCTCTTGGACCTATTGTGTCCATAATCGATAAAAACTCAATTTTCTTGTTAAATAGAAAATGGTTAGAACAAGGGGAGGTACTACAAATAATCCGCCTCTAGGTGGAGAAGCAGCTACCACACAAAAAATTTACGAGATTCTTATTTCCTGTTGGACACAAGAGATCATCTAGTTGTACTTGAACAACAAGTTATGGGTAATGAAGAGGAAGAAGATGTTGGTAATAAAAATCAGCCACCTCCTGGGGACAACACCAATATTAGAAATTTGGGCATTGATAATAATAATGCAATAGATAATAATGTTGCAAATGTAAACTTAAATGTACCCAATCAGCCTAAAATAAAAAAGGAAAGATTAGCAGTTGAACTCACAAATGATATAAAAAGGATAAGTCCACCAAAGTTTGATGGAACTACACTGGGGATGGATAAGAGAATTAGCTTAGTGAAATGGAGAAGTACTTTGCGATAAGGAACTTCTCATAGGAAACTAAAGTAGTATGGGGAGCTTATCAAATTTCCCATGAGGCATCCTCCTGGTGGGACAACTATAAGGATGAACTAAACATTGATGAATCAAACATCACTTGGGATCAATTTTAGATTTATTTTAGGAAACACTTTTTCCAAAACTCTATTATGATCAGAAGATGATTGAATTTCATAACTTAATTTAAGGAAAATTAACTATAACAGAGTACTAAGAGAGGTTTACTAAACTTCTTAAGTATGTGCCTCAATACCAAACTAACGAGAAGTTCAGGATATGAAATTTTATTATGGGATTAAACCCTATCATAGGGGGTGAGGTAGATGTTCATAGCCCAACCACTATGGAAGGGGTTGTAGGAAAATCCATTCGGCAGGAACAAAAATTAAAAGCTATTTCTACCCATAAGGAAGCGAACAGAAAGAAAATTCCTAATTATTTTTCTTCTCTTGCACCCAAAAGGGGGCATGGAAAAAAATTTTACCAAATTTTTTTTTTTTTTGATAACAATAAGAAAACAAAAACAAATAAACCTGCTACAAATGTTTGAAACAACTTCGTTAAGAACAATAATAATGGACAGAAGTCCTATGGAGGATAGAACAACAATTTCAAGGTTGGAAATAAATTTGAACCTAAAAGAGGACCTATAAGGGGCTGCTACAATTTTGGTAAAGATAATTATGCAAACCAAAGGCCCTCTAAAGAAGGATGAAAACAATTAGCAACATAAGATATATGCTGCAATAGCTAATAAACAAGTTGAAAAGTAAGTTACACCTATAGAAGTGTTAGGTAAATTATTTGGTATACCTATTACTATAATTTTTGATATTGGAGCTACTGAATGCTTTATTTCTAGTAAATTAGTTTCAAAACTAAAAATAAAAGCTATAATAATGGAAAAATCTTGGACTGTTCATTATGGAAATAATGTTGTCCATACTTTGTTAGTAAATGTATTTTTGGAGCAGTCCTAGACTTGCCTAGTTTTTCCACTGAAGTTGATCTTTATGTTGCTCCTTTGGGGTCTTATGATGTCATAATAGGTGTTAACTAGCTTGCTAAACATAAAGAAAAAGTTGATTGTTTTGAAAAACACATTAGTTGTCTTGATGATCTGCAGAAAAAAATAGACATCCAAGGGGTAAAACGAGAAATTTCAGTTAGAAAATTGTCAGCTATGCAGCTTAAAAGGTAAAAAACAAAGGTTGCACCTTGTATGTTGTAATTTTTTTAAAAGATGAAGGGGATAGTGATTTCTTGGAAAAATTTCTGTTGTTAAGATATTTCAGCGATGTGTTTCCGGAAGAACTACCTAGTCTTCTACCCAAATGAGAGTTTGAATTCACGATTGAGATCAAACTAGGAACTAAGCCTATTTCCAAGGCACCTTATCAAATGACTACCATTGAAATGGTATAGCTTAAGGAATAGTTACAAGAACTTTTTCTAAAGGTTTAGTAAGATTGAGTGTCTCACCTTGTGGAGCACCGTTAATTTTTGTGAAAAGAAAGATGGAACACTTAGGTTGTGTATTGATTATAGGATGTTAAATAAAGAAACAATAAAAAATAGATATCCACTTCCTAGAATTGATGATCTGTTTGATCATATGCATGGTGCATCAATATATTCTAAGATAGATCTTCATTCTGGGTATCACCAATTAAGAATAAAAGACAAATACATTCATAAAACAACCTTTAGAACAAGGTACAAACATTATGAATTTATAGTTTTACCTTTTGGTTTGAAAAATGCACCTACAACTTTTATGAATTTAATGAATAATATCTTTCAAGAATACCTAGACAATTTTGTACTTGTATTCTTGGATGATATTATTATCTATTCTAAAAGCATTGATGAACATCATGAGCATTTGAAAATGGTACTTGAAATCTTTAAAAGATAAGGTTGTATGGAAACTTGTCCAAAGTTTCTTTTTATGAAACAAAAGTGCACTATTTAAGACATGTCATAAGTAAGGATGGAATAACATTTGATCCATCAAATATTGTTTCCATAACTGAGTGGCCTACACCTAAGAATGTACATGAAGTCAGAAGCTTCATGGAGCTTGCTAGTTACTATAGAAAATTTGTTAAGGACTTTTCAAAAGTTATTGCACCGATAAATTCATTACAAAAGAAAGACAAGAAATTTGTGTGGAGTGATAAATGCAAATCAACATTTAAAAATATTAAGGATTAATTAACATCTACACCTATTTTAGTTGTACCTGATCCAAATGGAAACTTTATGGTAGTTACATATGCTTCCAGAGAAGGACTCGGAGGTATTTTATTACAAAATGAACATGTTATAGCATATGAGAGTAGAAAACTCAAGTTACATGAGTTGAATTATGCTCCCCATGACCTAGAGCTTGCTACCATAGTTCATGCACTTCAAGTATGGAGACATTATCTTTTAGGAAGACCTTTTGAATTAAAAACTGATCATCTTGGGCTGAAGTATATTTTCACTCAACCAAATATGAATGCAAGACAATGAAGATGGTTAGAGTTTTTGTCACAATATGATTTTGACATAAGTTACATAAAATGAGAAGAAAACAAAGTGGCAAATGCACTAAGTCATAGGAAACATATTTTTACACTTATAACTTTTAGAACTTAGTTTAAAAATGAGATAAAAAGTCTCATGGAATCGATTTTTAGTCTCGGCGGTAAAAACAAAACTTGTTGCAGATCCAAATGATGTAAGATATAAAGGTTTTCAATTTGATAAATAAGTAGTTTTGAGATATGATAATCATGTGTATATACCTTTAGGAAATGATTTAAAGAAAAAGTTGATGATGGAATTTCATAATTCACCTTACTCAAGACATCCCAGTATTATAAAAATGCTTGTTGATGTAAAAAAATTTTTTTGAAAGGGATGAAGAAAGACATAACTAATTTTGTTTCTCACTACTTGGAATGTCAGTGTGTTAAGGTTGAGCATATGCACCTAGCTAGTTTATTATATCCTCATAGCATACCATAATATAAGTGGCAGGTAATTAGCATGGATTTTGTTCAAGGGCTGCCTATGTCAAGAAATAAACATGATGTTATTTTAGTTGTTGTTGATAAACTGAAAAAAGTAGCACATTTTATTGTTGGTAATCTTAAGGATGATTCACCTTTTTAGCAAAAATATTTGTGCATGAAATTTTCAAATTACATGGAGTACCTGAATTGATTATATCTAATAGGGACCCTAGAATGACATCTCGAGTTTTGGAAAATGTTAAATACATCTTTAGGAACAAAATTGCATTTAAGATCTACATACCATCCGGAAACAAATGGTCAAACTGAAAGAGTTAATCATGTTTTGAAAGATATGTTACAAATGTACTACATGGATCAGTAGTACAAATGGGAAGAATACCTTCCTTTACTTGAATTTTCTTACAATAATACATATCATGCCTCTTTGAAAATGGCACCTTTCAAGTATTGTAAGGAAGGAAATGTAGAACTCAAGTTAGTTGTGATAGCATTAAATAAAGAGAGGTAATTGGACTTGAAATCCTTACTGAAATGGAACAAAAATTTTAAATGATTCGTGAATGTTTCAAAGAAGTTGCAGATATGCAAAAATGTTATACAGATCTAAAAAGGGTTGATAAGAAATTTAAACTTGGTGAAAAGGTATTTTTACGTGTTAAGCCTAAAAAGAGTTCTATAACCTTTAACAAGGCAGTCAAATTTTCACCTCATTATGTGGGGCCTTTCGAGATTTTGAAGTAATCAATCCTATAGCTTATTGTTTAGTACTACCCACTATTTTGTCACAAATGCAATATGTTTTCCATATTTCTTTTCTTAAGAAATATGTTTTAGATTTATCACATGTGTTAAATTGGGATTCCTTGTAGGTCCAAGACCCAAGAATAATTGTGGTTGAACCCATAAGAGTGTTGGAAACTTGCCAGTTGCACTTACGAAATCATGAAATTAGTCAATGCAAGGTTCAGTGGGACCAGTTTAATGAAGAAAGTGTAACATGGGAAAACCTTGAGGACATGAAAATTGTTTTTCCTCATTTATTTGAACAGAATTAATTTTGATGATTGATAACAATTAAAGAATTTGTTTTTAAATTATCAATAATTATGCCAATTTTAGGTAGGTACTATATTTATTAGTACTGGAACAACTAATTAATGTTGTAATAAATTATGAAAATTTGAATTTCTCAAATCTGGTTTCTATTTGTGAACTTATGGATGAAAGAACTATAATTATGATTATTTTTCTTATTTAAGAATGTTGACTAAGTTAATCATCGGGACGATGATGCTTTTTAGGAGGGAGTTATGCAAAACCTCTAGCATGGTTGATATTTATGAAGGATTCTATTTTTAAAGTTAAAAATTTTGATAAATGATTCTTGTCTGAAGACGATTTACTCTTGCGAATTGAGAATCATGTTTGTTGTAGATAATATGTTATCTGCTAGAATAGATACCATTCTGCCATGTTTATGCTGAATTAAAAATGAAGTAATTCATTTCTTCTTATGTTGAATAATGCACTGCATGTGGAAATAAGAAACTAATTCAGTTTAAACTAGTTCATAGTTTTGTTACACTTGAACTTGTGCTTCAGTATTCATAACCTCTGTTGTAGGATAGCTATACCTTGGATCAATTTCAATGATCCAAGGCATGCTTTTAATTTTATGAAAATATGGTCATCTTGACCGAGATGGACAGATCTTAGGATCTATCAATTCCCGGTTGTCTTGGACTCACGGGTGATCTCTTTTCTCTCGTGCTTCATAACCGATCGAGGATGGTATTCAGATCCTTCCTTGGTCAGTTGTATGATAAAAATTCTAGCTATTTCTAAAGGGGCCTAATTAATCTATGTTCCTAAGTTGTAATATATCCTAAGTTACTAAACTCTTTTATTAATTTGAATGTTAATAAAAAGGAAAAAAACCTAAGACTAAACCTTAGACTTAAACCTAAGGACCTAAGTTAGTTCCTAAACTAATGTTATGAATCTAACCTAATTCGTGGGCTAACCTAAGGGGTGAAATGGATGACATGTAAAAGGGAAGGTCGGTGGCACCAACCTCTAGGAATTTATGAGGAATTAAATGCGTGTTTAACTCTCTGATGTTGCCAAATTTGGTGAATGCATGAAAAATAATGTGAGGTCTAATTGACACTTCGCCAAAGTGTTAGTTGCATGCATTTTTAAACTTAGTAAGTGGCCAAATGCAAGTTGGAAATGGTAGGAGAAGAGGAAGGATTGTCAGTCTGTTTGACATTTAATGTTTTTGTTAATTGCAAAAAAAATTCCTAGGGGAAGGAGAGATTGGGAAAAGGAATGGTTTTGGGTTTTGTTTGATCATTTTGTTTTTGAGAGATTTAGTTCTACATGTAGTTTTCTCTTTGAACCCTCAATTCAAATCTATGCATGGTTGTTTTATCTTTCATGGTGGTGATAGTGATGAAAGTATCATTGTGAAGCTATAAGAGGGAGGAGAATAAGGTTCGAGGATTTTTGTTGGCGTTTCATGGAAAGGAAAAGCTATCAAAGCTCTGCTTGAATATTTTTAGCAAGAAAGTGAAGGTAGGAGATCTATCAGGCATCATAGGTTCTATCCATTAATTTTTTTGATTTTATTTAAATGCTTCATAAAAAAACTCTGCTCTATTTGAAACCTTCTGATTTTATGATGTTTATTCTTTCTTCAATGGTGTTTTTTTGTTTCTCTGGATGCAAACTGGTTCTTCTTTGTTGTGTGGGAAAATGAAATTTGGAAGTGTTGATTGTTTTTGTTATGCTAACTTGTTGTATTCGAACCTTCTTGTTATTGAAATGAGTATGTATTGGTTCTCTGAGTGAATGGAAACATATGTTGAAGGTTGTATACACCATAACAATAGTTCATTTTGTTGAAATCCATAGATTTAGCTTACATGCTCTAAATATTGTTGTCACTGGAAACTTGCTTGAAGGTTACTTCATTTTAGAATTATTGTGTGCTCATCATTTTGTCTGGTTTTTCAATTATGGCGAATGGTCCCTTTATTTATTTGATTCACTTGTTATTGGGACTGTATTTTATTGTGGGTATGCAGTCATTTAGATATGGGGTTTACTTATGATTTGGTTCTTTCCCCAAATAGGAACTGTTGGAATCTTTGAGTTCTTCTTAAATCCCTCTGCTATTACCATTTGGGTTAGGAGAAAATAAATGCTCACCTTGAGCTTGAAATGTATTATCTTCACTCCTTTGTCAAACCTTGAAATAATTGAAGTTTCAAATGAAGTTTAACAGGGAAGAAAATTAGTAGAACATTTTTAGTTCTTCTCTATTGTTGTGTTTACTTTTATTTCTTTGTTAACCCACTTTGGGATTTTGGGTTCCTTAACAGATCCTTTGACCTAGGAAAGTTTTCCTAAATTGTTGATGGATGTTTAACCCTTGTGAAGGGAGGTTTCTCGAATGATCTATCTACCTTCCTTTTGGATGAATTTAAGTTCTATGGAGACTAGTTACAAACTCATTCTGGTTTACTCACCCTTCTTTTCTTCACCGAGTTACTTGGAATTGAAGCAAGTTAGTTGTTAACTAGTTTTAATCCATGTATAGGGATGATATCATTTGTAGAAGAACAAACTATCTGGTAGAACTGTTGAATGTCTTTTCCATTCTTTTCTAAGTAATTCGTTAATTCTTACCCAATTATAGGTTATGTTGGCATCTCTAACAAGATCTTGATGATTGTAAATGGATTTTCCAAGTTGTTCTGCACTTCAAGTGCATTTCTCCTCGGATGTTATTCTCTTTTGTTCTTGTCCATTTTTTCCTGGATTGGCTAATTAGCCTATGAATTGGGAAATGTTTGTGGCTTTCCCCTTGATGTGTTGTATTGTCTGAATTAGTTTTTTTAGAAGGAAGTTTGGTCACTTTAATTGTTTCTCTTTTGGGTTGACTCCAATACTAGTGTTTTGGAAAATTGGATCTACGGGAAGTATACCTACATACCTTTCTCTGTAATAGTTATTTTGTCTCAAATCCTTGAGTTTCTTTATTGACTTTGAGATTGTTGAACTATAGAGTCTCTTCAATATGTTCATTGTATGGTTGGAGTCTTTTCTTCAGTTCTATAATGTTATTTCTTTCATTATTATAATCTTTCCTTTTGGGATGAGCTAAAATCTAACATAAAACTAGAAATGATTTTGTACTAATATGGTTATGAAATTTAGTTCTTTGTCCTTTACTTTGAAGTAGGAATGAGGATTGAGTTGTGATGTATCCAAAAGATAGTTTTTCCTTCTTTTCTTGTGAAATGATGAACCTTATGTTGTTGATGTCTTAAGGATTTCATGATATTATGACTAGTACATTTGAGTTTGGGTTTGATATGAATGTAGGGTGATGAAGCTTGAACCATGAGTTACCTAGGTTATTTCTCATTGACTAAACTTTCCTTACCTATTGTATGGACTTATTTGTGATTAATGTATTTCTTAAGCACTAGGATAAGTATAGACAGTATGATATTTATCTTAATGTAATTCCTATTTGGTATCTCCTGGCAAGATCTTGATGATCTTAAATGGATTTTCCAAGTTGTTCCTACACTTGAAGTGCATTTCTCCTTGGGATGTCTATTCTCTTTTGTTCTTTTCCATTTTTGCATGGAATGGCTTATTAGCCTATGAATTGTGAAATGTTTGTGGCTTTCCCCTTGATGTGTTGTAATGTATGAATTAGTTTTGCTTAGAGGTAAGTTTGGTCACTTTAATTATTTCTCTTTTGGGTTGACTTAAATATTATAATTTGGGGAAAATGGCTCTACAAGAAGTATACCTGCATTCCATTCTTTGTAACAATTATTCTATCTCAAATCCTTAAGTTTTTGTGTTAAATGTGAGACTGTTGAACTGTAGAGTCTCTTAAAGATGTCCCTTGTATGGCTGGAGTATTTTCTTCATTTTTGCAATGTTATTTCATTCATTGTTATAATCTTTCCTTTTGGGATGAGCTCAAATTTAACATAAAACTAGGAATGATATTGTACTAATATGGTTATGAAATTTAGTTCCATGTTCTTTAATTTGAAGTAGGAATGAGGATTGAGTTGTGAAGTATCCAAAAGATAGTTCATGCTTCTTTGCTTGTGAAATGATGAACCTTTTTTTGACTGATGTCTTAAGGATTGCATGATATTATGACTAATACGTTTGAGTTTGGGTTTGATATGAAAGGAGGACTAAGGAAGCTTGAACCGTGAGTTACCTAGGTTTTTTCTCATTGACTAAACTTTCCTTACCTGTTATATGGACTTATTCATGATTAATGTAATTCTTAGGCACTAGGATGAGTCTGAGACAAGTATGATATTTAGCTGGAATGTAATTCTTATTTGTTTTCCAAACAACTATTTATTTTGTAAGATAGTTTTATATATCTTGTATTACTTCTTGAAAAGTTAGAATTGGTTGATTGGAGGAACTTAATTTGGATACATGAATGAGAAGGTAAAGTTAGGATGAAATATGAATTTCTCTTTTATTTAATTTTGTTATTTAATTTACAAAATTGTTAAAAGAGTTTTTATGATGAAAAGTTAGGGTTGATATGCTTTGATTAATTAAACCTTACTTACACATTAGAAAATTTAATCTCCTCTCTCCTTCTTAGTTGTAATCTTTTAGAGAAAAGTCTTTATGTTTTTATTTTTGTATTTTCGTAATCTGTTTCATCATAAACAACATGGTTCTTTTTATGAAACAATTAGATAAAAGCACAACATTTTAATGATTTAGTGCTTATCATGCTCAGTTCAAATGAACTGACCCATGCTAACAATTGTGTAGATGGATTTCGTAAAAGATGAAAGGAGAAATACATATAGAAAGTTACATCTAGTTCACTAACAAAAATTGTCTCTTTAATATGATGATTATGTAACATCATTACAGAGATGTACTTTTGTCGAGAAAAGGAAAATGTAGTGAAACTAGTTTAATATTGAAGTTATGACACTTTGTAATCTCTGAAATACTTTTGTAATTAGTGAATGGATCACTCCTTTTTATGAATAAATGATTTGTTGGTTGTTGAATATTACTTGATTGTATTACCTTCTTTGGCATAAATTGGGATGTATTATTGAGTAATATCCTAAATATAGGAGATAAGTTTGTAAACTTAAGTGTTATGCGATTTAATTTGAGGATAAGAAATATTAATTGGTTTCTTTTCACATAAGAGAGATGCAATAATTAAGTTGACACTCTTAAATAGATCCTTAAAAAAATATAAAAGAACTATGATTGAATTATATAGATATATATGTATGAATTCTTGAAGTATTTGAAACATATGTGAACTATTTTCATAATTGGACTTGTGTTTTTTAGGAAGATTTCTTAATCAAATTATGAAATGCTTAAAAAGGAATTAATGGGATTTAGACTTCATCTTCATGAAGTCTAAAATAAAGGTTTATAATGAACTTGTTTAAGCTAAGGATGAAATAAGAAAGGACCTAATGAACACACTTTCATAACTTCTAGATTAATCATGTCATTACATGATACATGTTGTTTTCATTTAAAGAAAAAATTAAACATGCAATTAAATGGATAGAAAGAAAATTTTATCTGCATACCTATTGTCAATTTTTTCCCCCCGGGAAAAAATGGACAATATGCTTAATACCACGAGAGACCGAAAATTCTTCCATAAATATTTCGGGGTTGTCGGGATAAATTCAAGCTTTGAAATCCTTCTATATTATTCCGAGAAGGTTTTAGGATCCTTTGGGTTTGTTCCTTCTTTTTCATATCTTGGAGGTTCAAATTGGTCTCAAATCGAGAAAATTGCCTTTGGAAAGGCCCATACATGCTCAACTCAAGCAAGACACAGTTAAAATTGGCATATGTTTTTTTCAGTGTCTTGTCATACCCTCATGTCCCATTTGTTCACAGAAAAGTTTATAATTTTAAGAAAGGACAACGTAAGGCTTGAAAATTTGTCAATGCCAATCACAAATGGGCACGAGCTAAAAGTGGTCGAGCTGCTTGTTGAGTTAGTTGGCATGTGTTAGTGTGATTTGCGTAGAGCGAGCTCTACACCGAGCTCATTTCGGTGGTTGAATCTACATTCAGAAATCAAGAAATCGGGATAGTGAGCAATGAAGGTCGTGGAGTCATCGCAGGACCAAAAGCTCGGGAATGAGGCAAGCCAAGTTGAATCAAGCTTTCGGAGTTTAATTTCAGGGATTCTTTTCGGACAATTCCATTTCAAAATTTCAGATATTTTTGGGATTAAAAATTTCAAGTGAGTTGAAAATTTTGAAGCCCGAACCCTAAAACTTTGAAATTCAAAATTTCGAGAAAAAATTTTGGAAAAATTTTTCGAAAAAGTTTTGGAAAAAAATTTCAAAAGAAAATTTCAAAAAATGTTTTGACAAAAATTTTCGGAAAAAAATTTTGGAAATTTTTTTGGAACTTTTGACTTCAGAGATTTCTTTCAGAACTTTCCTCTGCGAGAATTTCGAGAAATTTTCTTTGATTTTTGAAGACTTTATTTTTAGAATTTCTCCAACTTCCCGACAAAACACGAGCTTAATGTCACATCAAGGGGAAAAGAGAAGATGAAGTAGGTTATTGAGATATATAGTGAGTTACGGGGTCTAAAACCACCATTTCTAAAGTGGATGAGACATTTTAAAGATAGTAACAACTTTGAATTTGAGCCCCAGGATCAAGTTGAGCAAACATGAGAGGACGGTTTCGAGGATAGATATTATTTTTGGGAGATTACTCTTCAAGCTTGGAAGAGTACTCCAAATATTTTAAACCTTTCAATTATATTTCAAGAGTAACATGTTGCCTTGAGAGTTCTGATTTATTGTGTGAATGGTTAATCATGTATGTTTTGTGAATGCATAATTCCTTAATGTGAATGATTGATCTACCTTTATTTCAGATTATTTTATTTCGTGTTGTGAGTAAATGGTATGAATAGTATTGATATCAGTTGTGAAAAGTTTAGTTTTCCTTATGTTATTTAAAGCTATGATATCATTGTCTATCAGATGAATGAATTCCTTGTAAGTGCATGTGTTATATCCTCATGATAAAGTGACTGTGTTTTGACTAAGTGTAATCTATCTATTGTAATCTTGTAGTTTAACAAAGGAACGTATGCTCTGGTTTGTGGTATTTGGTACCCTTTCAAGTTGCAATAGGTGAGGGCGGTCAACGATGCAAGCATCCTACCCACATTAACCCTTCCGGAGTGTAAACACCCCTCTATTTGGTGCATCACCGTGACTAGTGTAGTTTCTTTTCTGCAAATCTCTTTCCCTAAAACTCATGAAAATGTTAGCCTAGGATTAGATAGTCATTTTATTACACTAGGAGTAGTACAACACTTAGTTTAGGAAGAGGAAATCGACATTCTTTGGAGGTTCACCTCAAGCCCAAGTCCCATAGCTTGAGAGGTGATCCCATATGTCCCAATCACACCGAACGTCCTAACAAAATTTTGGTTGTTTGGGTGGTGCAGTGATTTGGAGACAATAATACATACTTCACATGTAACTTCAACTTGTAACCTTATAGGTTAAATGATGTTAGTTGAATCTTTAAGCGTTGATGTTATTAATCTTTAAAATAATGATTAAATTGGCTAATAATCTTATAATATAAGGTATGTTAGTCCATTGAGGAAACTCGAGGTTGATCTTTGGTACACACCAAGCGTAGCATAAGTACCTTCGTAATGATAGGAGTCATTACGAGGATACTATGATGTAGTTTATATGTCTCAACACCCCACATAGTTTGTTTAACTTGATTGACATAAGTGTAAGACTAGATCATGGTTCTACCCTATACAGGGATAGGAACATGATCTAGTGTCAAGGTCAACTCATGTTGACTTAGGATAACTAGACACACCCAATCGATGTAAGTTGATTGAGTATGTCTATGTACCCTTAGTCACCATGAGTAGTCTTCCACACTAGGGCATGTTTCTAACCTTTTCTAGTGTGAAACCTTGAATCAAATTAGATTGATAGAAGTTAGGAAAGACCACTCTAGATAAAAAATAAGTGTGGTCAGGGACTTATTCCATTTGTGAGTATGTCATCTAGGAATGTAAACATGATAAACATGTTTAAAATATTTGGCCAAAGTATCGCAAGCTGTTGGTTATGTTGTCCTATGTCACCTAGTTTAAGATGTAGGATTTTAGATGAATATTGGTAACAGATATTCAAATAGGCCTCTTAGACAGAACACTTGGGTACCCCTAAAAAGGTAAAAGAAACCAAGTATATGAATTATATATTTTATTGAGTTAACGGAGAGATTTGTTTAATCTTTGAGTCATGAAATGAGATATCAGTTTTTCACCAAGTCATTTACATTGCATATGGTTTTCCGCTTTATGAGATATATTGGAATTGGAATGTGTGTTCTAAATTGTATTAATTTAGAACAAAGAACATTATGTATGATTGAAAAAAAAATTACCTTGTTTCTAAAGTATTAAAATGGGAATGTTACTATTAAAAAATCATTCATGGTCTCACTTTTCATTGGATCAATCAAATATTTCAAAACATGGGCCAAAAGTCTCATTTCATTCACAAAACAATCATCTTTAACACACTATGTTCACCTTTAGGCCTCAAGACCACCCAATATAAAATGAATGATGGTATGTATCCATGATTTAGAAACCTTAAGACCTGTACATAACATCTATGCAAGTTATACCTCATGAAACATCAATGTGTTCAAATCACAAGAAGTTTCCTCTTTAGCTAAACAAGTTTGCCAAATCAGTTTTGTAAATTCATCTAGTTTTCACCCTTTTTAACTTACAAGACCTTAAAATCACTTAAATAGGAAAAAAATTAATCCATCTTCACTTTATAGGTGGTGGAAATCATCAAAACATCCATTTTCTGCTTCAACCAACTCAATCTTTCAACTTGAGAAGTTCAGTCCAGAAAACCAAGAAACCTTCTTCCTCACATACTGTCCTAGATGAACCATAAAATATCATCATCATGATACAAACCATATAGTATTGGAAATATATATGACTCCTATTTCCATAACATATTATAACTCCTTCCAAATCTAATTGGAATGCCTTAAACCAAGCCCATCTCTGTAAACTTCTTGAAACTGCCCCAAAATCACCCTTTGACTAGTCTTCACAAATAGGGTATAATTTGCCATTTTTATGCATCACCATGACCTAAAACCATCATGGACATCAATAAAAATTCACATACTAAAACAAATGTCCATTTTTTTAGTAACTCCTTTGGACAACCTTGTCCCAAACTAAACTTCTTTAGAAACAGCAGACCTATTTGAGTTGGGTACACTCATCACCACAAGGACAACCATAACTTTATGGAAATATGGAGGATTCCTATACATCATATAATTTTCATCCATGAACTATCAATCAATTCTGGTAAATTAAAATCATTTCCTCTCCTATAGCTTTTGAGATGGTCTTTCAAGCAAGCAAAAAGCTATTTACCTTCTTAACATTTGTTCATAAAAATGTGAAAATTAAATGACCTCATTATTTTTGTGAAACATTCTAGAATAAATGTAGAAACATACTTGAAATCCAAAATGTCCTATGAAAAACAAAAAATTCAGGTTGAGCATCAGAAGGTGCAATTTGAGCTAGAAAACACCCTTTCTCGGACCCTATTTTAAAAAAACATCATAAATTGTAAAATTCATGTCATAATGAATCCATTTTTTCTCAAACCTTGATGATACCCCTTTTAATTATCTCCAATCATTATAATAGATCAAATAGTTCTCCATCTCTACATTCATTAGGAATTACATGACTAGCCCTTCGGTTTTTACATGGTTTAGGCTAGGGTCAACTGAAATATCATCATAAATTGTCATAAAACATCTCCAAAATGTCATAACATACTTTTTACATCATGAAAAAACTACCTACATGCATCCATGAGATCACATAGATCTACATCTCATCGTAATGCTTCCTAGCACCTAGACCTCAATTAGATGAGCACCTAAAACTTGGTCTTCAACATGTACATGTACCAAGAAACTCATGTGAGTACCTTAAAATCCCCAAACAATCTCTCCATACTGTAAAAATTCTACTCGGTCCACCAATAAGTTCCAACCACCATGCATAATCACCTAGGCTACCTAGGTCACCTTAATGGGCTTGTGAGACCAAGCCAATCTCACTTAATCACCTCATGCTGTTAAGATCACACCTAAAACATCATCTCATCAATGATCATCACTCTAAGTGTATTCTAACCCCACTCGATTGTCTTAGTTGTCATTAATAGGATTTTACATCAATTACAACACATAAATCAAAACATGCCAACAAATATCGGTATGAAGATAAAATCTTGATTTCTCTCGTTCTTCTCAAACTAAGAAAGGACATCATAAGATCATGGCATGATAAGATAATTATATTTGAGCTTAAAATTTTTTAATTCATCCCATTGTTCTACCATAGTATATATTTCTCCCAACACCTTATCGGTTGTGTGTATATTATTCTCCCGCCTCAATGAATTTCCCTATCCTATAACATAGTTTCCCTTTCCGTTGTGTGTTTTCTTTCTACTTTGGTGTGTTTCCCTTCTATGGGTGTGTTTATTTGGTTTTTTTCTCTTGTGTTCTTATTTCTATTTGCATGTGCGTCGAGAGCTCCTCGCGAGTTTCATGTCATGGAATAACCGCCTCTCATGGATCCTAAATCGGTGATTGTAGCGAGAGATTAATTCCTATAAGTTGTTTTATAATGGAAATCATGGTCTAAAAAATTGTATCAGTGAGCGACGTCTAGTTACAAAATCATGCACTTAATAATATAATTATACCACCAAGTATTTTTTTATATATGGATCTTGCGTAAAAAAATTCACTAATGACCCATCCCTAGTCCAATTGCTAGTCTAGTTGTTCTTTTCGTTGTTTATCTTGCATCGTCACTCACTCACACAATTCTCGATAATCTCTCAAGGACTCTTAGATTTTGTTATTGACTCATTTTCATTTCTAGTCTTTGACTAGGGTTCCTAAGAATGGATTAGGGTGCCTCGGGCGCCCGGTCCTCATTCTTAGGTGCCTAGATCCTAGTCACACTTGTTTCTAATTTAGACATTTGAGGTCGGTCTTTATGTTTTTCCCTCCCATCTCCCTAGGTACTAGTCGGCATGTTGGGTCATTAGTGTCAAAATTTTAGCAAGAGATCCCTATATAAACATCACATGCATACTACCTAATGGACGAGATAATTTGTACTAAAGGCTAGCTATCTGCATAATTTAAGGGACTACATTTGGGAACTATTACGCATCACACACTTTGCATAGGAAAGGGAATTATATTCTGTTCCATCTACCATTTTACATTTTATCTAGCTATTTCCCAATATCTATGCATCATTTGTGCTAGGGTATGATAGGCACATTATTGCACACACAACCACACGAACTACATTGGAGTCTGAAATATATTGGAACCCATAGTTGTAAGACCACCATTGTGGCTGCTAATGACAGTTTGACCCCTTCGTATGCATCTTTATTTTTAGAGTTTGAAGCTTTGTGTGGAGTTTTGCAGGGTGATTCTTCATTGCAGGTTCACAACCACATAAGAAAAGTTAGTGTTACATCCTCGCAACAAAAGGATAAGTATTGTGAGGACCTAACGACCAACTCATATTCATATTTCAAGCTATTCGGAAAACCAGGGGTGTCCATATTTCAGTCCAAGGCACCCCAAGTTCCCTCATCCTTCCCCATACACCCCGATATGTCGGGATGAGGGGTGAAAAATGTATTCACCAAGTTAATTAAATGTAAAGTTAAACATTATAACATAAATGTAAACGCAAATATACAACATAAATAAATGGCAAATCTGAAAGGCCAAACATTGGATGGAACTTGCATAACTTTACAACACATAATGGCTTCGTAAACAAGTCTGCAACTTGATCTTCATTCGGTAGTACTAGAGATCTATATCACCATAGAGAACCTTCTCTTGAATAAAGTGCATATGTATCTTGATATGCTTCATTCTTTGATGCTAAATTAGATTCTTAGTGAGATAAATACAACTATGGCTATCACATAGAAGAGGAGTATTTCCTTTAGCTTCCATGTGCATCTCTTCCAATAGCCTTTTCAGCCACATGGCTTATTTTTTTGTTTCCATTGCACTTCTATATTGTACCTCAGTTGAAGAAAAGAAAACCATGGCTAGTTTTTACTTGCTCCAAGTAATGCTTTCGCACCAAACTTTAACACATATCCAGTTGCAGATTTACGATCTATCACATCACCAGCATGGTCAAAATCAAAATATCTATATAAATATGCATTGTTAGGTGAAACATAATGTAAACCATAATTAATTGTGCCCTTTCTATAACGAAAAATTATTTTTGCTAACTTCCAGTGATCCTGATAAGATTTCTGCATAAACCTTGAAGCAATCCCTCTTTGCATAACCAATGCTAGGTCTAGTAATAGTTAGATAAATCAAACTACCTACAAGTTTCTTGTACAAAGTAATATTATCTTGTTCACAAGTAGTTTTAGGATCAAGTTTACATCGAACTTCTATAGGAATAGAAACTAGTTTACAATTAAGAATATTAAAACTTTTAAGTAAATTATTTGTAGATTGTGATTAAGATATTACAATAGAATTTTTATCCCAAAATATAACCATGCCTAAAAATGATGCAATAATCCTAAGTCTGTCATCTCAAAATATTGTATTAATTTTTCTTTAATTTTCATAATTGAAGTGTTAGAATTACTAGTGATAAGTAAATCATCAACATACAATACAATCAAAATGATATCATTTTATTCAATTATAAAAAATAAATCGTTTTCATACGAACAATTAGAAAAACCAACTTCATTGAAAAATTTGTTAATTTTAGAATACCAAGCTCTAGGAGCTTGTTTCAAACCATATAAATATATTTTTAATTTATAAACATACTTTTCTTTACCTGGTTCTTCAAAGCCTTTAGGTTGGGTCATATAAATTTCTTCTTTCAAATCACCATTCAAAAAAGCATTTTTGACATCCATTTGATGGATTTCCCAGCCATACTGAGAAAGCTAAGGTAATCAAAATCCTTATTGTGCTCATTTTTACAATCTGCTGCAAATGTTTCTATATAGTCTATACCAAGTTTTTGAGTAAATCCTTGAGCTAATAATATGGATTTGATATTATCTACAATGTCATCTAATTTATATTTAATCTTGTATAGCCATCTAGATGTGATCTAGATCCAACTGTACTTCATTTTTATGGAGGAGGGACTAATTCCCAACTTTTATTTTTAATCAAAGCTATATACTCGATTTCATAGAATTTATCCATATTTCATCATAAGAAGCTTCTTTAAAATATTGGGGTGTTTCACCTAATTCTAGATCATTTTTTTGAATGTTGGCGAAGCGAGATAGGGGTTAAGGGCTAGGAGGAATACCGTTTGAAATGCTTGGTTGTAGGTTGTTGCACGTGTATGACTTCTTGATCCACAACCGATTGTGAGAGCTTCCTTTTTGCTTAGAGGAAATACCTAAAATGGAAAATAAGACCACCAAATGAAAGTTAAACAATATATGTAGTGGACTGCCTAGTGTATGCTAGATCTAGGAAGTGTGATACTCCCTAGATGGATGTCAATCCACTGTTTAAAACAACTTAATGATAACAATAAAGGAAATCCTATTGTAGTCAAAATTATTTAGGTATCTCATTTGTCTACAATAAGAAAATTTGTTCTCAACAGGCTAAGCTATGACTAAATCTGAGGGTTTAGGTGTTTTTAGGGTACTAGTATTGGTCTAGGTCAAGTTCTGGGCTATTTTGGGTATTGGGTGGAAGTTTTAAGATTTGTTCTTGGTCTGAGGGTAAAAACATAGAGACCAATGTCGGTCTAGTATGACCGATGTCGGTTTAAGTGAACCGACATCGGTATAAGGTGAGGTCTAAATGGAGATGGAGAGGGATATGGTAGAGTTTGTGTAGGTTTAGGTATGAGGTAGTAGGAACTCAATAAAAGTATAAGGTGAGGGTAGGTCTAAGGCTAAATGGAGATGGAGAGGGATATGGTAGAGTTTGTGTAGGTTTTAGGTATACTCAATGCTGTAGTCATTTTTGCACCCACTAAGAACAAGGGAACCTCATGCACGCCAGCCTATCACCCAACGGGCACTAGGCACTCACCCAAGGCACATGAGAGGGAGCCGAGTCTCTCTTTTATGTGATTTTAGTGGAAGGAATCATTCATGATCTTGAATTAGTGATTTTAAAGGACATGAAAAAGCTATAGAGCTCAGAACGGCTTTTATACCCTTTCAGTCATATCAAAAGTAAAAGCGCTTAACAAATTAATAGAACTAGGAAGTTGTAAATCCACAAATAGACTTAACATTCAAATAAGGTTCATGATTATACAAGAAAAAAAGCATAATAGAAATATGTAGATAATACAAAGAGAAGATCTTAATACAATTATCATGGTAACCTTATCATATTCATTCATAGCATTACTATAGAATATCACAGAAGGGGAGACCGTAGTCATGCGCCATATCTGGATCCATACATGAAGACTTTCAAAACAAAATTTACATTCCCCATTCCCTTATTACATCCTTCCTATAATCATCTACCCCTTTTATCCCATAGTTCTCACAGTAATTTTGTAGAGCTCCACTTCCTTCCTTGTGCTCCTCTCCTTCTTCTTGCTAAGGGTGTGCATATATATAGGCATCTGATCTCCAACAAACTCCTCTGTAACCTCAGATCTGGCCCCAAGTGTCAAGGTGTGGATTGCCTCAAGTGCATGCCTCTCCATGTCATGATTAGCTTTTTGGATCTTCTTATCGCAAGGTATATTCCTTCCAAGACACCCTGTTTCCAGGTTGGAACCTTATCCAAATGGAACATGTTCTTCATGTGTTCTATCCAAAAGGTTGAAAATAGCTAAGTCTCGAATTGTGCTTTGTGGGCGTGCATCCTTGGTTCTCCAAGAACCCTTTTTGAATCCTACCTTACGTGCCTTAACTTGCACACTTCCTCGGCCGTGTGTGCCTATGCACCTTTAAGATTTGGTAGCTACATTAAGGTCTCAACATTACCCCACACTTCACCTATTCTCTGCCCTCGGGAACTTTTCAAAGAATGCAGTAAAAAAAAGGCAAGGCCTTGCCTTGGAAAGAATGGAGGAAAGAATAAAGAAATGGGAAGAGAGAGAATAGAAGGAAAACTACCTAAAGAAGAAGAAGGGGAAAATTCATCACAAATTCACCTCTAGTGTATACCAAGTGCTGACTTCATCATGTGCGCTCTTGCAAAGGTCGTCAACCACTGCACTCACCTCTTCGAAGGTTAATCCTTCCCCCTTCGTGTTTATGGTATATACCATTGTTTCTAGTTCCTTAGCTTGATCTTCCAAGGCATCCATCTTCCTCGTAATGACCATGTAGAGATCTTTAAGCTGGGTTTTGATTGAGACCTAAAGGATCTCAATAGCTTTATATTTTCTTTCTACTTGACTAGAATCTTTTCTCACTCTACTCTATTGCCTTTATTCTTTTCCCTAAAGTCCTTCAGCTCGGCCTCGTCATTGGCAAGCAACATGCTTATCACCTTGTCCTGATCCGTGCAATGGTCGTATGCGACCCCAGTGGTTTGTGCAACTACTTTTACATCAGCAAGCACCTTGTTGTATTTAGCTACGAGTGCGATGAATTTCAACTTGTCCTCCTGCTCCAAGCACGCAGCTACATCCTCTATCGACTCCAAGGCCAAAGGCTGCCTTTCCATGGTGAGGATCCGAGTCAAGTCCTCAAGACACTCCAGGGGGAACCATATTTTTATGCGGGAGGGTTAAGGTCTGGGTGCTTCATGACAATAGCCTAGGAGATGAGCTCCACCTTCTTGGAAACTTCGTGCACTTTAGCTTTCTCCTCTTGTAATTCTTGTTGTAGTTGAGCGTTGATCAGCTTTTCAAGGTTGAGTTCCTTTGTTAGCTCAACTATTTCTTCCTTCCTCTTCTCCATCAGGTCCTCCAAGACTTTAACCTTGTCATTTCTATAGAAGAGCCTTGCCTCTACCTCCATGGAGACTTTGTTGAGTGCATTACATACTTGCTCATCTGACAGTTGTTGTGCGTTTATGATGGGGTTGACCCCCTTTGTCTCGGATAGCTCTAGTATCGCCCCTTGGTTAACCTCGAACTCGGGCTCATCAAGGTGGGAGTCGAATGCCCATGATAGCATCTTTCTTGTGCATGGGTATCCACCCTCAGGATCAAAGGACTCCATGGTGGTGAGCTCCTTGGTGGGCATGGTACTCTAGAAGCGTGTGCAGCAAAACTTTGCTAGGGTCATTAACATACCCCATCATTGATTTTCCTTCCTCTGCATTTACTTCCCATGCACACGCCCTTTGGAACAATCACTGTAAGAGTTGGGCCTTTTGTGCTACTCACACTCTTCTCCCTTTGGTCTTTCTTGAATTCACCAAGCACGAGCTCCGTGTTGCACTCCAATTCCTCATCGACTAAGGTATTAATCATCTTCTTCACCTCCCTTGTCACTTTCTCATCCACCTCCTCCTGAGTGAGCTTGGGAATATTTGGATCTCTTGTACTTGCCCCCTCACTCCTTTCTTCGTTCTGCGTGCCTTCCTCCCCTTGGGCACCCTTCCTCCTTGCAAAGATGAAAGCATCATTTACATCTTCTGCTTCCTCTTCCTCTGAATCATGGACATCAATTAGCTCCTGATTTACCTCCAGCTCTTCCTCTTCATCATCATCCTTTTCACCTATATAGGTGTTTGTGTCATCTGTATCCTCGGACTCTAGTTCTTCCATCCCCTCTTCTTCTTCCTTTGCTGAAAACTCTAGAGTCGGGGATGTGGTCTTCTCTTCATCTGAGGGTTCCCCAGGGGATGGTGGCTTCACAGGTTCTAGGGTCTTCTCCTTGACCACTGTCCTCTTCTTCTTCCGGACATAGGTACTTGTCCTGCGGTACCTACATCCTACTTCTCCACCGCCCTCTATTCCTCTTTCTCTTCCCTCTCCTTATGCTTTGGCGTGGGCTTCTTCCTTCCAGTAGGGTCATCTGGGATGGATATCTCATCCTCCACATACATGCCCTTTTCAAATTTTGGCCTTATGCATAGGTAAATCCTTGTGGCATTGCTCCTAGCAATAGGTAAGGTCAAAGGCCTTACAATATGCACATCATGTGACACGTACCTTTCAACATACGTGTGCTTCTCTGGGTAGACCAACTTCTTCCTCATTTCCTTGTGCTCTTTGTCAAGGGTGGACAAGTCAAGGTTTAATTTCTTTGACTCCTTGTATCTATTTACTCCCGCTTGGAAAAATTGGGTAGTAAACGAGAATGGGAGTTTGCACCATGGACTCCAACTTCCATTGACCAAAATGAACCTACCAATACAAAAGTGTTGGTAGACTGTGAACTCTACTTCTCCTTTGGTCGCTATGGGGAGTTGTTCAGGGATCTGCCATTCAGCCTCGAATGCGTTCCTAAGGCGTATACCATTTGTCTAAGTGCACCTTGTGTACCCCTGTCATTGATTCACATGTGTATTTTTGAAACCTCTCCGCGAGAAAAGGATCTTTAGCAGGGTACTCCCACATGAACTTGTCGGATGCATCCGACACCCCGACTTCTGAGAACACAATTGTCAATAGAATGTTTCCAAATAAGATCTTTCCTCCCTTCTCCATACTACTTATGATTCCATCTATAATATATTGGGAGAGGTTGTATATGGTGCCCTCTGTGACTTTCCTGCAGACATTTAGCTAGGGCTTTCTCACTTGGGTCCACCTTTCTTGTCCATTCAGCTTGGAGACTAGGTGTGTGGCCATCTTCATCACCGGATCGCTGATATCCGAGATGTCGTAGTACCTTGATCCCTTCTTCAATCCTGGGATGCTATGGTTTCTTTGATTGCCTCCTCATCCAGGAGGTCATCTTTAAGTGCATCCCCTTCACAGTTTAGGCCTGTGAAGCATGAAATTAGTTGGGGAGTTATGCACATTTTACGCCTGTGAAGCAGAAGAAGTCTTCATGTACGCACATCATCAACCATTGGTACAAGCACTTGGGATTCCTGAAATATTGTATCTCAAAAAGTTGGAGAAGCCCTGCCTTCTCCATTTTCACCTTGACCACACCACTATAGATCAGCAACCCGTCAGGTGTTCATTTATTTGTGTGGCACACCAAATCCATTGCCATTTCCTTTGCAATTGCACTTGACTAGTGATTATAGTCGATCACGGTCATATTTCTTATGTGGGAATCCCACTCTTTCCCTAGTAAAACCCCATTCGGGTATTGCATCTCTGAGTACCATTCCTCATTTATATCCAAGGGTATTTCTTCTTATTTCTTCTTTCCTTTTCCTTTACCCTTTCCCTTCTTGGATTATTCTACAGGTTTATCAACTAGTTTCGTGGCCATCATTGCACCCTTTTCTTTCATTCTTAGGTTAACTTGCGAGTTGTTTGAAAGTTTTCCTCATGTGCCCCATGCCCTAAAACACAAACCCTAATTTTAGATTTTTCTCCTTTGATCACGGTGCTTCTTCCACCACACACCGTGAATCACTTCTACTCTGGTTTGTAGATCCAATGGACCGATTGTGCTTAAGTTCTTGGGATTTTCCTTCACATGAGTCAGTTCTCAAAACCCTAGCTCTTGAAAGAAAATCACTCTTCTTGTGTTTGCAAAGTGAAATAATGAAATGCCCACTCTTGTATTTATAGCTTTTCCTACTTTTACACATTTAAGGCTAGGCTACCTACCACCATATGACAATATTTAATGCGGTGTTTTCAAACAAAACCTCGACTTCACTCTTCTCCTTACGTGCCCAATCCTTGCGCGAAAACTTTTCCAACCTTCTGGCATGCAAACAATCCATCTTGACAGAAGACTCTTGCACACATGTTACCAGTGCCAAAGGCACTTCTTCCATCCTCATGATTCTTTCTTTCACCTACCTCATGTTTTTGTGCTTTTTCTCCTTTGTACATGGATTTCTAATGTAACCTTATTTTTCCACCGACCCAAATCCTCCTAGCAGAATAACTCCAAGTTTCTCTTCATCATCTCACCCCACACTAAAATGATGCGCGGTCCTCTGCACATTCATAAGTCAAAAAGTAATAAGGTTACCGGTGCCCAAGGTGCAAAACAAAACAACAACGCAAAAGGGAAATACAAGAAAGGAAAAGCATAAAAGGAAATTCTAAACTAACTAGCAAAACTACCTTATTTACAAACACCAAGAAGCATTATTTATAGTAGGGCTTCAGCCTACTCCCATTGAAGTGTCTAGGTAATTTTTTCCATCCAACGCTTATAACTGGCATGTGCCCAATCAAGGATGTATGAAATTACATAACGACCCAACCAATGCACCTTCAACTTTCCAAGATGGCATAGAAATTTTGAATCATATAGCAATACCATCTGACCAACCTTAAACTATTTGTTCTTAATATGGCGATCATGTCATGCCTTTTACTTTTCCTTCTCAGTGTTTGGCTCCATCTTGCTAGTGAGCACCTTTCATCTAACTTTATCAATTCATCTATTCTTTCTTCCAGTGCTTGCTCATCATCCAACCCTCCTGTGCGTTATATGTAGAGATGGTAGCATGAATTTGACTAGTAAAACTCCTTCCGTGCGAACGCCAATTGAAATGGTGTGGCCTTGTTAAATCTTTTATACGTTGTTTTGTATGCCCAAAGAACTACTGACACCTTTTCATCCCAATCCTTCCTACCCACATCACATATCTTAGTCAATGTGTGACTAAGGATTTTGTTGAATGCCTCTATAGTCCCATTTTCCTGAGGGTGATAAGGGGTAGTCTTGTGATGGGCTACCATGAATTCTACCAATAGAATCCTGATGGTTTCATTTAAAAAGTGAGTGCCCCTATCACTTGTTAAACTTAATGGGCACCCATATCTACTGATAATGTTCTCCCACAAAAATCTAGCAGGCTATGCCTATTGTGCAATCCTTAGTGGGTGGCCTCTGCTTACCTTGTTAGATAATCAGTACATGTAATAATATACCATGAGTTAGTTATTCACGTAGCGGTGAGATTAGTCCGACAAAATCTATTACCCATTTCTCAAAAGGTTCCATGGTAGGTAATGGGGTGCGGGGCATATGATCAATTCTTATAGTTTTCCAAGACACTGCTTGGTGGTCACAGGCCTTGCAAAACTCAATGCAATCCTAGTGAATCATCTCCCACCATAGTCGAAGACTAGTATCTTACGCATGGTTGCATTCCCCGCATAGTGTCCTCCAAAGAATCCCACCATGGGATTCTTCTATTATGGCCATGCGTTCATGTTCTAATACACATCGGCGCAAAACCTCATCACGACCCATTTTATACAAATCCCCATTGATCAACATGAAGGGCGTGGCACATATGGCTAACATTTTCCTTTCTAGTGCTTTCATCCCTTGGGCGCCACACCTTCCTTGAGAAAAATAGCAATGTCTTCTAACTCCGAGGGTGCGTGCCACAACCTGAATAGTTACGTCTAGCATGGTTTCCTTGATACTTTGCATGTCCTCTCCTAAATCAATCCTTGATAAATGATCCGACCCATAATTGTTCTTTCCAGGTTTTACCACCACTTTGAATTCAAATTCCTGAAATAAAAGTACCCAACGGCATATGTGCCCTTGCAACACTGCTTTGTTTACTAGATACTTCAAGGCCATATGGTTAGTGTAGAATATGAAGGGAGTCACCAGCAGATATTGTCTAAATTTGTGGAGCACGTAGATCATTGACAATGCCTCGCACTCGATCATTGTATAATTTTATTCTACTGGTGTCAACTTTCTACTTGCAAAACACAAGGGATGATCAACAATCCCTCTCTTTTGGTTCAGCAGAACATATCCCATTACCATACCAAAGGAATCCACATGGACATGGAAAGGTTTATCTCATGATGGGAATCATAGAATAGGTGCGGTGACAAGCCTTTATTTTAGAGTGTCAAATGCCCTCTGCTTTGCGCCCCCCCCCACTAAAAGGCACTCTTATGTCTGAGAAATATTTCCAAAGGTGCAACAATCTTAACGTATCCCTTAATGAAATTTCTGTAGTACCCAGTGTGTCTAAGAAATCCATGAACAACGCGCTTTGGCTAGTGGGCTCCCCTAATCCCACAATAACTGCAACTTTTGCGGGATCCACTAGTAAGCCCTCTTTGCATATGATATGCCCCAACAACGTTCCAAAAGGAGTTGCAAAGACACATTTCTTGATGTTGAGGGAAATCCTCAACTGTTGACATCTTTCAAACATCAATCTCAAGTTATCACAATGGTCCCTGACCAATCCATACACTGTCCAATCATCCAAATATACTTGAAGGAACTTGTGGATGAAGTCCTTAAATGCTTGTACCACTATGTGTGAAAATACAATGGGCGCATTCCTCAATCCAAAGGGCATGACCGTGTATGTAAAGCTTCCCCACTCGGTGGCAAAAGTTGTCTTTTCTTGGTCTTCCTTGGCAATCCTTACTTAGTGATATCCCGAGAATCCATCCGTGAAGGAATAGACCCCGCACCCAACAAAGCCTTCCAAAATATCTTCAGTGAAGGGGGTGGGAAAAGGATCTATGATACGAACAACATTCAACTCCTGTAATCCACACATATCCTAATCCGTCCATCCTTCTTTATGCACCGATCACCATTGGACTTATCCATTTTTATTCCTCCACAACCTTAATGATACCAGATGATATCATTTTGTCTAGCTCTTCTTTAACCCTTACGCATATTTTGGGATTAATCCTATAAGGCCTCTTCCTAACCAGGCACGCGCCATATTTCAACTTTATCCTCATTTCCCCCAATGAATGGTGGACTCCTTTCAAATCATGGTATCCGCACAGGAATAAATCCTCAAATTCACGCAAGAGATCAATGATCTTTGATACTTCCTTGTCCAACCATTAGTCCCCAATGATAACTTCCTTGGGCTCCTTCTCTGAGCCAATGTTAACTTTCTTGGTTTTGAGTGGTTCATGATACGCACACGTACATGCATCCACACTTTGTCAATTACCTCGTTCATCCCAACCGAATGGTTGAAATTCAGGCTCTCCATATCCTCTCCATCAATAATGTATACCATCTTTCCTTTCTCCTTTTTAGCACACGTGCGCTTGAATTATATGTCTTTTGGTTCCTCCTCTTCAAACCACGCTTCCAAGCTAGGTCCACCAAGTAAGTCTACTAATCTATCTTCTGCCATGGTACAATCCCCTAGAGTGAGGTGCTTGATAGCCTGTAACGCCTCATCAACCGGTTTCTTGGTACTTTGGTACTCGAATGTGTGAACCAGGTCAGCTGCTAATTCCTACCAATTTCTCGTTTGGCGGTGAGTTTCAAAATGGATGTACCAAGCACGCGCACAACCTTGTAGTGTTGAATACAACTTGTGCACCCAAAGGGAGGGTGGTAAAGCTTCCGTGCCTTCTCCCCAGACCCTCTCACATGCCTGGATGTGGGAAGAGGTGGGTTCATTGCCATTGTAATCCTTGATAGTGGTGGGTATATTGCTCTTTAAGAATCAGACAGTGAGAGTGCAATTCTAACTTCATGCCATTCCAACAAGTTTTCACTATGTGTGGCCCACCACCTCACTGTTGTGCCTATCAAAACATAACCCAACATACCTCATCGTCCTCCCTCCATTGAGCTTCCATTTCTCTCAAAAGACCTCAGGGTATGCATCCCTAGAATACTTGGTTATTGCCTTTCCTCCCAGGCACTGAACTATATGTGCCATGGTTACCCTAGTCACCGATCCTTTCAAATGTCACCCAATCAATTCATAAGTCCCATGCACCCAATTATCACATGTTATACTAGTAGTATCATTGATAGATTGAGCATCATCAAACTGGATGACTCCTTCTGTAGGGTGGATGGTCTCTGGATCTCTTATGGAGTGCACATATATTATGTCTAGGAATTCCTCTCTAAGGGGTTCAGTATAGGGTGTGGAATTTCCATCGCATAAGTGATATAATCACCCTCTCTTCCTTGTTTTCAAAGCTTATGTACCCCTTGTTAAACTAGAGATCTGCATTATTCTTATAGCACCACGGGTGCCCAAGTAACATTGGGAAATTATCTACCTCGGCAAGCGCCAAGACTTCAAAATCCCCAGTGAACTTAGTCCCCTAAATGGTAATGGTCACATCCTTCAAGACACCTATGGGCATTGCCTTTGTCTTATTTTCCATATACAACACATTTGAAGATGGCTGTAATGCAAGTCTTCCCATTTGATGTCAGGAATCTAGAGTGAGAACATTAACCTCCACACCTATGTTAATGAGGATGTTGCTAAGCAGCCATCCATCCACTACTACATTCAAGGTGATCTCTTTGTCATAATCAAGGCTGTGAGGTGGGAGGTTTGCATGTAGGATCTGCCTTTCATGCTCTTCCTTGACACATGGTACCTTTTCTCTTAACCATGCTCCTAGCAAGGGAATAACATTATCTTGCCTCAGTAGTTTACACACCTCCTTAACCTCATCTAATTCATCCTTTGGTGCTTCTACTAGTCTTCTTTGCTCATCTTTTCTAGTTTTCTCTTTTAAGCATTGGATCTCCCCTTGTAAGCTTCAAATTACGTCCATGGTTTCCTGGTAGACTTCTTTCTAGTGAGCCGGGTTTGGATACTTCCCATGTACTACTTCTTCCCTTGAAACCAGAGGTCTCTACTTAGGTGCTTCCCTTGCGCGCGTGGACTCCACCCTTGTTACCATAACAGGCTCTAGTTCTGATTCACGTATTACTCGCGGGAGCCATTGCGCATCAGCCTTCTTAATACTCACCATGGCAGTGCCCTTATCCTTCTAGTGTTGCTAACTCATATGTTTGTATAACTCCGGGCACTCTTCATACTTATGTTTTTCCCACACTAGGAGCATTGTAGAAGATCTAGACATTCACACTTATAATGGTCTATGGCTCCACAATTAAAGCATGTTCCATGTGGGAACTCACTTCTTCCCCCGCGGTTACCACGGCCATGAAATCCTCCATGAAATCCCCTCCCATACGCACCTCCATCTCCACGTTCTTCATACCGATGCTCATCTCCTTTGGAATTGCTGGCAATGCTAGTCTGGCACACACCAAGATCAATTGCCTCATGAATCTGGTCAATCAATCTACAATCCTTGGTGTCATGTGTGGTTGAGGTACATATCTTGTAATAACAAGATACATTTTTGTGGATCGCACGCTATAAAAGGGGCACCTACTTGCATCATGATCCCCATGACATATCTCGCAATTTACCGCTACTACGGCGCGTACCACCTTTCGAGTACATATCCCACCATTATCCTTTGTGTGCCCTTCTACATCACAATCTATGCACCACATCCCACCGTGAGTCTTTGGAACTGTGTTGGTAGATAATTTCTCCAACTTCTTAGCCATGGCAGTGATCTGAGCCTCCAAAAATGGGCTAACACCAGTGTTAACACTACCAACTGCCTCAACACGCAAAGTAGCTTCCAACGCTTTGCGCGGGTCCGTGAATGTTTTATGAGACAAAGCCCTCCTAAAGGGTGTGATCAACCCTCCGACAAACCACTGAGCATGTTGTGAAGGGTGGATATCATAAGACAGTTTAGATAATAGAGTTTTAAAGTGTGCATCATATTCCCACACGCTCTCTTCCATTCCTGTTGGATTTCTTTGAGAGAGCTAATGCTCTTCTATTCAAACTCAGAGTATGTGGAATTCTACCAAGAATGCATTTTTAGCATGGTATAATCCACAATAGTCTGATGAGGGTCATACTTTCTATACCAACTATGTGCACGTCCTTGTAAGGTTGTTGCAAATTGACTGGCCTTTCGATCCTGGGTCGTGATCCCCTTTGCACACCATAGCAGCTCACACTTATGCACATGCTCTACGACATCTTCTATCCCACTGTAATCTGGTAAGTGCAGAGACATCTTGAAAAAGACTTGAGGAGGTGGTTGAGGCCCTTGTCCTCCTGACCCAGTCCCTCGATTTCCTCTGGTGTTTCCTCCTCCGCCGGACCCACTAGATCCTAAGCCACCAGCTCCACCACTTCCACCTCCAGATCCTCCTGTGTTAGGTACAGGGCATGTGTTTTTCGTGCCGAATGTTCCCATCATCCCACTGAATTACGTGCCAATAGTTTGTGAACTAGTGCCACTCCCAGTCGTATTTCCTCCACCACTTCCTAACGTGCTCCCAAAACAACCTGTATATATGCCTTGTCCAAACATTCCACCAAATACTGGAATAGTGTGTGAAGCCATAGAAGTCCCAAACCAGAAGTCATATCTTTTGGGCACCAATCAGTTGTTTCCACTAATATCAAATGGATCAACTATACTTTTCCCTCGTTTGAACAAAACCAAGCAACAAGGTTCGGTCATTAGGTGGGGTCAGATGCATGTCAACGAATCTTCTTTCTCCACACGATGGGCTCTCATCAAAATCTGAGGGGTTATCTCTTCAACACTTGCAAAGATAGGGTAGCACAGAGTGTTTAGGCTCCACATCCTCCATGTGAACCTCTTCTTCCAAAAACATCTACCTCCATGAAGCCATCGTAAATGTAACCTCACATCGTCTCATAATCTCCCTCTCATGTGCTTCACCATACTTGAGCCATCTCTCCTCCCTTTCCTTTTCAGTCGTTATATCAGCCATCTTTCCCCAACCTAGCTTCCTCACCAAGCACTCAGAGTGGTTTAGCCGGCCATTAGGAATGCCTCTAAACTCATGGTTACCATCAAGATTTTGATTGCCAGGGGGATATCCCACAAAAATGATCCTCTGGGCTCTTGCAAAAATTCAAACTCAGCAACTTCCTGGACAAATACGCGGAAATTACGTATTCCAGTGTAGCTAGCCAATACCCTTCCAACAATGATCTATAGCACAGTCCACGTTAGATCAGCATCTTGTAAGTTTTGGTATGTTTCTTGGGTGCAAGGGTGTGATTTATAATACCACCCCAATCTAGATACATATGCCAAGAGCCACTCAAATAACTCTACTTGGGAAAAAATAGAAGAAGGTTTCAGTATAACTTGATGAGACCAAAATATGTCTCATTATATCACCAAATAACATTCTTATTCTCTCTCTCAAAATAAAGCTTTCAAGTGAATTTAGATGTAGTTTTAATAACAAATATCATATTTAAGGTAGAATATAGGATTTATCTTATCATCTCTTTAGAAATCTATTTGCAATCTAATTGTTTTTATTTCTTGATATTTCTTCTAAAGTTGGAATGCAATAGTGTGTAGAAAATAGGTCATAAACAACTGTACTCCAAGTTCGTAGATTGCAGCTACCGAAAGTCTTCACACAGCTATGGAAATGCCCAGCTATGGAAATTCTTCACATAGCTACGGAAATTCTTCACGCAGCTATAGAAACACCCAACTAGTGAAAGTATTTTGGTTTGTTCCAAAATAATGTAAAGGAGCACCAAACTATTCAGCCTACTCTTTGCTTCCACGTCATCAACCAAGAATATAGATCCAAACATGTGGCAATCCAAAGTCATGAATGCATGTGGCATTCCAAGAAGAATTCAAAGTCATGGACTTAGCACTCCTCCTTTTTCTCTCCATGTTTCAAGGATGAGCAAATGGTGGAATAGTATTAGGAATGTTGAATAAGTACTCTCCCACTTTGTGTTCCTAGATTAAAGGGATGAGTTGTAGAAATATTCTCCATGATAAGTGGGTTGTTGTAGTCAAGTTTGTTTAGTATTTATTGCTTTGAATAAATCCACCCAAGAATAGGTAGTTAGTTCTTGGAGTGTGGACCAAGTAAACTAGGAGTAATGTCTATAAATACCTCTTCCATATATTTGGAAAAGGGGGCATATTTTGTAAATCAGTTTTGAATCAATACAAGTGCAGTTTTAAAAGTTAATTGTAGTTTCTCCAAATCCAAAGGGAAGAGAATGGCCAAAAGCCACTCTTCCCCAAGGAGGAGGATTTTTTCTGTTATTTCTTAGCATAGTTTATTTACTGTAGATTTATTTCAGTAGTTTAGTTGTTGTGTGTTTCTTTTTCATGCATGTTTAATTTTTGTATGTTTTCTTAGGAAGAAGTATTGTTGAATAAGATTTTCCTTTCTCCTTTTGCATACAACTTTAGACACTGCCTTGGTTATAATGACACCAACTTGTCTATGAGTTGGTTAAATGATTGGTAATACAACGACCCATCACAACTCATGATAGAGAGTTTCTTTCACCCATCTTCACATATCAAACTCGGTCCAAGATCTTGAATCTCTCGAGCAAACTCGTCCTCTATGATTTTAAACCAATTTTCAACACCTTCAAGTGGTAAGCACTATGTCATTAATTTTTGCACAGACCATGATGTATGCCATGTTCCACTATAACTTTGAAAAGAGGTCCCACAACGAAACCAAGATGTAGTCATTTTTACACCCACCAAGAACAAGGGAACCTCATGCGCATTTTATCACCCAAATAGATGTTGGGTGCTCACCCGAGGTGTGTGAGAGGGAGCCGAGTCTCTCTTTTATGTGAGTTTAGTGGAAGGCATCATTCATGATCTTGAATTAGTGATTTTAAAGGACATGAAAATCTATAGAGCTCAGAACGCTTCTATACCCTTTCAGTCATATCAAAAGTAAAAGCACTTAACAAAATTAACAGAACTAGGAAGTTGTAAATCCACAAATAGACTTAACATTCAAATAAGGTTCATGATTATACAAGAACAAAAGCATAATAGAAATATGTAGATAATACAGAGAGAAGATCTTAATACAATTATCATGGTAACCTTATCATATTCATTCATAGCATTACTATAGAATATCATAGAAGGGGAGACCATAGTCATGTGCCATATCTGGATCCATACATGAAGACTTTCAAAAAAAAATTTACATTCCCCATTCCCTTATTACATCCTTCCTATAATCATCTACCCCTTTTATCCCATAGTTCTCACAGTAATTCTATAGAGCTCCACTTCCTTCCTTGTGTTCTCCTCCTTTTCTTTGCTAAGGGCACACATATATATAGGCATCTGATCTCCAACAAACTCCTCTACAACCTCAGATATGGCCCCAAGTGTCAAGGTGTGGATCGCCTCAGGCGCATGCCTCTCCATGTCATGATTCACTTTTTGGATCTTATTATCGCAAGGTATATTCCTTCCAAGACATCCTTTTGCCATGTTGGAGCCTTATCCAAATAGAACATATTCTTCATGTGTTCTATCCAAAAGGCCGAAAATGGCTAAGTCCCAAATTTTTCTTTGTGGGCGCGCATCCTTGGTTCTCCAAGAACCCTTTTTGAATCCTTCCTTGTGCACCTTAACTTGCATGCTTCCTCCAGCCGTGTGCGCCTACGTGCCTTTAAGATTTGGTAGCTACATTAGGGTCCCAAAAGGGGTGATTAAAACACATGTATGGGTAGTTTAAGGGTGTGGGTAAAGGAATGGTCAAGCTTGCATGTAGATAAATGGTGGGTAAATTGAAATGGGAGTAGAAACTAATAACATAAGTAAAAGAATCAACTAAAAATGCAATGGACAAGTGTTGGTTAATAGAACACTTAATGTTGCATGAGCTTGATGTCCGGTTGGTAATGGTGGGTGATCAAATGAGAGAAACTTGGTGTGGTGCGGCGCTTCCCTAGATGCTCCTGTGAAGGAAAATGGCTCTGTGGTTGCTTCCGGTGCTGGCTGTGGATGCTCTAATGCATGTACAAATGTTGGTTCTACTTGGATACAGCTCTAGTTTCGTCTCTCGCTCTCAAAAGATGTGCCAATTTCTCAAAAAGTCCCAACCTCAAAAAAAGGTTATTTTAGGGATTAAATTGTAATTTACGGTGGTTCCGGATTGACCGAATATGGTTTAGGGTAACCGACATCGATTAGGAAAGATTTCCTAGGTTTACTAAATTGGACGTAGATCCCCTTGATTTTTGGGATCTCATTCATTTTTCTCCCACGGATTAGAATGGAAGACTTCCTTTCTAATGGGTGGAATGTGGTTAGAGGGAATGTAGGCTTTGATTTTTAGGTTTAGGTAGGTCTTAGTTAGTTATGGCAACATACTAAGAATAGGTCTTAGGGTGAGGTGGCTAGATGAGGTGTATAGGTGAGGTGGATATGTGGGCATTATCCAATTAGGATATTTAAATAATAAATATTGTGAGGATAATGAATTAATTTAATTAAATTAATATTAGAGTGGGATGAAAGGGGCCATGGTTAGGTGAATGTGTTCAAGGTGTTTATTTGACAAGGGACCAAGGGGAGTGTGACCCAATTTTGGTGTCTACATTTTTCCCCTTTTTGTTGCGTAGCTTGTATTGTAAGCGAACGCTGAAAAAAATAAGATGTGGTTGCCCCATGTGTGGGTGAAGGTGATCCCCCTCAAACTAGGAATTGATGAGGTAGAAGGCAGAATCGGTGAGTGGTTTGATAAAAGGTGAATGTGAGGAGGAAGAAGGTGGATGACGGGGTAAAAAGGGAAAAAGGTCCACTCGGTAATCTAGGTAATGGGTCAGGGTCAAAGGTAGTAATAGTCAAATGCACACACACATATAAAATGCAACATGGTACCAGGTTGAAGAGCAGGAAAACTCTACATTGTCTAAGGTCGATAGGTTTATCCAAACAAGGTTGAAGTGATTCCGTATCCAAGGTATAGGATATGGTCAGGAAACATGACGTAGGTTAGGTGTAGGAATGTTTAGGTATGTTCCGGTACACCAAAGGTTGGGTCAAGATAAATGGTCATGAAAAGAGGTAAGGTAGGGTCAGTATGTCCATCAACACAGGTAATAGTGCCACAAGGTATAGTGAACACATGAGGTCACAGTCACTAGAAATGTTCCAGGTCCAAGTATCTAGGTCACGGCACGGGTAGGGCTGAGGTATGGGTAAAATAATGAGTCCCCATGAGGACAGGTGAGGGTAAATGATAAGGTCAAGAAGATAAAGTGGAGTGTCCAAGTGAGGTGTGGGTGAGGTAAAAATGATTCAGGTCAAAAATTGGGGGTAGGGGTAGGAAAAAGACTAAGCAGGTAAACCGATGATGGTTTGAAGGAACCGATGTTGGTCAAGATGGACCGACCATGGTAAGCTAGGGCACAAGGACCGATGTCGGTCAAGGGAAAACCATCACGGTCAAGTCGGGTAGGTTATAAAAAGAAAAATTACCATATTTTTCAAATCATTTATCTTTTATCGAATTGGGGAAAATGAAAAAAGAGAGAGAAAAAGGTGGAAAGTGACAGAGTGAGATGGAGGACTAAATTGGTGAGCCACGTGACTAGGGATAGTTGGTCAATAGGTGGATCCATGAGCTGGGTTGGATTGATTTGATTGGTTGGAGAGTAAGAGGTCATTTGGTGATGGCAGAGGTAGGAGAGGGATCGGGTGGACCACGGTGTAGTGGCTCAATGTGCCACCATGGTGGTGACAATGACATGATGAGGTAAGGGTCAATCCTACTCTTTGTTTTGTTTATTAGATTGAATTAGAGGTCGGGTGGGTGAAAATGGGTTTTTTTCGGGGAATGAATTTTGAATTTTGGGAGGGAAAATCAGGTAAAATAGGAATGGGAGAGAGAGATGGTTGGGTGAATTAGGGGTGGGGAAGGGTAGGGGGGATATTAGGGTAGGATGGGTGGGTAAAGGGAGAGAAGAGAGATTTTAGGAAGAGGGGGTTTTGGGTGTTACAGGTTTTTTTACGCGATGAAAGTGACCGCGTGTGGTCAAAGTTTAGGGTTAGCCGACGATCTCTGGTAGAGAACCGGTATCGGTCACAAAATAGGTGACCGATGCCGGTTTATGGGGGACTAGGGTCGGTTAGAGATAACCGGTACCGGTCATGATTTAGGGGAAAAAGGGGCCAAAAGTGTCTAGGTTGGGTGGGTGAGGTAGGTAGGGGTAAGAGAAGTGGTTTCGGTGAAAATCATAACATAGGTAAGGGGTAAAAATAGGTAAGGGTGGAGCTGTTAGGGAAAAAATGTATAGATGTGTGGGAAAATAGGTAAGGTCGGGGAGTGGGTCAAAATGGAAGTAGGTGAGGGGTCGGGGTGTGTGTAAATAGGTAAGGTGATATTGGGTTGGGTAGGTTTAGGGTAGGTAGGTCGGTTGGTTAGGGTTGGGTTGGGGTGGAGGGTAGGCCATGGGATAAATGGGTAAGTAGCGAAGTAAAAGGGGTAGGGTAATGGGAATGGGTATGGGTGAATGGAGATATGGTCATGTTTTAATAATGTGATTGTTTTGTTGGATGTAGGTGAGAGATCAGTTGAGGATGCAGATAGGGTACCACCCCTACTCATGATAAGTTCATGGGGGGGAAATAGATGACGAGGAGGAGGAGGCATGTCACCTGATGTGGGCCTGATTGGGGTCCGATGTTACCGCATGTGGTCCGAAGCGAGCTTGATGGTCACTCATCGATAGATGGGATTCCGTGACCAACACATTCCACCTACCGATGGGGGAGATGACCATCACCCTGGAGGACATGTATGTATAGATCTACGATTACCTATATTGGGGACACAGGTATATTCGATCTCCTCAGAGGCATCTGAGGAGTTGATGTTGATAGTATTTGGTGAGGGACTGGTGGAGATGACATTCCACAAACCAACCTGAGTTATGGTGAGATGTACCTAGCCCATCTAGAGGAGACGAGGCTAGTAGTATTATTGATGGAGGCAGTCTATTGTTTTGCACTGCCAGATGCAGAGGGTGGGAGATTCCCATGATCCCTGATGGGTGTACTACATGACATGATTATGGATAGGACCTACTTCGCATGGGTGCCAACATTCCTAGTGCAGCTATACAGAGAGCTATGGGCATATGGGAGGCTCCACAGGTTCAGTCTTGTGTTGTACATTTATTCTTCACTGTTGGGCCTATGAGCACATTGTTTGTGTTCATCCGATTGGTATGCCCCAGATAGATGCATTTGAGCCTTGGTTTTGTGTGGGTGGGGTATAGGATGGGTGCTATGATGGGAGAGTGGTGAGCAGGTGCAGGGTTACACATGATGTAGCCTATTACAGGAAGCTACTGGAGGGATTTTTCAACGTGGACATTGTTTGGAGACCGTATGTGGGCTATCCCTCATATAGATAGATGGCGATGAGCTAGATGGCCTTCAGCTACTCAGATGGATAGAGGGGCACCATGCAGGGGAGCATGAGATGATCCCATTGACAGGGTTAGATGGTAGTTTGGGCTACCACAGATATACCTCCACCCTTCCCATAATATAGAGAGATGACGTGGAGAGGCCATTACCTCTACCACAACCGATAATGCCTACCAGCAGGAGGAGCAGGTGATAGACCGGATGGATTGATGATGCCGAGTGATAGATAGATATAAATAGTGGTGGGCTGCCCATTTATGAGCAATACCACCTAGGCCAGGGCAGCCAGATTTAGCCACTATCATGGTGCAGAGAGATGCCCTACAGGGGTAGGTGGTGACCCTGATTACCTAGTTGGGGATGGTATAGGGGAAGTTAACAACTTTTAGAGGTGGAGGTGGCCACATTACATGCGCAGGTAGCTAGTCTATAGGCCCAGATGGCCCAGGGTGGAGATGGAGAGGGTGATGATGAGTAGGTGGCCACCTACTGTAGAGGTTAGGTTACAGGGTTGCAGGGCCAGTTGGCCACTACACAGGTGTATATTCAGGCACTACAGGCTCAGATACAGGCATAGGGTGTGAGGCCAATGGCACCTCCACAGCACCGAGATAGGGTCCCAATTCATAGGTAGGGGCGGGATAGGGTCCCACAGATAGGTATAGGGGCAGAGGCGATGGGGCCACCACAGATGGTACCCATATCTAGGTTATGGGATGCCTTAGGTGAGGCCAGATATTACCAGACTAGTTGATGGTGGCGGGATAGATTTTCTATCTTATGGAGAGTACAGGGCACAACAGCCTCGAGTGAGAGGACCAGATCCCATACCCACAACATGGAGAGCACAGGGGGCCATCGAGCTCCGAGACAGGATCAGGGTGAGGCCACCAACTCACAGAGGCCAGCTCTAGGTGATGTACTAGTAGGGACCCAACCACGGCCTATGGCGGGTGGTGAGATGTTATCAGCCACCAGAAAGAGAGAGGAGGAGAGACAGGAGAGATGGAGATGGAGGATGTCCGACAGATGATGCCTAATGCACATCCCTCCATTTTGATGTATTTGATTCATTTTTGATATATACCACCTACGGCTGTGTTGAAGAGAGTGAGGATGTATGAGAGTTTTGTATATTTTTTATCATATACCTGCTGCGCCAAAGATGGTGAGGCTGTATATGAGAGTTTTGAGAGATTTGGTTATATATACCGCCTACGTGTGTGCAAGATATTTTTGAGAGTTATGTATATGGAGACACATGTTTGGATATTTTTATTTATAGAGATGATGATGATTATGGTCATTATGTGTATACATGGTTGTGGTTATCTTGTTATTTTGATGTGTATATGTGATGGAAATCAAGTAGTGTAGGCATGATAGAGTCAGGTCATAGGCATGGATCGAGTTAGTCATGGTCAGGATGGATGGAGTCATAGACATGGATGGAGTTAGGTCATAGGCATGGATGGAGTTAGGTTGTGGTCTAGGCATGGATCGAGTCAGGTCATAGGCATGGATTGAGTTAGGTTATAGGCATGAATGGAGTCAGGTTGTGGTCTAGGCATGGATTGAGAGTCATGAATGGTTGAGTTTTAGGCATGGTGTTGTTTAGTTTAGTTTGTAATTCATTAATTTGTGCAATTTAATGATGATATGGGTCATGTGTGAGATGTTTATAGTAACATGCATGATAATGGTAAAGAAATGGTAGACATAATGAATGTATGTTTGATGATGATAAAGGTGGAAAGCAATTTGTTGTTTGTTTGGTTTAATTCCCAATTATTGATATAAAAAGAAATCTAACAAGGGTAGATTGTGATTTAGGAAATGAAAGGTGAATTGGTTAGGGTAGAGAGTGGCCGAGCTAACCTCCAAGGGCCCCATGCCCTCGAGTGCTACCTACATAGTCCCGGTGAAAAGGGACCTCAAGCCGATGTAGTTCTCCCATAAGCTAGGGAAGAATGCGAGGAGGTATGAGTATGAGTTGGTAGGTTGTAGGCATGATTTGAGTCTAGGTTTTGGTTAGGCGTGGGTGAATTGTGGGCACATTGGTATGGGTGATGTTGAGTTGGTTATGGTAAAAGAGGAAAAAATTACCCAAAGATAAGCGTCGAGGATCTAATCCTGTTCAAGGTAATCAATATGTAATGAAGAAGGGGAAAAGACAAGAGGAGGCGAGGGAGCCACCTAATTGGTAAGGATCATAATGAGTAGGTCATACCTTAGATAGTCTGATGAATGTAAGACCCTAAAGACATTGCATGATTGATTATTCTAAAGGTGAAGAAAAGTCACATGATCACCGAATGTCATAGTTTCAACAAGTCCCTTGAGGCGGTAGGAAGTGAAAGTGCGAATGGTGAGAGGGTAAAAAGTGGTTAGTTTTTATATGGTACTAGGTAGCATGCCTTTTGGCAAGAGATCCAAGGTCACAATGGGCAAGTCCATGATGAAAAAGTTTTTTTTTTTGACTTGTATTTGAGATAGACTGATCGATGCGGAAGTCTATATGGGATGAGGAAATTAACTCCTTGAGGTCTTCATGAAGCTTGATCGATGTGGGAAGCTTCAGATTCTCTCTCTTTTTTTTTAAGAGCTTTACATAGTTGTCCTTCAAGGAGGGAGCAGTCTATTTATAACAACAATGTAGAGAGAAAGATGTCCTTTTGAGGGAGTCATCTTTTGTTGGAAGTTTGACTCAAGGAGTTGGATCCCGTGAGGGGCTTTTAAGTCATGGACAAGACTAAGGTGAAGAATTGGATTCTTGTTCAGAAAGCAAGGTGAAATGACCATGGGATCTCATCTAAAAGTAGATGAAAAGTATCCATGAGAATCATGCCATGTGCAACACTCATGGTACACATATTTAAGAGAAGATAAAAGAGTGATGTACACACATGATTCTTATTTAATCATTGGTGATGGCATAGGAAGTGGGTAGCGCTCAAGGGATGAGCATGAAAGAGGTAGAAAGTGAGGTAGGACTAAAATCAATAGTAGAATGGTCAAGATGTAAGGCATTGAGGGGCTTAGGTTTGGGTTTACCATCTAATGAAGATAAATGATAAGCACTTGATCCATAAGTATGAGTCATGATGTATGGTCCAAGCCAATTAGGAGAAAATTTTCCCCATTTACTTTTTTTCTTTTTGGTTACATGTTGATTTTCTTTCAGGACAAGGTCACCGAACTTGGAAGGTTCATTCATGGATGCATTTTCATAGGCACGTTTGATATGTTTTTGGTAAACTTGAAGATGGTCAAGAGCATTAAGATGACATTCATCCAATAACTCAAGTTGTGCTAAATGGTCCTGATGAAAAAGTTTTCATCATTGAGCATGTCATGGAGAGAAATGTGAAGTGAGGGAATCTAGACTTCGAGAGGCAAACAACCTCTATACCATAGACCAGAGAAAAAGGTGTGGCAGTGGTGTGTGTGAATAATACTAGTGCGGTATGCCCACAGGGTGAAAGGAATGTGTGTATGCCAGTCCTTCCCAATATCGTTAACCACCTTTCATGAGAATTTTGTTTAAGGTTTTATTAGTGGATTCAGCTTGGCCATTGGTTTGTGGGTAATAAGGTGATGAGAAACTTAGCTTGAATGTCGAAGGCATCACAAAGTTTTCACAAGGTTTTATTTTTGAATTGCTTTTCCATTATCAGTGATGAGGCGATGTGGGACACCAAAGTGAAAATAATGTGATGATTGATGAACTCACATATTTTCTCAACTTTCATGGAGATGAGAGGTATGGCTTCAACCCATTTTGTGTAGTATTCAGTGGTGGTGATGATCCATTGATGTCATTGTGAAGAATGGGGATTGATCTCTCCGACAGATCCAAACCCCATTGAGAGAAGGGCCAAAGGTCACGGGTGACCTATAAGGCATGACTGGGTGTATGATGAAGGTTGGCATGTTGTTGGAATTTTACACAATGCTTAACATAGTCACAACAATCATGGTTGAGGGTCGGCCAATAATAGCCTAGGTGAAGAATACACTTAGCAAAACAAGGCCACTGAAGTGACCTCCACATATACCATCATGAACTTCCTTAATGGTATAAGGAATTTCAAACTCGTAAGGCATCGTAAGAGAATACCATCAAAGCCATGCTTATAGAGGAGGCCACCCATGATGACGTAATGAGAGACCCTTTTAAGAAAAGTGTGTTGTCCATTACGAGTGAGGTCGGGAGGCAAGATGGAGAGGGAAAGGTAGTCTGAGTATTGTTTATACCAAAGGTCACTCGGGTCGGGGCAGTGGTTTCGATAGAGTAAATTTCATGAGGTAAATAAGAGGGTGATTGGAGTCTTTATATGGTGACAAATATTTTAGAATCGGTGGGTGAAGTGGGGTATTTGAGAGGCCAAGCAGGCCATGGTATCTACAAATTTGTTGGTAGAGCGGGGGATGGTTTGAAGGTCATAATGGTCAAAAGTGGTCAAAAGTATGTCCACATGATGTTTATACTTTTGAAGTGTCTCATTACGACATTGGTATATACCATTGACTTGGTTTATGACCAATTGGGAATCACCAAAGATGTTGATGGATTTGACATCCAAGGCATAGGTAACTTGGAGACCTAATACGAGCACTTCATATTCAGGCAATATTGTTTGTACAATCAAAATTGAGTTTGAAAGACAAAGGCATGGGTTCACCATCAAGTGGAATGAGGATAACACCTACCCCACCCCCACACTGACACTTGGAACCATCAAAGAAGAGTGTCATTTGGTATGCGGGCTCATCCAAGGAAAGGGAAGCAATTGACTCATCTGGAAAGTCAAAATTAGAAGGTTGATCCTGAAATAGGTGCATCAGGCCAATTGGTCGGCGATGGCTTAGCCCTTGATGGAATTTTGATGGATGAATTCAAGGTCTGAGGTCAGCCAAAAGCATAAGCCAACATGTGGCACATTGATTTTGGTAAGGTTTGGCATACATGAAGTGTAAGGGGTCGGTGTTGGTCACAACATAAGTTTTGTGATTAAGTAGGTAATGGCGGAGTTTGGTGGTGACAAAAACTAAGGCTAAGAAAAGTTTTTCGCATGGGTATAGTGGGTTTCATAGTCCAAAAGAGTATGGCTTATGTAATAAACCACCTACTCCCTGTGTTGTTCATCATGATGAGCGAGCATGGCCCCCAAGGAATGATCGGTAGTGAGAGATGTATAGGTAGAAGGGTTGATCATCTTTAGGTGGAATGAGGATGGGTGGTTGGAGAAGGTATTGTTTTAAGGCCTCAAAATCTTTGTGGTAGTCATCATCCCATTTAAAGGAGACATCCTTCTTGAGAAGATGATGAAATGGTTGACACCGATCAGATAATTGCAAATGAAATGGTGAATAGACTACAACTTACCTTGTAGGCTACAAGTTGCCTAAGGTTAGTGGGTGGAGGCATTTCAAGAATGGCTTTGACTTTAGTAGGGTCAACCTCTATACCACGTAAGGAGATGATAAATCCTAGGAGTTTTCCCGAGAGAACTACGAAGACACACTTCTTGGGTGAAGGGTGAATGCAATACTTGATGAGGTGGTCAAAGATGGTTTTTAGGATGGTGAGGTGCTCGGAGTGGTGTTTTTAGATTTGGCCAGAGATCATCCATGTAATCTTCCAATATATGATGCATGATGTCATGGAAGATGTAAGTCATAGCCCACTGATATGTGGCACCAACATTTTTAAGGCCAAAAGGCATGACTCGATAGCAGAAGGTCCCCAAGGGGTGATGAATGTGGTTTTGTGTTGATCCTCTGGGGCAAAGAAAGATTTGGTTATAACCCGAGAAACCATCCATGAGTGATAGCATCTCATGACCAGTGGTAAGGTCAACCAGTTGGTCAATACCGGTAGAGGAAAGTCATCTTTTGGGAAAGCTAGGTTGAGGTCATGGAAATCCATGCAAATACGAAGTCCCCCATCACCTTAGTGATAGGGACAATGTTAGAAATCCACCGAGGATAATCAATGGGTAAGATGAAGGAAACAAAAAGAAGGCATGAAGTTCTTCTTTGACTAGAAGCACAATGCGAGGGTGCATTTTCCTCAGCTTTTTGTTTGATAGGTTTGGCATCGGGAATGGTTATGATATTGTGGACCACTATGGTGGGGTCAATACTGGCATATCTATGTAAGACCAAGTGAAAGTGTGATTATGGTTTTTGAGAAAAGAAGTGATGGCTTCTTGTTTAGCAATATCTAAAGATTGTCCGATCTTTAGAATGTGTGGGTCATCCGAGTATGGATGTTGATTTCGATAGTCGATTCATTCAACATGGTTTGGGTCTCAGATGGTAACGATCGATGAATATATGAGTCTTCAACACCAAGGTAGGTGAGTATAGATTCATCATCCTGACATTGAACAATGTTAATCAAAGGTGTATCATCATCAATCATTTTAGGATACAGGAAGGGAAGAGAGGAGGGAGCCTCACCCTCACGTTGATAAGTCAGAGGCCCCAAGGAAATGGTGTTTATGAAAAAAAAAAAGTTAGGAGGAATGGATTCTTGGATCCATCGACTCTATCGAAAAGGTGGTGAAGAAGGTGGAGCGGGTGAAGAAGGTGGAGAAGGGTTGATGTCCTCAATGAGTTCAATGCGGGCCTTCTTGGTAGGTGGTTCAACAAAAAGCCGATACCACTACGGTCATTATGTTTGTGGGTAGTAGTACATGGAATAATAGTATGGTGGCCTTTCTCATAAAATCCAAAACCAAAACCCTTCCACACACATCGTGTAGGAAGGTGTGGGTGAAAAATGGTGATTGGTGAGTGACTGAAGTCAGCAGAAAATGGGTGGGTTTGTGATGGTGGTTTAGGTGTGTAAGTGGTAGTATCAAGTCCCCCATAGTGAGACTGGTACAAAGGAGGACCATAAAGGAGGTGCTCTCCTATATGGTGATCATAGCGAGGGTGTTGGTGAAGACTTCCATACTCTTGTGGAGTAAGGAATGTGTTGACACTATATAGGTGATACTCCCCCAGAGTGAGGCATTGAAAAATGCCCTCCAAGGGATCGGTGGTTGGTATGTGGGTAGCTGGAATAGATGATGTGTCGAGGTCGATCGAAGATGGGGTTAATAGATTGGGAGGCTAATGGTTCAGCCATGGAGGTTGTGGCAGTGGTAGGAATGGAGGAGGTATGTGCGGTTGAGGTAGCGGCTGCACTGGTGAGTGGAGGTGTAGGTGAAGAAGCAGTGATTGTGGAGGTAGATGCTTTAATGGGTATAAGCACGTCATTGGGTCAGGTAAAGCATGTTGCAAGTTTTGAAAGGTGATGGGTCAGCCGAGAATGGTATAGGTGTGTCCCTCATGCTCAAACTTTACACAACGATGCAAAGTGGAAGGAACACAACCCATAACATGAATCCAGGGTCTACCAAGCAACAAGTTGTATTGAAATTCCCCTCCAAGATGTAAAATAGCTCTGGAATAGTGTGGGGGCCCACGCAACATGGAGGATGATGGTGCCAAGTGTAGAGGTGATAGCATCATTGAATGAATGCAACATGATGGATGTTTATGCATGTAATTTTCAGGTATGCACATTTGGGAAAATGCATGGGAAGAGATGATATTAATGCTAGCACCCCCATCGATCATAACATGTCATACACATATATCATCGATGTGGATGGAGATGAAAAGAGCTAGGATCTGGGTCATCGGTTTGGTGTGGTGTGATCTCTTCATCTAGAAGCTAAGGGTGGCTACTTGGTGAGTAGGTGGAGGTGTAGATGAAGGTGGTAATTTGGTGAGAGAGGCTACATGATGAGGGTGTAATAATGGAGGCCACAGGTGTAGGGTCATTGGGTAAGACCTCAATAGACTGAAGAACCTCCATGAGAGCTTGATGATGGGATTCTAAGGTTTGGATGAGGTCATATAGGGACATTTTGAGGGGGATTGATGTAGTTGTTTGAGCATCGCATGATGTGTAACCCCATTAGAAATAGGATATGTGGGGCCATGCAGATAGTGATTTTAGGTGTGGGTGTAGATGGTATGTTGGGTATAGGATTGGTTGGTGGGTCGGTTTCCTTTTCCTTTCCTTTATCCTTCTGAGCATGGGTAGCAATGTGGATCATGTTGATTTGAGGTGGGGAGGTGGGTGAGGTAGGTGAGCCATGAAAGGTATAGCAATGACAAGAAGGGAAGAAGCCTAGGGTGGGAAGGAACCTTGTGAGATGAGTTGGGACACATCGACATTTGGGTGGAGGTTTGGTGAGTTCTCTGATGTGAACCATGTTAATTTCAAATCTTGGGGTGGCTCTAGGAGTTGTGGGGGTGGAGGTCTTGGTTGTTGAGTAGGTAATGAGGGAAGAACTATGAGAATGGGTGTTGGTGAAATGGGGTCCTCATCGAGAAGGTCATCATCATCAAAGTTTTCTTCGAGAGGACACAACTGGATAAGAATGGTCTTTAAAGCCTTACAGTTCTCCACATCATGCCCTAGCACACGATGGTAGGCAAAATTTTGGTGTCATCAAACCCCTTTGGTTTGGGTTTGAGAGGGTCATAAGGTCTAGAGGTGGTAATGTGATGACAAAAGTTTCAAGGAGGTTGGTTAAGATTTTGGCATAGGATCCCACTAGTGGATCACAATGGGAAGTGAAAGTGGGTTTGGGTGTAGGTGTGGCTGACTATAGAGGAAGGGTCTTTGCATGAGGGGGAGTAGGTCGAGCCATGGTTTTAGGTGTTGGTGTGGTCTTAGGTGTTGGTCATGTTTGTTTGGGTAGGGGTATGGTAGATGAACTGAAAGAGAGTGTGTGGTTGGTTTGACTACCTTATTGGAGGGTAGTGAAATTTTTGTCTTTAGGTTGCACCTTCTTGGGTAAAGGTGATATGGGCACATGAGATCTAGAGGGAAAAGTGGATGGTGGAAGAGGGTGAGTTACCCATGGGGATAACTAGGTGTTGTGAAGGTAGATGATGCATGGGTCATGTAGGAGGTGTGAGGGAAAGAGACCGAAGTGTCATGGGTTGTGAAGAAGTTATCGATGGTATTGGAGGTATGGATGGTAAAGATGTTGTAGGTGTGGGTGGAAGCCATGTTGGGCTTGGGTATGTTAGAGGTCTATGAGGGAGGAATGGGCTGCTATGTTTTTAGTGTACCGATGGGTAGAGATTTCTTACCCATGCTAGAAGAGCGAGGTCCTAAGATGGATGAAGGGGTGAAGGTGATGAAGGTGTGATCGGTGAGGTTAGAGTATGAGATCTATGGGATGGGTTCTTCTGTTTGGGTGCTGGAGTAGGTTTGGTGTTGGCTTTGGAGGATGTAACTAAATCTAATTTGATGGGTGGATGAGTAAGGTTGGTGGTTGGGATGACCCCTAAGGTAGTAATAGGTTTAGGTGAGGAAGATGATGTAGGTGTAGGTTTGGATTTTGATGCATGTTGGGTTATGGGTAGGGGTGTGAGTTGAGCCATGAGTGGTATCGTGGTGGAATTTGTGATAGTTGTGGTTGTGTTTGGTTTGATCAGCCAAAATATTTTTGGATATATAGTGGAAGTATCAACAAGTGACATCTACATTTGTGTGGAGACAGGAAGTAGAAGATGCCCCCAAAGTAAGGCTCTATCCACATAATCTAGGTGATCGGCTAAACATGAGAAAGGCACTATTGTAGGTGAGGCTGATGAGGATCCAATGGAAATTCCCATAAAATGTGTCTTAGAAATGGGGAATTTTCTAGCTTCAGCTTCTATGGGTAAGAGAGCCAAAAGTAAGTCCACAGGATCTTGGGTAACTGATGGAGAATGGGCACCTAGAGGTAAAGGCATTTCTACTAGATTTTTGATAGGTGGAGGAGAGGATGGGTGCTCCTCTGTGGGTGGAGGAGATGATGGGTGCTCCTCTATGGGTGGAGGAGATAAACAAGCCTCTTCCACATGGGTCGAGAGGTACTACAGGTGATAGATCTCTAGGTGGAGAAGCCAAAGGTGAAATGGTTTCGATGTTAACAGAGTCTCCTTCATGGGTGAGGGAGGAGATGAAGGGTGTTCCTCTATGGGTGGAGAAATAGGTGAAGTGGGTTCAAGTGTAGGTGGAGGGCTTTGGGCTAGAATTTCCTCTATGGAAGGAATATGAGGTAATTGGGAAGCAATGGGTGCATCACTAAAAATAGCATGGACCTCGTGGGTATGGCTATCATGAGTTGAGGTCTCTCTCAGTTTGATCAAGAAAGGGGCATGATTAGGAAAGGGTTTCTTGAAGATGTGTAGGTTTTGATTGGTAGGTGCATTAGGATTATCCAAGGTTAATTCACCTTTCTCGAGCATTTCTTGGACAATGTTTTTGAAAGTGATGCAATTATCCATCACTATGACCTTTTACTCGATGATAGTTGCAGAAGTCATGCTCTTTGTACCACACATGGGTGTGGGGGAGCAGGATCAAAACCAGTGTGTGTCTTTATGGGAGGAAGGGTGATGGCCCCAACTTTAATGAGATTTTCTAAGATAGAAGAATAAGGTTCCCCAATTGGGGTATTTTTCCATGTTCACGTCTGAATTGAAAAGTCTGAATGGGTGAGAGATTAGATGAGGGGTTAGCCTGATTTGAGGGATGAGCTAGGCTGGCCTTGAGTACCACTACATTAGTGGTTCCCTTGGATTTTGAATAATTGTTCTGTGGTTTCAAGAAGAAGAGGTATCATTTGACTTAAATGCCAAGTTTTTATTTGTAGTTGGATTTTCTTTTCTTCGATGGCCCGAATCTCTAGCTTTCATGCCATGGTGAATGCCTCATCAAAGGTTTGAAAGTCTACACCTATAGGGTTGGTGAGATATGTCTAGCACAAGCCCATGTGAAGAGCTCTATGAGTTTGTTTGTGGTAATTGGAATGTGAGTTGATTGATCAGGCTATGCCAATGAGTGACAAAATCATGATAGATTCATCGTCATATTGACACGTAGAGTAGAGGTCAATCATGGTAACCTTCTTAACAACATTGATGGAGAAGTGATCCAAGAAGGCTTGGGCTACCTGATTAAATGAGAAGATAGAATGTCTAGGCAACCCACTATACCAGTCTAACGCAGGCCCAGTCAGAGACATGGGAAAAGTCCTCAGGAGCAAAGCATCATCATGGGAAATAAGATAACACCCATGTTTGAAAGACCACAAATGTTGTTGCGGGTCCTCCTTGCTATTGAAGTGGTTAAATTTAGGCATTTCCCAATGTATGGGATATGGATGAATAGGAATGGATGGGTGGATGGGCTCATTACAAATCTCATCATAGGTAAGAGAATTGCGTGTGCCAGAAACCGATGCCTCTAATGTCTGCATCTTGTCCATCATTAACTTGATTAGGTCATTGGTAGGTTGTGATTGTTGGGTACCTCCTATAGCATAAGGAGGTTGGTGTTGGACATATGATGGAGGTGGCATTCCTATATATGGTGATGTTTGTATAGGTAGATTGAGAAGGAGGAAGTGAAATAGGGGTACGTACCTAGAATGAATGATAGATGAAATGGGAGGTTATTGATAGTACGTATATGGAGGTGGAAGGGTCATGGTGACCCTAGTGGCAATGGGGGCTAAGGATTGTGGAATAGAAAGAACAATGTTTTGAAAAGGGGTAGGGGTCACCGACACCGGGGGTGGTTGTGTAGCTATGGGTATATGTGAAACAATAGGTGCATGATGAGGTTATGTTCTAGGTGGTTGGTGAAGGTATATTGGATGTGGTGGGTGTAATAGATGTGGTAGACGCGGTGGTCATAGTAGGTATGGGGCCTAGCTATGAAACAACTGGGGGCAAGGTAGGTGTGGGTAGCGACGGAGCCAGAGGAGGTTGGAGCAGAAGTAGGAGTGAGTGTTAGGGGGATAGATACGGGCATGCCATATATCAACTGACCCGAGGCATCTCGAGTGGATGAGTGGGAAAGATAAAACTGCAAGGCGGCAGGGTTCTGGTCAAGGAGTCATGCAAACTCCTCGTCCCCTATGGCGATAGTGATAGGTTGGGTAGGATCCATGGGTGATAAAATAGAAGGTGGCAAAGGGCTAGGTGGGAGTGGTTGATAGATGGCATGGAATATGAGGGTTTTCTTGGCTACGCATCAACACCATGTGGACAAGTACTGACGTGGTAGGACTACTTTCTGTAAATGCCCCAAAAATATAGTAGAGATAGGAGAAACAAGTGGTGGTAGGTGGATTGGGGTTAAAAATGTTAGCTAGAGAATTACATAAAGCAACCGATTAAGGTTAGGTAAACCGACGTCGGTCACAGTTAACCATGGTCGGTCACTGTGGAAAATGGTCAGTTTGTCAAAACAAGGTAAAAGGCCAATAATTTTCCAAGTATGCAAGATGTTGATGGAATTTACCTGGAAAGTGAATATGCTGAGAGTGACAGAGGCTCTGAATAACAAAGAAGGTGAAGTGGGTGTCCTTTTGAGTAGGTTAACCAAAAGAACAATAAACCGACGCGGTTGGGTGAAACCGATGATGGTCAGAGGGTAACCGATGATGGTCACTGGACCGACACCGGTTACTGTGAAATTGAAACAATAATGAAGAAAATGTGGTTGTGAGTTAAAATTAGATGTGGAATCAAACCCAAAATTCTAGAATGATGAGAATATGGTCCAGGCACACTCAGATGAAGTTGGAATACACCAACTATGATGAGGAGCGTGCAAGGGGAAATAAGAAAATGAAGAATGAATCCTCTCACCTCAAAACATAAGCCAAGTAGAAACACTAAGAAAAATATGATCCTAAGAGTGATTTTTCTATTATGTTTGTTTAGCTTATGCTATTTAAGGACTGACTCATGAACTTTAGAATAGAATTTTTGGTGAGGATGGCTTCCTACGAAGAAGGAGATCTACAAGGAGAGGTTTCAGGTTATGTTATGGTGGGGGTGGGCCATCCTCTGATGGGGTACTTGGATAGAGATAACTAGCGGGGTGCCCACTGTACCATGATCATGTGATCACCTACAACTTCTTCTAGGTGAGATGTTGTTTAAGAATGTGTATATTTTTTTTTCAATTTTGTGATGTTTGGTAAGACTCGAGAGAGAGAAAGAGAAAGAAAGTGCTTTTCTATGATTTGTTTGTCAACCATCAGTTGGGCATGACTTCCAACGATATAGGTTTCCCTCATTTAATGTGAGCTAATGTAGTAAAGCAAGAATGAAATGTAGTTAATTTTAAGCCCAAATCAAAATGTTGAATTCGATGACACAAAAAGATGAACAGAGAAGGGATGCTCTTTCACTAATGCGATACTAATGAAAGGAAAGAAATGTTTGTTTTAAAGCACCAAAATATGATTTCTTTTAGACAATAGAAGAAGAGAAGATTCCAGGGGAGAAATTTTAATGTAAGAACCTTTTAGAAAGGAAACAAACATGCAACTTTTCACCTAGAAATGAAAGAATGCAAAGACCCCGAATGGGTCCCACCGGGCATGCCAAAATGTTTCACCTGATTCTAGATCGTTTCTTCAATGTTGATGAAACAGATAAGGGTAAAGGGCTAGGAGGAATACCTGTCAAAATGTTGGTTGTAGGTTGTTGTGCGCGTATGACTTCTTGATCCACAACTATCATGAGAGATTCCTTTTTTCTTGGAGGAACTACCTAAAATGGAAAACAAGACCACCAAATGAAAGTTAAACAATATATGTAGTGGACTACCTAGCATATGCTAGATCCGGAAGTGTGATACTCCCTAGATGATTGTCAATCCACTGTTTAAAACAACTTAATGCTAATAATAAAGGAAATCCTACTGTAGTTAAAATGATTTAGGTATCTCATTCATCTACAATAAGAAAATTCATTCACAACAGGCTAAGCTATGACTGAATTTGAGGGTCAAGGTGTTTGTCAGGGTACTGGTACTAGTCGTCAGGTCAAGTTCTGGCTTTTTGGATATTGGGTAGAGAGTTTTAAGCTTTGTTCTTGGTCTAAGGGTAAAAACACAGAGACCGATGTCGGTCTGATAGGACCGATGTCAGGTTTAAAGTGTGAACCGGTGATGGTTGAGGTAACCGGCATCGGTGTGGTCGGGGTATAGGAAACTCAATAAAAATTTGAGGTGAGGGTAGATCCAAGGCTAAATGGAAATGGAGAGGGCTATGGTAGGGTCTGTGTAGGTCTTAGGTATACTTAGGGGTGATTAAAATCCAAGTATGGGAAGTTCAAGGGTGTGGGTGAAGGAATGGTCAAGTTTTGCATGGAGGTAAATGGTGGGTAAATGGAAATGGGAGCAAAACTAATAACAGAAGTAAAAGAATCTACTAAAAATGGTAATGGACAAGTGTTGGTTAATAAAACACTTACTTGTTGTATGAGCTTGATGTCTGGTTGGTAATGGTGGGTGATCAAATGAAAGGAACTTGGTGTGGTGCGGTGCTTCCTCGATGCTCCCGTGAAGGAAAATGGCTGATATGTGGTTGCTTCCATGTGTGGGTGTGGATGCTTAGATGCATGTGTACGAATGTTGGTTCTACTTGCATGCAGCTCTGGTTTCATCTCTCACTCTCAGAAGATGTGCCAACCTCTCAAAAAAAGTCCCAACCTCAAAATAAGGTTGTTTTAGGGATTAAATGGTAACCGATGGTGGTTCCAGGTTGACCGGCGGTGGTTTAGGGTAACCAAGCATCGGTTAGGGAAGGATTTCCTAGGTTTACTAAACTAGGTAGATCCCTTGATTTTTGGGATCTCGTTTGTTTTTCTCCCATAGATTAGAATGGAAGCCTTCCTTTCTAATGGGTGGGAATGTGGTTAGAGGGAATTTAGGCTTTGATTTTTAGGGTTTAGGTAGGTCTTAGTTAGTTATGGAAACATACTAAGAATAGGTCTTAGGGTGAGGTGGCTAGATGAGGTGTATAGGTGAGGTGGATATGTGGGCATTATCCAATTAGGATATTTAAATAATAAATATTGTGAGGATAATGAATAATTTAATTAAATTAATTAAATTAATATTAGAGTGGGATGAAAGGGGCCATGGTTAGGTGAATGTGTTTAAGGTGTTTATTTAACAAGGGACCAAGGGGAGTGGATCAAATATCCTAATACCTTTAGTTTTGATACATTATCCTACAAAGATACAAGGAAAAGAGGTTTGATCAAGCTTCTTCTGTTTTGATTTCAGAATGAAGAGGGAAGTTATGCTACCAAAGATTCTCAAATGAGATACACTAGGTTTTTGGTTTGACCACTTTTCTAAAGGAGTTGAATTTACTAAGGATTTAGTGGGAACTCTAATCAAGAATGAAAAACAATGTTCATAGCTTCTACCTAGAAGAACTTGGGAATTTGAGTAGAATGCATCATGTTCCTAGCCATTTCTAGAATAATGCAGTTTTTCCTTTCTACAATCCCATTCTGACTGAGGGGATATGGAGTATTCAGTTCCTTTTGAATGCCACATTCAACAAAAAATGATTCAAATTATTGACTCACATATTCTCCCCATTATCAATTCTAAGCCTCTTAATTTTATACCTAGAAGATTTTTCAACTAAAGATTTAAATTCTTTAAATTTTGACAAGACACCTGATTTATTTTTAATGAAATACAACCAAATCATACGAGCAAAATCATTAATTAAAGTGACAAAGATACGACAGAGAACCATTAAGAGAAGGAAATTCTAGGGTCCTTTAACATCACTATGAACAAGCTTTAAAGGTTCAAAAGAGTTATCATCATGATGACTATGAAAGTGATTAGTTGATTGTTTACCATATAAGCATCCTTCACAATTTTCATGATTTTAGGAAATGGTTGGCAAACCAGCTTACTAGGTTTAGTCTAGATATGTCATGCATGCTCTTGAAATTGACATGACCTAGTTTCTCATGCCATAATTACATGTCATTTCTTTGAGTTATCAAACAAGAAGTAGAAGGAAAGCCATAAAACACATATAAGCCATCTCTTTAAATGCCTTCAACTATAGTAACATTATGTTCATTTTTAATAAACCATTTATCCTTTAATAATGTTACACTATAGTTATTTTGAGTTAACTAAGAACAAGAAATCAATTTCATTTTAAGTTTAGGAACTAATAACACATTGTTAATAAAACCATTTGTAACTTTTTCTTTTCCCTGACCTTGAACATTGAGAATGGAATGATCACCCAAATAGATTTGATCATTACATTCACTAAGTTTAGATAGGATATCAGATCTAAATGTCATATTCATAGAGGAACTAATGTCCAATATCCATTCATCTTATTTTGCAGTGAAAATAGAGGCATAGAAAGTAATTACATTTGATTTTTGGCTATTTTTTGGATTCTTGTTTTTATTTTTATTTTGGTTTTGGTCAAATTTTGTTGTTTTTTATTTTTGAAATTAGACCTACTATTATTAAATTTGCAATCCTCTTTCTTGCATCCAAATTTACCACAATAATTACATTTTCCATCAGATCTAGCTCTTAGATTTCCAAGATTCTTATCTTTGCTAGGAGGTTTGATAGTTTACTTTGGGTTTTTGTTGAATCTAGAGGCTCTACCTTTTGATTTCTAAGAAAGAAGTGCCTGAGTGGAATTATCCTTAGAATAAAAATTTGGCATTACTTGTCCTCCCGTATAACAAGAGAATTGAGTGTTTGCAAATCTGGAATGTTTTGTTCTATATGATATTTTGAATTCAAAATTGAAATGAAATTTTTAAATTTTTCATGAATATTCAATTGAATAATAAAATAAAGTAATTTATCCTGAATCATATTACTACCACATCCATCTAATTGTGACTTAATATTTTTTTTTGCTAAATAATTTATCACTTTTTCATCTCCCTTCATGGGAGTTGTCATAAGCTCTAAGATCAATTTAATAATTTTTGACAAATGCATACTTTTGTATATCGATTCCAATTGATCCCAAGCCTCACTTGGATTCTCTTGATTCCTAATATGAAGCGAAAAATCATCCCGTACACTTTGCAAGATAATGGAAATCGTCTCTTGTACTTTCTGTGATACGTAGTGATGTTGTCAACATTTGTGTGTCTTCGAGTAGGATATCTCTTTGTTCCATTCACAACTGCCCATAATTTGTGAGCCTTGAATTATGCCTTCAATCGAATCTTCAAAAATTTGTAGTTGTTTCCATTCAACATATGAGATTTATTAATGTAAAATTTATTAGATCCCATTTTTGTGTAAAATAGAACTAAAAATATTTAATAAACAAGGATTAAAAAAGATTTGTTTATAGAAATTCCCCTTGTCATATTTTAATCCTCATAATCAAACACGATCAATTTATGCTAAAAAAAATAAGGTCATGTAAATTGAATAATCTATACACGAATATCTTAGAATGATATCAAAAACATAAATTGAAATGTAAGTGATTTTTAGTTTTGTAACAAAATGATGATGAAAAATTGTTGTCGTATCATATCATTTTTAAATAAAAATGATAATTTTACTAATTTTTACAAAAATATTTTTATAATTTGTCTATATTTTTGAAAAAATAAACAAATAATTTATATATACATTTTTGAAAAATAAAATGTATTTAAATAAATTTTTTTGGAGCTCTTGCTCCTTATTAGGTAGGATTTTTGTCAAATTAGTTGAGTTGGCTAACCAACTTGGCGAGTTATTTCATTGAGCTATTAATACCAAATTTCAAATTATATTGCAAACCAAAGTAATCAAGAATGCCACTTAACCAACTAAGCCACATAATAACTACGTCCGAGCCACATAGAGGATCAATGAATGTGTCTGCAGCCTAAGACACTCCATGATCTTGAGCTTAATAGTGATTTATGCCTACTAATAAACCCACGTGGTAAGGCTTATAAATCCTACCACCGACTATGTCTTCCCCAATGTGGAACTAATCCCATCACAAAGGAGAACCGGGGGGTTTGCAGATGGTATATTGGAGGGGATCCCGTGAGGTACATGTAGAAAGCGTGGGGGAGGGCTCGCAGAGGTGAACATTCAATGCCAAGTGGCACTCAACAAAGAGGGGGGCAGTTTGGAAGGAGGCGCCCCAATATAAGGTTAGAAAATATATATATATAAGTTTTTCTTTAATAGATGCAATCGGTTTAGGTTTATATAATTTAGTTTTAGGTTTATATAAACGATAATCTTATATATATATATATATATTATATTTTTATAAAATACGATGATTTTATAAAAACTATAAAAATATTATAATTTGTATTTAAACTATAGGTGCAAATAATTCATAGAGGCTCTTTCTATGACATGGAATAATAGTTCATAGTTCACAAATAAAAATGTAAAAAAATATGTTTTACCAGGGGACAAGAATTTTACTTGACCAATGGAAAAATTTAAAGGACATATCGTCTCAAATCTTGTCTCCCCTGTAAACTCAAGTTTTACTTTGGATTTTTACTTTCCCCTTTTTGATTTCATGAATTCCCTGCACACTATATAAACTATATAAAAAAATATTTCAAAAATTCATAACCCTTACCTTATTTTCAGGGCCTAGTTATTTCTGAACATGAATTTTTATACGAAGTTGAAAGTTTGAATAAATTTCCACCTGTGAAACTAACATCAAAACTTAACCATGCTAAGGGGCAAGAAGGGTGTTAAATAACATCCCAATGAATTTTACTACCTAACATCCCAACCGTTACAACCTTAAGTTAATTAGGATTAATTTAATTTATTAATCTTGCTCTGGTACTATGCGAGGACGAGGGGTGAAAAATGTATTCACAAAGTTAATTAAATGTAAATTTAAACATTATAACATAAATGTAAATGTAACTATATAACATAAATAAATGAAATGAACACATTGAACACAGAACACAAATATAATGTGGAAAACCCCTAAATGGGTAAAAACCACAGAGAATAAATCCACTATCAAGAAAATTTTACATCCACCAATCTAGTAACTCCCTCCTCACTTTTATTCCTTGTATTTACTAGGATTTACCTTCATATTCCCTTTGGAATATTATTTGATCAATATTCGATATAATAATCGATATCCTGAATATATGACCTAAGGTCATATTTAAATAACCTGAAGGGTTATGTCCTTCCTAAGTGATGGGGTACACCCTGATTTAGTTAGTTTTTTTTAGATTAACGAACCACCTAATATAAAGTTTATATTTAAATAATAAGAATATAGTTTATTCTATATTATTTAAATATAAATGATCTATTATGATACATTTAATATTATAGTTCTAACATAGTCTTGCTAGCTCTGCCTCTCCTGCAATTTCTGGAAGCCCGTCACAACACTCTATCCTACATGTTCATCTTTCTTATCAGACCCAGATCACTGTGAGGTAGGTTATTTTTAGGTTAGTAGATTTTCCCTCCTTTTTTAGTTATTTCATTTCATTTGAAATGTCAACTAAATTATTTAGTATTTACATTTCAATATATTTCAGTTATTACATTGTTGTACTTCTTATATTAACTCTTAAAATCCATATTTTAGTTAATCATTTTGGTGAACACATAGCTTAGAACATTTTTACATAGGATCCGCCATAAACCCTAATGGTTAAGGATAACTCCTCTCCTTCTCGGTCATTCATGTCTCATGTTAGCATCAATCCAATTTATGATGATGCCGCTATCACCGAGCTCAAGATCCTCAAGAATAATCTTACTAATACTGATTATGTTCAACAATGTATCTCTAACGCCGAACGTACTCTACCAACAAGTTTTGAAAATTATTCTATTGTTTATGTTTCTTATGTGATAAGTTTTAGTCACTATACACCATTCTATACAACTACTCATGATCCTCCTTATGATCTTTATAAGAAAATTTTAGATGATTTTCTTATCGATTACATGTTTGGTCTTGATGCTAGATCACAGTACATATGCACTCTTCTCCTATTCAAACTACTACTATAGTTTCATCTCATGATTACCCTATTTTTTTATATTGCTTCTCATACTCCATCGCATACTATTTCTCATTCTCCTTCATATTATGTTGATGATCCTATTGATAGTACACTTAATGAAATTCTCATATCGAGTCTCGATCGATGTCGATGAAAAATTTAATAGCCATGATTCTCCTAATTTTTATACTACCGAGTGTGAATCTCCATTGCCAAATTTTTTTGAGGTTGTATCTAACATAGTGCATGAGTCATCTCCATATATTAGTTCTTCTTCTCCTACCATTTCATCTCCTCCTATCACTTCATCTACATATGTTAGTTCATCTTATTCTATCACTATGTCTCCCTCGCTTGCTTCACTTCCTAGATGTTTCTAATTCCAGTCTTACCACCGCTATGGATGTTCCATCTCTTTCATTTTATATAACTTCTTTGAGACCTTCCTCTAGTGTGCCTTTAGCATTGGAATCTCCTTTATCTTCTCTTGATATTCCTATGATCACTCATAATGGAAAGTTATAACCACTTAATACATTATTGCCATCTTCTACTATTCCTTCATAGGAAATCTTGTCTCTCATGCATGTCATAGGTCAATTAAAATCTCAGGTTCAGTCACTCACTTTAGAAAGTAGGGCTTACTATGCTTCTATTGATAACAAATCATTACATGGTAACCCTATTCCTAAGAAGATTCATAACTTTGCATTTCCTAAGGACTTTATCATGCCTACATTCACATGTTTTGATGGTACTAGTGACCCTCATTTACATCTCCAACATTACCACATGGCTATGGCCTCCTATTCTAATGATAGATTATTTCTTAAGGCCTTTTGACACAGTCTTACCGATGAGGCTTTACAATGGTACAATCATCTTCCATTTGGGTCTATTAGCACTTAATATGACATGGAAGACGATTTTCTCCAATGTTTTATCATCAATGATGGCCCTAGAGTTAATTATGATTTTATACTTACTTTACATAAGGGTACATCAAAACCTATCAAGGAGTATATCTTATGATTTAATGCTTGTATGCATCAAATAGTATTTGAACCTATTGATCTTGAGAATCAATTCATCTTCTAGTGTAGTTTGATCCCCACGCTTAAGAAGAGATTGTGGTTTGACACATGTGAGTCCTTCATACTTTTTGTTATAAATTCATTGACCTAGAAAAGGACCTTCTCATGACACATAACATCGATCCTCCACTTATCTCTACTATTGTTGTATCATCTAGTTCTCCTCCATTGACATTAGTTGATCTTCCAACACAATACCCATCTTGATCTAGCAAGAAATTTCAGCCTACTACATCACGAAGCATATGTCTTCTCCTCCTCTCGTGACAAACTACTTCTCCTTATACTCTATATGTGTTACACGAGCTATTACACTTCTCTCATCGCTCTTGACCACATGATTTGTTGCGTACTTTACTTGAAAAGCATCGAATTCACTTACCCTCTAGCCTACATCATCCACAACATCAATAAAATGTCAATGTGATCAACCTTATTGTAATTATCATCATATCAAATACCATAGGGATAATGATTGCTTTTCCCTTCAAGATAGATTGTAAAAATTAGAGGATAAAGGCATCATCTCTTTTGTCTCTCACTCACGTGAGCAATCCATATCTCCTCTACCTCATTAGTAAGTTTTTACTCTAGCTAATTTGTCTCCTCCATTTGGTGCTCAGTTATGGTTTTCCCATCACCACGGTTTGTAACTTATGCACGATCTCCACAAAATCCATTCATCATTGTACCATCTAATCCACCACATCCACTTTATCCATCTCATCCACCACATCATGTTAATACTTCACATTATCTCCCATAGCCCTCTCGTATTCACACACCCCACCGCTTCTCGACATGATATTCGGTTTGGATACTATTCTCACACCGCCTTCATGCCACATACTTCCATTGCTTCGCATCACCTCGGTATTTGGTAGGTGATTGTTATCTTCTTATCCTCGATAACATAGTTTTGTTCTTATAGTTCTTATAGGAATGTTGAGGGATTTTCTATAAGAACCTCTCATCATGCACTTCATCGACTCATTGAGCACACTCAATCATTTCCCGATGAAACACTCTTGATTTACGTGGTTCATCCTTGACTACCGAGGGTCTTAACTAATTGAACCTCATTATCTATACTGCTGGGGCATTTCTAATCTTCCCTCTCCCCATATTTACCACACTAACATATTACGATCACACCACATTATCACATCAAAATCATCCATCATGATAGGTCATTTTAAAAATCATACATTATCTATATGTACATACATTCTCTATCATCTCTACACTAACTACGCATTGTAAATCCATTCAAAAATAGGAACACCGCTCAATTCATTAAGCATCATATATATATAAAAATTACATTACATACATCAATCATTGTAAAAGCATCATCACATTATGCATTTTTCCTATCATCATCAACAAACATGAATGATATCCAACACAAATTACATAAATTACAAAAATAATCCCGGAGTAGGACACTAGCGCCTAGGTTTGGGCACTCCTGTCCCAAAGGCCACTAGTGCCTTCACCCCTATCGTCCAAGTCTAAAATGTCGAGAAAGTACAAATGACAATTTTATAAAAAAATTAATAAAAACTACTATACACGCATTTTTTGGAAAACATCACACTTACCAACTTCATCATCGTACATGATGCTATGGTAGTCGCCACCATCTCAAAATGGCTAGGACATGCTACTCTCACTTGTGGCATCCTTACACACTCAAATCTCACTATCACTCTCACACAAAAGACAAATGAAGTGACTAGTCACTTTTCACCTTACTATTTATAGTTACTTTTACACTTTTATATACTCATTATTTCAAGATGATTTTCTCAATTAATATACACCACATGATCTTAGCCATTCTTGAGAATTTTTATTCTGATTTACACCCCATTTATTGCATTATTTTTTGAATTATGACTACCATCATAACATACACATTACATGTGTGTTGTCCCTCCTCGCCATTTTATTTAACTCAATCTATACACATTTTGATGATATTAATCCTATGTTATCTATTTCATGCTTACTTTTGGTTCACCATTCATTCTTATCATCCCTTCCCCTTTTACTAAAATGGGGGCATACAATTTGGGTCATCCTATAATTCCCCTTACACCACTATGTGATCAATCAACACTACCAATTCATCATTTTCAAACATTTACTATTCCACCCTATGACATTTCACCATCACTTCCCCTAATGACATAACCTGGGGCAACAAAAGTAAAAGAAATCTATGTGAAAGATCATCACCTCCCCAAATAACCAAACCTAGGGAATAAAATATTTCAATGCAATATTTCATCAATTTATATTGATTCCCCTAATGACTTAACTCGGGAGAAATTAACGTAAAATATCCTTATGAGTAACCAATCAAAACAATCATTCAATCCATCCATTAATGCATTAAAATATCTAACAATCAAAATCATATCATTCAATCAATAGAATACAATACAATCGGCATCCTAGATGACCTAACTCAGGAGTTACATACGGCCTCCTAGATGACCAAACTTGGGAGTTACATACGGCCTCCTAGATGACAAAACTTGGGAGTTACATTCGCTTCTTTCCTATATGACCTTACTTGGGAAGCTATTATGTATTTGGCATTTTCTTCCAAATGACCTAACTTGGAAGCCATGATACATACCGTATTGTCTTGCAAATGACCTAACTTGGAAGCCATCATACATACCACATTTTCTTACGATTGACCTAACTTGGAAGCCATCACATTGCGATGACACTGTGGAGTGTGGGTAAGAGTGTATTTCCTATACCACTCCTATATGGGTCAATCAAGTTTGATCAAATAATTTAGATCCAAAACCATAAATGTTTTGATCTAAGTCCATCTCATAGTAGCTAGATATTAAGGATGTAGTTAAAGGTTAGAGAATAACATTTCTCTCCCTACACTCATCCTTTAGTGTTATGACACCTAAATCCTCCATCGCTTATTTATATGCACATAAAACTAGGCTATGACATGATCACTCCCTACCCCATCTCATCGTCATCATACAACATTCAATTTCAATCATCCAATATCACAATAATCCCTCTCAATTAGTGCACTTCATCATGATATTACGTCTCTTGCTATTTTGTATGGATCAACATGCCTATCCATGGTTCAAAACGCTATATGGTTCATTCGAACATTTTGCTACCACATCTCTTCATTCTACTATATCCTGGGATTCTTTAGATTTATCTCAAGTATGCATCTCTAACTACTTTATGTTATCGAGATTTCACTCATCAACATAAAGTGGGGACAAATATAGTCACAAAATCACACACTTACTACTATAATTTAACCACCAAGTATGGTGTTTTATATATGTATCTTGCGTAAAAAAATGTATTCACTAATGACCCATCCCCTAGTCCAGTCGTTAGTATAGTTGGTCTTTGTCGTTATTTTTTTACACAAATCACTCACTTGCATAGTTCTAGATGTCTCTCAAGGAGTATTATCTATTAGTATTCACTCGAGTTGTGGTCTCAAGTATTTCAATAGGACACCTAAGAATGGATTAGGGTGCCTCGAGTTCCCTGGTCCCGTCAAACTTGGTTCTAATTTATAAATTTGAGGTCAATCTTTATTTATTTCCCTCTTATCTCCCTAGGTAATAGTGGACATGTAGGGTCATTACTTTCAAAATTTGAGAAATATATCCCTATATAAACACAACATACATACTACCTTATGGGAGTAATATTTCTACTAAGGGCTAGCTATCTACATAAGGCAATGGACTACATTTGGGCACTATTCTCATCACACACTACATAGGAAAGGGAAGTTTATTTTTTTCCAACCACCATTTGTCATTTTATCTAGCTATTGCATGATATCTTTGTGTCATTAGTGTTAGTGCAAATCAGCAAACCCCCCGTATGTTGATCGATTTCTAGTTTGACATTTTGGATATCTAGTGTGATTACACAACATTGAATCTTTTCCCCAAGTGTGGGACTTGTAAAAATGGGAAAAGAATCTCCAAGTTAGAGGTTAGTTCCTCAAATCCTTTGATCAGGTGTATTACTTGCAAGTTGTAGAGATTTAAACTCAAAATCCTACTCTAAATTCCAAGGGGACAGAGATAGAGAATGCAAAAGAAATAAAACTAAGACTAATGAGGTGATACACCAAAGGAGTGGTGAACATTCTTTAATTCTAAAAATTGACACAGATCATAGAAATGTAACAAAACATCATGCACAAACTGATAAAATGTAATGAAAGGTCAGAAATGAAGCAAACAACACAAACAGAGGATTGAAACTCATTCACAGAGCTTGCATTGTCATTTCCAATATCAAAAATACATGCATTACAACATCTGAGAGGTAGAAAACATGTTATAGTCTTGGAAGAGGTCTGATATTCCACAAAATCACTTTTCAAGGTGAAAAAGGGAGCCTGCAAAACATAAAAATTTTCCAACCCTTCAAAAATGAGCCAAATCTAGTTTTTTACAATGAAAAAATGAGCCCAAGAGAGAGAAACGTGGGAAAACGTGAGAGGAGCTTCAACCACCAACCAAAATGTAATAAAAAGCATGGGAATCCTTATAGGTCCATTCCCTGACATTTTTCACCATGCTGGGAGAGAATGCGAGCCATTCTTCATTAAAAATGGTGGTTGAAACGTCATTTCATTGATTACCATGTGCCAGAGGCGTTTTTCAATTTTCTCTCTCCAAAATCCATCAAAATAAAAAATTGATCCTGGAATCATGTATATAATTTCACCAGATTTCCATTGATATAAAGAACATGAAAAACTGAGCTCTGGATCGAAAGTTATGGTCATTTGAAAATTTAGGGCAAAACAGGCCAAAATGGGTTGGCGGGCCAAAAATTTGAAATTTTCCCACCTTTTTGCATTTGGAAAAATTTCCCAAAAAAACTCGCATCCCACCGATCTGGTGCCAGGTGGCATGATTCCATTGGTCACGGGCTCTTCCTGCTTCATTTTCCATCATTTTGGCCATTGGAAAATTTTCCAAAAATTCTCCGTCGGCCGATGACCTGAGGACATGTGGCGTGATATGATTCGTTGCAGGCCTCTGCTTTCAAATTCTCCATCTGCTCCAGACCATTTTCCCTGATGGGACACATGGTGAGATCCCATTGGATGTGGGCTTTTAGGCTCATTTTTTCCTGCGGGCTTGCCTTGTGTTTTTTGCCACCACATGGACACGTGGTGTGATTTGATTGGCTCAGGTTTTGGGGGGCCAGCTCTCCCTTTCAATATTTCCTTTGACTTTGCTTTGGGAAAAATTCCCAACTTTCCCCATGTTCTGCCGATCTTGGGACATGTGGCAAGCTCCCATTGGATGCGGGCCTTGGGGGCAACATTTCTCTTTGCGCTAACCTTTGGGAAAAATTCCCAATTTCTCCCCGTGGTGAAGCTCCGATGGCCCTTGAGACACGTGGTGAGATATGATTCGTTCGCGGGCCTGTGGGCCAAAATTTTTCCTTTCCTCTCACCAAAACAGTTCACCAAATTTTAAATTTTACCGCTACCCTCCGCCACTTCTTTCCTCTAGAGACATGTGGCACAATGTGATTGGATGCGGGCCTGGCGTTGAAAATTTTGTTTGTGTCAACCCTTAGGAATTTTTCCTAATTTCTTCCCCTTGGACACGTGGCGAGCTCCCATTGGACGGCGGGCCATCAGGCTGAAAATTCCTTTTGAAACCTTGCCAAACACTTGGTAAAAATTCCAAGTTTACCTCGCCTCCGCCCTTCCGAGGACACGTGGCCTCATCTTATTGGCTTAGGCTTTTCAGGGGAAAATTTCCCACAAAATCTCCACCGAGCCATAACTTCAAAAATACATGGAGTTAGGAGGAAAACTTTACCTTTCTGGAAAGATGAGAAAATATCTATCCAATGGTGCCATTTCTAGAAGGTCTTGAGTGCCTAGAAAAGAAAAAAATTATGACTGAGGCACAAGAGAGGGAAGAATGAAGGGAGTTAGCCACAAAATGAGCAAGGGGCTCATTTTGGATAACAATTTTGGTGACTCAGAGGGGTCATCTGCCTGCTGGATGAAGTTACCAGTTGCCTGAAACAATCCATTGGGCATGGAGTCATTAAATTCTCTACTTGGTACCCCAACTGATTAGAACACTACAAGGAGGAAGATGGAGGGTAGAACACCATCTGATTGGAGCAAGGCCTGCAAAACACATTTCTGGAACAACAAGCTTGTGCCAAAGCACTTAGGGAAAGCAAAGCTAATCTACAACAAACAATGTGCATAAGCACTTGGAGGAATGAAAACCTAAGCTAATATGTACAAGGTGGAGAATTTCCTTCAGTAGCAATGCTTTAGATGGATTCCATTGACTAGAATCTATAATTCTTCACCATCTAATGAAGACAATTGGAAGGCATTGCTGTCCTTACACTTTGTGACCATGTATGGGCCACTCCAAATGGCATCAAATTTTGAATGCCTCCCCGGTTTTGCTCTGTCTGCATCCCATTTTAACACTAGATCTCCAACTTAGAAAGATCTGTCCTTGGCCTTCCTATCAAAGGTCTTCTTGATCAAAGCTTGATCCTTGTCCATTGCTTGGGACACCTAATTTCTGATTTCTTGGAGCTCCATCAATTCTACATATCTAACCTCCAAGGGCCCAAACACCAACAACTCCAACTGTTTCATGAGTTCCAATGTTGGCAACTCAAGTGACATGGGCAAAATTGCTTCTCTTCCATAAACAAGCTTGAATGGATAGTTACCTGTAGATCTCTTGGGAGTTATCCTATCATCCCATAAGGCTGATTTCAACTTAGTATGCCAAGACCTTTGATTTTCATCAAGAGTCCTCCTAATGATCCTTAACAAGTTCTTGTTTGTAGATTCAACTTGGCCATTACCCTGAGGGTAATAATTTGATGAAGTGCTTAGGTAGATCCCATTCTTGACATCCCATTCAGTTACCTTGGACCCAATGAATGCCAATGCATTATCTGATATTATTGTAGCAGGTATGCCAAATCTGGTTGTTATTCCCTCATAGAAGTCCAGGATGCTAGATTCATTTGCTTCCTTGAGTGCTACTGCTTCAGTCCATTTGGTGAAGTAATTTGTTGCTATTAGAATCCATTTGTGTCCTTGGCTTGAATTTGGATTAATGACTCCAATGAAGTCCAAACCCCATTGCATGAATGGCTGGTCAACTGAAATTGGATGCAATGGAAGGGCAACTAGTCTCTCCTTACCCATGAAGAATGCACAATTCTTGCACCTCTTGATCCATGCATAACAATCACTAAAAATCTTGGGCCAATAATAGCCAGCCCTCATGATCTTCAGAGTTGTCACTCTCGGTACAAAATGACCACCAACTGTTCCACCATGGAACTCTTCCAACACCCTGTGAATATGATTTGTACCAATGCATCTCAGAAGCACTCCATTCACATCCCTTTTGAACAAAACACCATCAACAAGGGCATATGGGACAACCTGTAATCTGAAGTGTCTTCTTTTGGTCTTGTTCATCTCTAGAGGGCATAGACCTATGCTTAGGAAGTGCATTATGTCTTGGGTCCAACAAGGAGTGAGGACACCATCATTTTCCTTTTGAGTGCTTCCTTGCTCATGGTTGTCTTGCAACGCCAAAATAACCTCCTTCTCATTGCATGCTTCCTTGTGTTTGTTCAAGACCAGCTACTCACACAATCCTTTTCCTCTGACCAACTTGGTGAATTTGATCTCAATGTCATACTCCATGACATGAGTAATCCAACCTGCTCTTTTTTCATTCAGGTCTTTGTTGAGGAGGAAGTCTTTAACTCCCACATGAGAAACCAGCAATTGAACCTTGTTGTTTGAAACTAGATGCTTGAATTTCTTCAAGCTCCTGATTACTGCAAGAACATGCTTCTCAATGAAATAATACCTCACCTCATAGTCCTCTAGGATTTGGCTAAAGAAAGCAATTGGCTGCTCATCATTGTCTTCATTCTGTTGTACCAAGATTGTAGAAATAGTATCATCACCCCCAAATGCATAGAGGATGAAATCCTTGGAGAAATCTAGGTTAATGAGAGTTGGGGCTTGTGAGATGGCTTCTTTGATTGCTCCAAAAATTTCTTTGCCTTCTATTGTCCATTTGAAAGCTATGATTTTCTTTAACATCTTGGTGATAGGCTTGACTAGGGCTGCAAAATTTGGGACAAACCTTCGAACAAAATTTATCCTCCCCAAGAAACTTTGAAGGGCCTTCTTATGGCTTGGCAATGGTAGTGCTCTTATGGCTTCAACTCTTTCTGGATCAATTGCTAATCCTTCTTTGGAGACAATGTGGCCAAGGAGCTTTCCTTCATGGGCTAGAAAAATACACTTTTTAGGATTCAAGGATACCCCAAATCTTCTGCACCTTTGGAACACTTGTCTCAAATGAAAGAGATGGTCTGCTACATTTTTTGAAAAAATAGTGATATCATCAAGATATATCAGCACCATGTTGTTAATCAAATCCTTGAACGCCATGTCCATTGCCCTTTGGAAAGTAGCTCTAGCATTGGACAGCCCAAATGGCATTTTCCTGTATGCATAAGTTCCCCATTTGGTTGTAAAGGTTGTCTTGAACTGATCCTCTTCTTTCACCATAATCTGATTGTACCCTGAATAGCCATCAAGTAATGAAAACCTCTCAGAGCTGGCAACAACTTGTAAAATCTACTCCATAGAAGGAAGTGGATAATGATCCTTGAGAGATGCTCTATTCAAATCTTTGAAGTCAACACACAATCTGATTTCTCTGCTCTTTTTCCTAACTGGAACCAAGTTGGCTACCCAACTAGAATGCTTGATAGGGAATATGATACTTGACTCTATCAACTTATTCAATTATTTTCTCATGAGAGGCTCCATGTGTGGATTGACTGGCCTTTGTTTCTACTTGATAGGTTTAGTACTTGGATCCAATTCAATGGTGTGTTGAGCTAACTCGGATTGAAACCTTTCAAATCTTCATAGCTCCAAGCAAACACATCAGGGAATTCTTGACAAAGTTGTATGAACTCATACCTTTCTCGCTTAGTTGTCACTTTACCAACTTGGAGTGATTTGCCTTCTTCCACCAAGATGGACACTAAATCTTCTCCCTTGACTTGGATGTTTGCTTTCTCCTTCCTAAACTGATCATTAGGATTGAAAATGGACTCCAAAGTAATAAGTCCCTTTGGTAGTTTGTTGGTTCTCAGCTGTACCACTTGGTCACCATACTGCTGTTCCAAATTTTCTTGATTTTTAGCTGAGAACTCAGCCTCTTCTTGCAAGAAATGGATGATTTGTTGATCATTTTCAAACACTTGCCAACTTACATTGTTGTCTAGCACTGAAGGCCTTACAATCACATGGATGTTTGGCTGTACCTTATCTTTTTGGATGCTTTCAACAACATCAAAGGCTGCTCCAACTGCTGCAAGCCTGTCAGTAGCTTGGTTCTCTTTTCTAGGAATGGATTTGATGCCAAAGCCCTCAAAATCTTCAATGAGGTCCCACACCCTATTTTTGTAGCACTTGAGCAGATCATTCTTGACAGCATGCTGCCCCTTAACTTGGTTGACAATCAACTCACTATCACCAAAGACTTGCAAGTTCTTTATTCCTCTCTTGATTGACCAATGCAATCCTTGTATCAAAGTTTCATATTCAAAGAATGTTATTAGATCATGCAAACTGAAATATAAAAGCTGAATAATACTTAGCTCCTTGAGGTGAAACAAGCATAGCTCCCCCTCCCACACCTTGTCTACTCCTTGATCCATAAAAAAAACTGCCATACCTCATTGTCATCCTTGTGGTCTGGCTTGGTGATGCTAGGGATAGGCTTATTTTCTTCATGCATGTAATAGACTCATAGCTCGATTCTTCTATTTCTTTATAAGGATCAAAAGCATGCACCTTGCTTGCCCATTCATACAGAGTCAAATCTAGGATGCTTCCAACCTTGGTGTCAGCTTCATCAGTGCTTGGATAATCCTCTTGATCAAATGTTGAACAATTAGTATTGATTTGGCTTGGAGTGTGAGGCTCAATGTGAAAGTTTACAATAGGCTCAGACCTGATTGTGGCTTTAGTTCCATATATTGTTCTCAAGAAAATGTGTGACCAATCAGTAGATAAATAAACTCCAATCTTAGCTGTGAAATCCCTTGACAAACATAGGGCAAAGAGTGGTGGAAGATCTATTACTAAGACATCTTGCAAAACAACAACGTTGGGGCATGCGTGCAAAGTGAGACTCAAATTTTTAATCACTCCTACTGTCGTTATTGTTGTCCCATCCAATTGTACTACCCCTTTGGATATGACTTCATATTGAATCCCTAACTAATCAACTATTTGCTTGGGCATTACTGAACTACTTGCTCTGGAATCAATCATGTAGTTGTGTACTAAATGGTTTCCAATGATCAATGAAACATAGAATGGAGGGGGCTTCAAAATTTTACCTTGTTGTCCTCCATGATTCCTCTCTAGCTAGGAAGCATTTGTGAGTACCTTCTCTTACATTTAGACCTGCTGATTTGAAGTTGACTAGTCCTTCATGGCAGCTTGTAGCAAATCTCTTTGGCCTGGGATGGATAGTGATTCCCACATTGATATGTTTACATTTGTCTTCTTCATCTGATCAATGATGTTGAATGGAGATGAAGCATCTCTCTATTGTCCCTTGGCCTGCACATTCATTCCTTGCACATGGGTAGCAACAACTAGCATTTGAGTTGGCCTAGGAGTTGTTTTAGGCAGCCCTTGCATGTTTGGAACTACATTTTGTTTTCCAATAATTTGTGGAGTGGTAGAAGGTTGTGGATTACTTGGAGCCAATGGCTGTTCTTCACCCAAATTTCTCCTTTTTGACCTTGTGTTGGCTGCAACACTTTGGGAGATTATTTGATTCATGCCAAAAAAATCTTCTGCCTGCCAGTTTACAAGTGTGGTATCATTTGGAGTTGATTGTTGCTAGGATGTTTCTTGTTGTTGGTTATTTCCTTAACTCCCTTCACCCTCCACACTAGTTGTTGTCACCATTAATGCTTGATTTAAGGCACCGTTGAAACACATAGACTGGTTGTGAGGTTCATTACATGGGAAACACCAATCATACTCTTGAGCTATGTTGTTTTGCACTGGCACTATTGCTTTAGAGGCAGATGTAACATTGGGATTATAGGGCTGAAATGGTCTGTTGGTAGGAGGTCTTGCTTGATTTTGATTTGTAACTGGATTGGGTGGTCTTTGAGGCTGGTATGGCTACCTATTAGGCTGAGCTTGAGGCTGGAAAGAAGGTCTAAAACCTTGGGCTTGCTGCCTCTTGAGTGTAACCAGCTCATTACCTAAATTTTGCAATTGCTTCATGACTTCTTGAAGTTCATTTGAGGCACTAGAAGATGAAGTAGAAGCTTCACTTGAATTTTGATTTCTAGGAGTGGGAATAGGAGCTAAAATAGGTACTTGACTAGTACTTGGGCTCTCTAAACTTGGATACAATGGCATTGGAGGCCTAGGAGCTAGCTTTCCAGATGAATCAAACAATTTTCAGCTCTAATGGCAATGCTATAAGCAACAGGGAATAGTTGTTCCCCCCATGGATTGAATTAACATAGAAATATCAGAATTTAGAGCTTTAAGGTAATATAGAAAAGCACCTTTTGTTGTTGGCCTTATTGCCACTAGAATTCTCTCCCAAGTCATTTGAAACCTGAAGTTGAAGTCAGTCAGCTGCTCATTGGGAGCTCTCTTGATGGTTGTCAATTGTTCCAAAAGGGACAAGTTATCTCCCTTTTCTCCAAACTGCTCATGGAGGGCTATACATAGCTAGTTCCAATTTGGATAGAACTTGAGGCAAGACTCCTGAACCATTGCAAAGCTTTCCCTTTGAATGAAGATGCCAGCAATTTGATAGTAACTTGCATCTCATTAATCTCATGGATTGCACAAATATTAGCAATATCCTTGACATGATCACCAAGAGTGGTCTGATTCTCTCCAGTAAAGTATGGAATGTTCTTCAATGCTGCAACTAGGATTGGATTTTGTGCATTGAGAGCAAGTGGGCTGCTACCAGTGAAATTGACATAGGGGTTGTGTTGTGCCATTCTGATTGGCCTTAGAACCCTTGTTGATTGAATGAAAGGCCTACCAGGTGGAGGAGTTGATAGAGTTCTGTTTGGTGGAGATGGAGACCTTTGAATTATCCTCCCTCTTTACCTTCTTCTTGGAGATAATTGTAGATACTCAAACAACACCTCTTCTTCTCTAACTCTTGACCTTGTGGTGATTCTTCTCATGATTTTTCAGTTTGCCTTTTAAAACCAGCTTGATTCTTCTTCCTTGGAGTCGTCAGATGTGTAATTTAGGGTTCTTTTAAGCAAGAAAATTGTAACAAATGCACATCAATTTTGTTGCAATGAAGATGAAGACCTCTAAGGTCCCACTAGGTGTGCCAAAACTGTTAGTGCAAATCAGCAACACCCCTAGATGTTGATCAGATTTCTAGTTTGACATTTTGGATATCCAGTGTGATTGCACAACATTGAATCTTTTCCCCAAGTGTGGGACTTGTAAAAATGGGAAAAGAATCTCTAGGTTAGAGGCTAGTTCCTTAACTCCTCTGATCAGGTGTATTACTTGCAAGTTGCAGAGGTTTAAACTCAAAATCCTACTCTAAATTCCAAGGGGATAGAGATAGAGAATGTAAAAGAAATAAAACTAAGACTAATGAGGTGATACACCAAAGGAGTGGTGAACATTCTTTAATTCTACAAATTGACACAGATCATAGAAATGCAACAAAACATCATGCACAAACTGATAAAATGTAATGGAAGGTCAGAAATGAAGCAAACAACACAAACAGAGGATTGAAACTCATTCACAGAGCTTGCATTGTCATTTCCAATATCAAAAATACATGCATTACAACATCTGAGAGGTAGAAAACATGTTACAGTCTTGGAAGAGGTCTGATATTCCACAAAATCACTTTTCAAGGTGAAAAAGGGAGCCTGCAAAACATGAAAAATTTCCAACCCTTCAAAATGAGCCAAATCTGGCTTTTACAATGTAAAAAATGAGCCCAGGAGAGAGAAATGTGGGAAAATGTGAGAGGAGCTTCAACCACCAACCAAAATGCAATAAAATAGCATGGGCATCCTTAAAAGTCCATTCCCTGACATTTTTCACCATGCTGGGAGAGAATGCGAGCCATTCTTCATTAAAAATGGTGGTTGAAACATCATTTCATTGATTACCATGTGCCAGAGGTGTTTTTCAATTTTATCTCTCCAAAATCCATCAAAATACAAAATTGATCCCGAATCATGTAGATAATTTCACCAGCTTTCCGTTGATATAAATAACATGAAAAACCGAGCTTTGGATCGAAAGTTATGGTTGTTTGAAAATTTAGGGCAAAATAGGGCCAAAATGGGTTGGCGGGCTAAAAATTTGAAATTTTCCCACCTTTTTGCATTTGGGAAAATTTCCCAAAAAATCTCCACGCCCGCTAATCCGGTGCCACGTGGCATGATTCCATTGGTCGCATGGGCTCTTCCTGCTTCATTTTCCATCATTTTGGCCATTGGAAAATTTTCCAAAAATTCTCTCACGGCCGATGACCTAAGGACACGTGGCATGATATGATTCATTGCGGGCCTCTGCTTTCAAATTCTCCATCTGCTCCAGACCATTTTCCCTGATAGGACGCATGGCGAGATCCCATTGGACGCGGTATTTTAGGCTCATTTTTCCTCGGGCTTGCCTTGTGTTTTTGCCACCACATGGACACGTGGTGTGATTTGATTGGCTCGGGTTTTGGGGGCCAACTCTCCCTTTCAATATTTCCTTTGAATTTGCTTTGGGAAAAATTCCCAACTTTCCCTTACGTTTCGCTAATCCCCGGGACACATGGCGAGCTACCATTGGACGCGAGCCTTGGGGGCAACATTTCTCTTTGCTCTAACCTTTGGGAAAAATTACCAATTTCTCCCCGACGGCCAAAGCTCTGATGGCCCTTGAGACATGTGGCAAGATATGATTCGTTCGCGGGCCTGTAGGCCAAAATTTTTCCTTTCCTCTCACCAAAACACTTTGCCAAATTTTCAATTTTACCTCCGCCACTCCTTTAGCCTAGAGACACATGGTATAATGTGATTGGATGCAGGCTTGGCGTTGAAAATTTTGTTTGTGTCAACCCTCAGGAAATTTTCCTAATTTCTTCCCCTTGGACACATGGCGAGCTCCCATTGGACGGCGGGCCATCTAGCTGAAAATTCCTTTTGAAACCTTGCCAAACACTTGGTAAAAATTCCAAGTTTACCTCCGCCCTCCCGAGCACACGTGGCCTCATCTTATTGGCTCGGGCTTTTCAGGGGAAAATTTCCCACAAAATTTCTCGCCGAGCCATAACTTCAAAAATACATGGAGTTAGGAGGAAAAATTTACCTTTCTGGAAAGATGAGAAAAAGCTCTATCCAATGGTGCCATTTCCAGAATGTCTTGAGTGCCTGAAAAGCAAAAAATTATGAATGAGGCACAAGAGAGGGAAGAATGAAGGGAGTTAGCCACAAAATGAGCAAGGGGCTCATTTTGGATAAGAATTAGAGTTAGGGAAAACTAGGCACATTATTACACACACACAACACGTAACTACATTGAGTCTGAGATGTAGTGTAGTGCTTAATTGTAAGACCACCATTGTGGATGCTAAGAAAATTATGGCCCCTTCATATGCATATTTATTTTTATAGGGTTTAATGCTTTGTGTGGGGTTTTGCAGGTGATTCTTCACTGCAGGTTCATGGCCACATCAACAAAGCTAGTGAGACATCCACAGAACCAAAGGTGAAGTATTGTGAAGACCTAGTGACCAAATCAAATTTATATTTCGAGCTATCCTACAGACAAGGCACCCAAATTTCAAACCAGGGCACGCTAAGTGCCTTCATCCTTCCTCGATGCCCCTATCTAGCTAGATCTTCCTCTCTTACAATTTCCTTAATCTTGTCATGACACTCTATCCCACCTCATCATCATTCTGATAAATCTCATATCACTACGATGTTTGTGTAGGATATTTATTTTCCTTGTATTTGTTTATTTAGTTGTAGATTTCTTACACTCATGGGATATGCTTGCTTAGTTTTGTTGTTATGTTGAGTTAGTTTACAAGTTCTATTGAGTTAGCTTACCGGTTACTGTTGAGTTAGCCTACTAGTTGTGTGGAGTTAAATCTAATTCAAGTATCGATAGTGAGAGTTATTCCCCACTAATCTAGAAGGAGGTTTCACATTGACCTCCTATATGTACATGAATTACATCAGTCTATCATATGGAATATGATATATGGAGAATAAGGAACATTGAGTTGATTTAGATCCATTCTTGCCTTGTGAGTTTTGATCATATTGCATCTTATTGTTATTTATTTTGATTTTTGTAATTACTTGTGTATTATTTTTCACCGAGAGATCTAGAAACTCTAATATGGTATCGATCCAAGTTGGTATTGATATTTTCTAGTTAATATTATGCAAATTTATTTTCATTTGAGATCAATATTTGCAAGTATTTGGGTGTTATTTGGTGCTTTTTTCCTAGTTTCTGGTATACATATACTTTTTGTAGGCTTCCGAGGTTCACAAGCCCACAAAGTGCATATACGCTTTGGAGATTGAGTTTTTACAAGCCAATCATTATTGTAGGATCCCTAGAAGATTTATCCAAATCTAGGTGATTTTAGACCTATGAAGGGTGTTTTCACTTGTGGTAGTGCTTTGCATGCTTTTTCAAACTTGCAAAGGGTGGTTTTCCTGATCAAGAGGCATTTTCAAACTCAGTAACAAATTTTACAATAGCTCATACGCGCATTGAATATCTAGCTTGAGTTGTTGTTTTTGGGTCTTGCGCAAAGCAGTGATGTTGCTACACTCAGATCTATGGAAATTTAAGATTGGGTTCATCATACCCTCCTCCTTTTGCTAAAACTATATTTTTAGTGAAAAAAGTGCATTTCAAGTTTAGGGAAAATTCATTTAAATAGGGATTATTTATGGGAAATAATTATTGTAAAACTTTTGATTGGTAGCTCGATATCGAGTTCCATTTTTTGCAAAATTTAAATATTTTTTTATTTCCCAAAGCATTGGACCTATTTATTTTATAAAATTCACTAAGTTATAAAGTTCCAAAACTATGGAGGCTTCTTAACAAAGTTTCTAGGAGGATGTACAGTGTATTTCCTCTCTTGTTTGAAACTTATTTATTTCCACACATTTATTTTTTTTCTGCAACAACTACCACAACTTATCTTCTTGTGCTCATGGATCTTATTACTATTAACCCAATTATACCTTTTAACTACCATGAATTGAAATAAAAAAAAAAAAATCATTACAATCAAGACTAAAGTGTTTTACCGTATCACAATGGGGTTAGAACCTGATCCTACTATAGATGCAGATAAAGTTAAGTGGTATAATAAGTGTGATGAATAATTTAGTATTTTGTGTCTTTCACTTTCCCCTAAACTCATTTTTCACATAGAGTTTTCCAAATCTCCCAATAAGGTGCGTAAAAACTTAGAAACATATTTGGAAAATTTAATTCTATGATGGGTCATGAGCTATAAATAGAACTTATCAACTTAAGTCCTAGAAAATTTGACACCTTGGAAGATTTATTTACCAAGCTCAAGTCCTTACAATCACATTTAAAAGAATGTGGAATGGAATATAAGGATAAAAAAACTTTTTCTTTCAGTGAGCCTTTACAAAATAGGTCTTGACTATTTTTTCTTTGTTTCTACATTTTATGCTACCAAGAGAGCTCTTGAGCCACATGTTCTATGTCATCCTTAGATGACTTCACTACTAATTTGACTAAGGAGAAAGACAAGTTAATTCAAATGGGTACCTTAAAGTCATCCAAACCTCAAGCTCCCATTGCCAATAATGGAAAATAGAAAGCCTCATTATACAAAGAGTATCAAAAGTGTAACAAAGATCAAGAAAGAAATATCAAAATTCTTCCACATCTAAACCAAATTTTGAAACTTCCTCTTCTAATGATAAGTATAAGAAATAAATGATTAAATGTGGGTATTGTAAAGGAAGACACGATGAAATAAAATGTTCGAAGAAGAAAATTGGCCACCTCTCATGGCTTCTCCACACAATGAGTTCACTCCATTAGAGACATGTGACATGTCTACTATACGATTGGATGACAATAATTCTTCATAGGTTTTTGGGAGAGGGTTTGTTGAAGTGGATAGAGGAACATTCAATAATGTTCTTAATATTCCTTCACTATTAACTAATATCTTATCAGTCTACCAGATTACTCACCTTATTCAAGGCATGTGGGTTGAGTTCACTCCAGATTCAGTCTATGTCAGAGATCTACACAATGACACTATCATTATAGTGGGTATAGTTGATCACTAGACTCAGCTATATTCCTTCTCTCACTTTGTTCCTCCTTCAAATTATTCACCGACTCACTTGTACTTGATCACACTCTATAGATTGAGCACATTTATAATGAGAAATTATCTTTTACAACAACTGACTATAGTATTTATGGGGACCCACCTCTACCATATCCTTATCATCTTCCATTATCAAAGGAGTTATTTCTTGATCCACCTACTTTTGGTCCACCTCAAACTTTTCAGGTAGTAGGAATCTTGATTCAAGACTCATCAGACATTAGGAAGTCTTCTATTCAGTTACATGACCCTCCACATTGTTTCTTCACTTCTACATCAGATATATCATTCCATCATGAAGTAGTTAGAACTTATACCATGTATTTGGATCATAGTTTCTTGGATAGGAATAACACCTTGGTTTGAAATACATCAGACACTTTGTGGCTACGTTCATTTTTCCATGGTGATCCACTCTTCACTGCATCTATTTATAAGCCACACTCACTATAGGAAGTTACTTTGCATGATATTGGATGGCTACAGGAAGATTTATCTTAAAGTGGGGCTTTCTAGTCCCACCTTCTCTTCTTTATCTCTCTTTTGGAGAGATTTTTCCTACTAATTTTTCTCCTTTTACTCTATCTTATAAGATATTGCATTGTATGTGGGTACCTTATCGTGGCATTGTGTCCAGGGACCCACTTTAATTTTTCATTGTTCACCTAAGCTATGTTTATGGAGGGTGTTAGTGTAGGATTTATATTCATTTCTTTATTTGTATTATCCTACTCAGTATATTCCACCTCATTTAGAGTTTCTCTACACTTATGGGATATGCTTTTTTAGGTGTACACTTGACTACACTATTCTAGGTGTTGGTTACAACTTGACTACACTATTGTAGGTTTTAGTCACCACTTGACTACACAATTCTAGTTGTTGGTTACCACTATTCTAAGTGGATATTGCCATGTTTCTAGGAGTAGGTTACACATTCACCTCCTATATGTACATATCTTTCATTATTCTATATGATCATATTGAGTTTCAACTATTTCGTGTTATTGCAATTATCTCTCTTTCATTTTCATATTTTTGCAGTCTTGTATTCTTGCATTGTTTTGTCTTGGAAAAATTCACATCTCACATCATTCACCTATGCAATCTGCAAACCGGTAGATCTTGAGCACTTATCCGATATGACATCGGATCATATCCCATGAGTGTAGTAAAGCTCCAAGTAAATTAAAAATACAAGGAAAATAAATATCCTACACTAACACCCCCATAAACACAGCTTAGGTGGGAAGTGAAAAGGAAATTTATCTTACCATTTTTGCTCGGCTTAACCTACCAGTTCGTTGAGTTAGCCTACTAGTTGTGTGGAATCAACTCTACTTATAGTATCACTTAGTGAGTGTTATTCCCACTAATCTAGAAGGAGGCTGCTCATTCACCTCCTATATGTACATGACTTGGATCAGTCTAGCCTATGGAATATGGTGAATATGGAGCATTGAGTTGATTTGGAGATGTTGTTTCCTTGTGAGTTTTGATCATATTGCATCTTATTGTTAGTTATTTCAATTTCTGCAATTATTCGTGCATTTGTTTTTCATCAGAGATCTAGAAACTCTAATATGCAAGTTAAGTCCTTTTCAGGTTTGTACCTTTTCCTCTTATTTTAGTTATTTAATTTAATTTAAAATATTAAATAAATTATTTAGCATTTACATTTTAGAATATTTAAGTTACTAAATTGTTGTACTTGTTAGATTAACTCTTAAAATCTTGATTTTACTTAGTCAACATGTCTCGAGTTCAAAATTCACCTGTAACGATGGGGGATTATTGACATGTGCATCCAACACTCCTCATGAGTTTTATGACATGTACTATACTCCTCTTGTGGATCCTAACTATGGTGATTGTAGCGGAGATTAATACATGTAGGTTTTGGTTTAACATAAATCATGGTCCAACAGCTTGTTTGTGTTAGTGGTGAAGCATTGACTCTATTGCCTAATTTGAATAAGGAACATGTCTACTTACCTAAAAGTGCTAAGGTTTTCTATTTTACTTTACAATCCAATTTCCCTAAGTTAGAGTCGGTTGTTTTGATGCATATTTACAAGCCTAAAAATTCAAAACTTGAGCCATGAAAACTAAGCCAAATGTAAAAATTTTCTTTAAAATCCTCCTAAACCCCTCTCCTAGTTAGTTGTTTTTATATGTAATGATCTTCCCAAAATTTTAGGTACTTCTAATATGTTTAAAAATATTCAATCATGTGTAGGCATTTGAATTAATGTAACTAGGTCATTTCTATCATTCAATAAAGTACTATTGAAGTCTAGTTCTCCCTTAGGATTTGGAACGCCAATTCTAGTTATTTCCAAGTAGATGTACATCCTTCGGGAAGGTTACAAAATATCATAATCATCCAGAGGTGGTATTTGAGATTCAAGAAGGTTTTGGAAGAGATTTAATAAATTTTAGAGAATATTTTGTGGTTTAGGGAAATTTATGCAAAAGTGAGTTTTTGGGTGAATGGAATGAAGGGTAAAAATATGAACCTAAAATTATCTAGATGATTTTGGGAGATTCGTAAGGATTTATAATGCAAAAAAAAAAGGAATTGTAAATCTTAGATAATCCTCTTCATGATGGAAGAATCATATTTTTCACAAAACCTAAGGATTTCTCAAGGCAACTCAAATTTTGTAGGAATAGCTCGTTGTCCTAATAAAACCAAGGCCATTTTTGGAGTTTTAGGCTGAATTAGGTTTTGAAAACTATTCCATTGATCATTTAAAGTTGCTTGGAGTTTGAATCATATAACATTTCACCTAAAAATACCTTCCAAAGCTCTAGGAATGAAGTTTTCAAATCTTTTCTAGTGCAGATTGTGTTGATCCCATACTTAACCATTTTAATGACTGCCACATGTCATTATTTCTCTCACAGCATACATTTTTTCCCTCTTGTACTTTCTTGAATGGGATAAAGGGGAAAAACTATCCCTCCCCAAAATCCCCTTTCTTGTCCTCATGTGACTCTCTCCAACTCCGTCGGGGCCTCGACCGACTAAACCCATCTCCCTCACTCTACATCAAATATTTCCACTTGGCAGCATCTTGCTCCATTAACCCATTTTTCCCTCTTTTACCTTTTAAAAAATGGGATATAGGGGAAAAAATGATCACCTATCCCACTTGTCCACTTTTTTGTTTCACCATGCGATCAAATTTCTAATTCATGGGATCTTAATCAAGCTAAACCCATCTTTTGCACACTCCACCGAGAGGATATTAAGTGTCATCATCTCACCAAGGAGGACTTTTTATCCCTTTTGTACCTTTTTCAAGGGGATACAAATGATATAAATGGGTGCACATGAGAAAACTGATATTTTAATTCAACTTCAACCACCTAGGGTTAAATTCCAATCATTAGCAAGGCATTCAAAAAAAGTTGTTATTGAGTTAATTTATTTGAATAATTTTGAATATACACCATTTTTTGTGATAAAAACATCATATTTCATCAAGAATTCCCATAATAGCCATGACTCCAAAAATGAATATCTTCTCATAACTCTTCAACCGAAATCTAACCGCACTAAGATTTTTACCTATTGTTCTACTCTCGACACCTTTATGATCATGAAGCTTCCTACTAAATGATGCCCTAGTTTTTACATAAAAATTTGGAAACCCTAACCCTTCCTAAGTTTCCTTTTTTATTTACAAGATTTTCATGAGAAGAAACCCAACAAAATCGGAGCACATGATCGTGGTGCAAAACCAAATCCGAAATGGTGTTTTCATTACAAACCAACACCATTATGACTAGTTTCTCAAAATAGCACACAATATTTTTATTGAATTAATAAAACTATTAAGTCTCTCAAAACATTAAAATCCAATCACTCAAAGACATCCAAAAATGGTGCAAAATAATAAACAAGGTAAAAATAATAATTTTCTCAAAAAAGTAGTTTCTGAAAATAGAAAATTCATAAAAAAGTAAATCATATTCAATGGAAGTAATATAATTGAGTTAGGATATTTATAAGAGAAATTTTTAGAAAAAGGGAAAAAGTCACTGAATAGTAGATCTTGGTACCACGTTCCAAAAAATGCTTCCATTTTCAGCAGAGAAAGTTGATGTTGGCTAAGATTTCACTTATCTCACTACTTTTTATTATCCTCACATGGTTGTAAAGTTATCTTAGATAAAAAAGAGAAAACAAATTTCTGTAAGGATCCTAAAGAATAATTCTTATTACAATTGTGTCAAGAAGCAAGACAAAGCATATCGAGGTGCGGTAGGTGAAAATCAAGGACATTGTGCGGTTGGAAAATAATTTGAAAAGATTCAAGAGCCCCAAAGGATCGTCCCTTTACATGGGATACATATGAACATAAGGCACACAAAATTTCCTAAATATGATTTCATCTAGGAAGTGATTTGGAGTTAAGAAAGGTAGATAGGTGATCTCCATGTGAGGCACCTTGTATGTAAGAATGAGAAACCATCTAGGCTTCATTTGATGACATTGGAATAACATTGTTCTTAAACATTCAATAAAAATCTTTGTAATGTGATAAATCCTCAAAGGATGAAACTTTGTGATTACAACCAAGAGCCATTTAACTTTGTGATTACAACCAAGAGCCATTAAAAATTAGCCAAGTTGTAGACTTCTGGGCTCAATTTGAAATCATGAAAATGAAAGAAGTTGAAAGTGTTGGATCATACTTGCAAAGAGTGGATGAATTGATAAATCTGATTAGAGGTTTAGGAGAGAAATTAGAAAAGAGTTTGGTTGTTCAAAAAAATTTGAGAGCCCTATCTTCAAAATATGATCCAAGGTGTCAGTAGTAGAGGAAGCCAAGGACTTAACCACCTTGACAATGGATGATCTCCATGGTATTTTAACTACATATGAGATGAGAACTAAAAAATTAAAATCAGTCAAGAAAGAATCAAATTTCAAGGCTAATAATGAATTACAAGAAAATAAGATTAAATTTAAGTTTGATATGGAAGTAGATGATGAGAAGGTGGAAGCAATGTTTATAAGGAAACTAAAAAGAGGATCAAGTAAGTAAAAGGGAAAGCTTCCATTCAAGTGCTTAAATTGTGGCACAAGTTGGTCATTTTGCCTCAAAATTTAGAAAAAAAAACACAAGGTAGATCAATATGAACATGACGAAGAAACTTCTCACAAGAAAAATAAGAAATTCAAGAAGAAAGGAGGCAACAAGAAGTACTTCAAGAATAAGAAAATATTATATACACAAGAAGGTTCAATCTCATCTAAATCAAGTGATTCTAGAAACTCTGAAAATGATGATGAAGGGACTCAAGATGAAACCTTATTCATGGTTGTGGAGGTAAATTTTTCAAGTGAATCAAAAGGTAAAATTCAGTTTGGATATGATAGCTCAGATAAAGAAGATGTAGGAGTAAATCTTGAGGTTAAGTTAATTAGTTCTCTAGAAGAACTGAAACATAAAAAAAAAAAGAATCAAAAACTAAAATTAATGGTGAAAGAGTGTGAAAGAAAAATCAGATTTGTTGAGAAAAAGACAAGGATGATCATAAAACATGAAGACATAGTCAAGAATTTGAGGGAAAAAATAATTTGATAGAGGAATCTTTCAAAATCAAGGAAGAAGAGCATATAAAAATTAAATATAAATTGGAGATACTACAAACTCAATTGGATCAGACCTCTACCAAATTGAAGGCCTATCACAAGTTTGAGAAAATAAAACTTATCTCTATGATCTTATAGGAAAGCAAAGATATTTCAATGAAAAATTTGGTCTAGGATTTAAGGAGAAGAATGAGGATGATAAATCAACAAGCAAGAAGATAATCAAGACAACTCAAGAACCTCCCAAAGAAAAGAGATCTGATTTCAAGAAGAAATATCATCCAAGAAGGAAACACCATGCAGTAAGGTATGTCCATTCATTCTATGGATATTTTTTTTCATGTAATGAATTTTGTCACAAATCCTTAAAGTGTAGGAAACACTCTAAAGATCATGGAAGACATCTTAAATTTTATCACTTGAGAAGAAATGATGAGTTGATCTACTACAACTGCCAAAATTATGGACATATAGCTAAATTTTGTTATCAAATTCCTCCCAAGTAAAGAAAAAAGTTTACATTATGAAATCAGATCCTACAAGTGCAAAGGAACAATGCTTAATAGCTCAAATTTCCTTCAATTTATGAAGAGATAAGCCCACACTTATTCCATTCAACGAGGTTAATTAGGATTCTAATATCGAATATTCATGATAACTCTTCATGAAAGGATCATTCCAACCCCAAATAGGTTTATTATTTGATATCTTGTTTTGGTTCACCTTAAGTGGTTCATGTAAACATAATACCCTTATTTTTCACCCTACATACACCTTCCAACAACCCATTCAACATCAATGATTTCATTCTTCCTTATAACCCGCTTATCCATACCTTTCTCATTCATTCCTATGTGCTTCTCAACCAAATCTTTCTTCTACACATGCAACCTTTGGCCTGTTAGCCTCACAAATTCTTTCGAACTCCTCTACCTTGTGTCATCGCCTCAAAGTATTGTTAGTACCAACAATGATTGGACTTAAAGGAACTCAATCCTAATTTTCACCAAGTTAGCTCTAAATTGTATTATTTCTCTTCCTCCCTAAATATGCCATTTCTTGATTCTTATAACTTAATGACCTCTTGTAATACTTGTATCCTAGATTTCATTTTAAACCAATGTTAGAATAATCACTGAGATAACAAAAAGGTTCAAAATTTCAACCATTTACCATTCACACTCAATATTGCATTTTAGTGTTCTCAAGTCCATATACTCCGCATGGGTCATAGTAACTTATAGAGATTCCCAATAAAAATAAGAACCACATTCAAATACCCTTTTCCCTCAATAGTGTGTCCCCTAAATTTCTAAACTACACTCCTTATTCCCTTACTTCTATCTCATCTTCAACTCATAGGCTCTCAAAACCTCCATTATCCCTATCTTAGGGTATTGTCATGCATATCTACTCATTTATGAGGTCATAGAATATGAAAATGATTTTATCACAGCCATTAACCCTTTATACATATGGAAGTAGTTTCAAGATGCAACTTGAGGTATAACGAATAGTTTCTTTGCTAAGTAACCCTTCAAACTAGGTCTTTGACTATGTGTAATTTCTCTTCTCCCAACTGTCATGAAAATCTACAAGTTCAACCCTAGGTTTATTGAAATTATTTCAAAATCCCTTTCTATGATATGTGCACATTATATATTGATAATTTTTATGACAAAATAATTAGTATGAGCCATCAAAGATTAAATCCTAGAAAAACCCATGAGTTATACTTTCCAAAAACCCAATAGTTCTTATTTTGATATAACTTCCTTAAATCCTTTATTTGAAAACACAAAATAGTAAATAGAGGTATGTTTCTACCTCAAGAGTGTGGTGAGTTTACCAGTGAAGAACATTTACCCATTTATCTTCATTCATCATGGAGTTCATCTTTAGCATGCAAGCGCAAAAATGATATAAGGACCTCTACATAGTCCAATAATTCCTTCTTTGGCTTCCTTCCAATATGTTTACTTCATTACAATTGGATATTCCATTAATGAAATTAACTTGATGAAAATCAGCACTACTTACCTTTATTCACTACCTTCCCCAATAGTTACAGTGATGGGCCTGAGATTCTTGAATATCTCAACTCCAGAACTTGGTATTATTAGTCTTAGGTTTATAACCCCTTAACAAGATTTCCTTCACAAAGATACCATGATAAATAATTCTTCATTGAGGGTAATATTAAAATATAGGTAAAATTTTCACAAGAAAATAGTGATTATAACCTTATAATCTGAGTTTAAGTCCTATAATCAGAATTAGAACTTACATGCTAACCCTCCTAAATAATTCACTTAGATTCAAACTAGTACCTTCATCCTCATTAAGACTAATCACAAAAATTCCTAATCCATAGTGACATAAATCTAGTGAGGTAAACACAAATATTATTATGTAATAGAGTTCATTCTTCCTTAGCATGGTCTTCCACTCATACAAAATGGTAATTCTTCATCCCTTCTCCAACATATTCCTCCTCAAGGAATCATGACCTCTAATTTCCGTCTCATTTTCCTACTCCATCTATTCTAAATCCTTATCCATGCAACTCCTTTTCCAAATCTCAAATATCTCCTTACACTCCGTAATGACTCATACTTTTAAGTGTAACTACCAAACTTGGCTAAACATAGCTTTATCACATCATTTTTCACTTTTTGTAACTTAAGACTCCATCTAGCAAGTATACATCACCTAGTATACAATTCTACCCACCTAGAAAACTTAAGGCCTCACTTTTACAAGTTTGAATTTTTAATGAATTTTTTTGGAGGGAAACCTCCCTTTCTGAAACTTCAAATTCTAGACCACATAGACTCTTCCTCTTGACTCCATATTCCTAATTTGACCTAATGACCATGGAATTTATTTTCAGTTGAAGTTATTTAAATATTCCCTTGCATCATACTCCCAAGGTGGAGAAAAAGTGTTCCTACACTTTGCTTGTTTGGTCTCATCTTCATCTCCTTTGTTGGTTCTTGGTCTGATTGCCTTGCTTTCATTATACTTCCTTGAATCATATCCACATGGATCCCATGATTTTTATTTTTCCATCCATTTTCTTCCACTTTTCATCTTTTCCTCTTGATCTTCACTCTCACTTTCCTCATCTTCATGCCTTTATTCATTGTTCCTTATTTTTCTTGCCTATTTGCTTGGTTACTCATTCCTTTCATCATAGCCATTTGCTCTATAGATTTAATTAATCCTTTTTGTCCTCATTTTGATTAATATTTTCCAAAAAAATTGTTTCTCTATTAGTCATTGCTTCATCCTTCCTTTCTTTTTCCATTTCATCAATCAAATCTTGTAATAACTCATCTATTTCACCTATGCAAAGCTGATTATCATACCTCTTATTCTCATCCATCCATTTTCCTTTGCTTGTATCATGCTTCTCAGATGCATTAGTAGAGTCATTTGGTACAATTTCAAGGAATTCACCCACAAAATAAGCATTTTCAAACACCTCATCATCAAAAGTACTCACCTTGTCTTAACTCATGGCTTGTATCTCCACTTAAGAGTTAAAGAAGTATTCAATCATGTACATTTTCTCTCTCAACATGAGAGTGTCTTCTTCATCCATGGCCTCATCAAAATTGGGGTTGTCTTGGTCATCCTTCTTTACACAATATTCACTTTTTCTCCACATTTCTTATTCATTTGTGTAGGATCATTCACCAATATCCCATGTAGGTGTTCTATTACCCTCTTTAAAACCTTTACATTTCATTTTTCTTGCTTCATTTAATTTTCTTAAATAACCATGATCTAGTACATCATCAAAAATTACACAAAACACTTCTTTACCTTGAAATTTTCCTTGGTCTTCTCCTTGAGTTTTTTCATTCTTCAGTAAGATTCTTCATTTCCATGCTTGGGATGAATCTTTCATCCTATCTTACTCTTTCAAACTGGTGTTCACCTCATTTTTCATGGATTCTAGTGGTATGCTTACTGCATTCTTGGTCTTAAATACCCATTTCTATCTTTCCATATGCTTTGGTGGAGTTATTTTCCTTATATCAACTTCCTTCTTGTATTTGTAGCTTGAAATTTGGCCCATATCGTATCCTTCTTTGTTTTTGGCTTGTATACTTGACTTAGAACCTTGGTAAACCTTCCCTTTGCTTGCATCCTCTTTAGGCTCCATTGTTTTAACATTTCCCTTAATCCATATAGGCACAATGTATTCATGTTTTATGCTCTCTCTTATATGAGTAACCTTATGCTTATGATTAGCACATTAACTTTGCTTATTTGCCTCATTAGGAGTAGATTCTAACCCTCTATCCTCTTCTTTTAAAACCTACACAATCAGATTTGTCTTCAATGTTTCATATTTAGTAGCTCACTTTTATCACTCTAAATTTTTTCTTCTTCCAAATATCTTACAAATGCCTCATATAATGGAATTTTATCTTCATGGTCCTCTTGTTTAGGTCTAATATCTTCTATTTTATCTTTATTTACTTGTACCATTTTTACTTGTTCTATTTCATCTTCATCTTCTTCCAAAGGTTCTTCATTTGACCTTATTTTCATCCATCTTGAGGTCCTTTCTTTCACTTTCATCATTGTTGTCTTCATACCTACAAGTACCCACTCAAACATGGAGTTAGATAATAAAACAAGATCCCATAAGGCCCACATGAGATTCTTCTTAATAGGAATTCTCTAATTTTATTCTCTTTCCACTTCATCCTCTTTACATAACATCTCATTTTTATTCACTTTCTTACAAGTATATTCTACCATTCCTCTTTCTAAAGAAATCATCTTTTTCCTCTTATTCTTCTTCATAAGTAGCTTGATAGGCCACTTGACTTTGAGATTGATCTTCCATCATGGTCTTGATCATTGTTTATAACTTTTCAAACCTTTCTTTTTCTTCCATTCGATCCTTTTCTAAGATTAACTCCTTCACATTTGTTCTTTCCTTTTCTTTACGTTGGATATTTCCTTCTCTTAAGCTCTTGAACATGTTTTCCATATCTTTTCTCCTTCTCTCCATAATATCTTTACCCAAGTCTCTTCCACCTTGGTCTATTGATCTATTTAAGTCCTCACCTAGGTATTTTGCACCCTAGTCTCTTGGCCTTGTATATTACTTCAATATATTTTAAAGTCTTCCACCTCTTCTTAGATGATTCACTAAGACTATCAACACCTCATATTTTAAAAGCTAATCCCACACTTATTCCATTTAACAAGTTCAATAGGTTTCTAATAGAAAATATTCACCATAACTCTACACTAGAGGATCATTCCAAGCCCAAATAGATTTATTGTTTGATAGCTTATTTTTGTTCACCTTAAACAGTTCATGTAAACATCATAACCTGATTTTTTCACCATGTATACACCTTACAAAATATCATTCAACATCAATTATTTCATTCTTCCTTCCAACCCACTTGTCCATACCTTGTTCATTCATTCATATGTGCTTCTCAATTGAATATTTCTCCTACACATGAAACCTTTGGATTGCTATCCTCACCAATTCTCTTGAACTCTTCTACCCTGTTCCATCACCTCAAATTATTGTTAGCACCAATAATGATTGGAATCAAAGGAACTCAAGCCTAATTCACACAAAGTTAACTCTAAACTATCTTATTGCTCTTCCTCCCTAACAATGTCATTTATTACTTCTTATAACTTAATTACATCCTTCAAGACTTGGATCCTAGAGTTCATTTAAAACCAATGTTAGAATAATAACTGAGATGACACAAAAGGTTCAAAAGCTCAACCATTTACCATTATAGCTCAATCTTGCATTTTAGTGTTCTCAAGTCCATATACTATACATGGGTCATAGTTAGCAACTTCTAGAGCTTCCCAAAAAACCAGAACCACATTAAAATACCCTTTTCCCTCAAAAATGTTTCCCCTAAATTTATAAAGTAGACTCCTTATTCCCTTCCTTCTATCTCATCTTTTGCTCCTAGGCTCTAAAACCTCCATTATCTTTGTCCTATGGTACTGTCATTAATATCTACTCAATTATGATGTACTAAACTATGAAAAAATAATTTTAGGGCACCCATTAATCCTTTATACCTTTTGAATAAGTTTCAAGATATAACTCAAGGTTTGGAGCATAGTTTCTTTGTTAAGTAACCCTTCAAACCGAGTCTTTAACTATTAGCAATTACTCTTCTCCCAGCTATCATGAAAATCTAGAAGTTCAACCTTCCGTAAAAGGATTTAGAATGAAAAAAAAGGAATTGGAAATATTATGTAATCCTCTTCATGATGGAATAATCATATTTTCACAAAACCTAAGGATTTCTTAACGTAGCTCAACTTTTTTAGGAATACCTCATTGTCCTGATAAAACCAAGGCTAGTTTTAAGAGTTTTAAGATGAATTAGGTTTTGAAAACTATTCTATTGATAATTTTAGGTTCCATGGAGTCTGAATCATATAAAATTTGAATTGAAAATACCCTTCTAATATCTAGGAATTAATGTTTCAAGTCTTCTCTAGTGCAGAGTGTGTTGATCCCATACTTACTCATTTTATTAATCGCCACATGTATTTATTTCAATCATGGAACTCATTTTTTCCCTATTTTCCATTTTTGAATTGGATAAAGGGGGAAAAATACCTCCCCCACAAGCCTCCTCTCTATTCCACATGTGACCCTCTCCATTTTTTTGGGGGATTGGGTGCTAAACCCATCTCCCTTACTCTACACCGAATCTTGGAACTTGGCAACATCTTGCTCCAAGCACCCATTTCCCCCTCTTTTAACCTTTAAAAAATGGGATATAGGGGATAAAAATGAGTACCCACCCCACTTTCCCCCTTTTTGGTTCTCTATGCGATCAACTTTCCGGTTAAGTCGAGCTTAACCGACTAAACCCATCTTATGCACGTTGCACCACAAGCTACCAAGTTCCCTCATCTCTCCGAGGATAATTTTTTGTCCCTTTTTACCTTTTTCCAAGGGGATAGAAATGACATAAATGGTCCGCTATGAGAAAACTGATATTTTAATTCAACTTCGACCTCCTAGGGTAAAATTATTGTCATTAGGAAGGCATTCAAACAAAGTTAACATGTTGTTGAGTTGATTTATTTTCATAGGTTTTCATATACACCATTTTTCATGATAAAAACATGAAAAAACATCTGATTTCATTAGGAATTATACCCAATATCTCCCATAATAGAAATGAATCCAAAAATGGATATTTTCTCATAACTTTTCAACCGTAAATCTAACTCGCACTAAGATTTTAACCGATTTCTCTACTTCCGATGCCTTTGTGATCACCGAATCTTCCTACTAGATGATGCGCTAGTTTTTACATCAGAAAATTTTAAACCATAACCCTTCCAAAGTTTCCTTTTTTTTACAAGAGTTCCAAAGAAAGAAACCCAAAAAAATTGAAACACATGATCCCGGTAAAGTTGAATCCAACAATGGTGATTTCATTGTAAACCAAAACCATTATAGAAAGTATATAAAAATAGAACATGATATATGTAGTGAATTACTAAAAATAGAAAGTATCTCAAAAATTAAACTCCAATCACTCAAAGCACATCCAAAAATGGTGCAAAACAAAAAACAAGGTGAAACAAATAGTTTTCCCAAAAAGTAGTTTATGAATAAATTACTTGTTAAAAATAGAAAATTCCTGAAGTTGGTAAAGCATCATAAATGGAAGTAATATAATTATTATAAGATATTTAAAATAAATTTTGAGAAAAAAGGGAAAAATCCCCATAATAGTAGCTCCTGGTCCCACGTGCCACAAAAAAAAAGTTTCTATTTTCAGCACAAAAAAATTGGATGTTGGCTAGGTTTTCACTTATCTAGATAATTTTTACTATCCTCACATAGTTGTAAAGTTTTCTCATAGATAAAAAGAGAAAAAAAATTATATAAGGATCCTGAAGCATCATTATGATTAAAATTAATGAGGAGCAAGACAAAGCATATCGAGTTGGATAGGCAAAAATCGGGGACATTGTGCGGTTGGATAAGAATTTGAAAAGTGTCAAGAGCCCTAAAGGATCATCCCCTTCCATGGGATACATATGAACATAAGGAACACAAAATTTCCCAAATATGATTTCATCTTGGAAGTGATTTGGAGTTAAGAAAGGAAGGTAGGTGATCTTCATGTGAGGCACCTTGTATGTGAGAACAATAAACCATCCATGATCCATTTGATGACATTAGCATAAAATATTTCTTAAACACTCAATAAAACTCTTGGTAGTGTTGTAAATCCTAAAAGGATGAAACTTTGTGATTGCAACCAAGAGCCATTGAACATGAGCCTTTAAAAAGATGGTAATGAAAAGAGGACGCACAATGATTCCATATTCCAAGAGGATTCATAAGAAGGTAAAGTTCATCGTAGATCCCATATAGCCTCGTGAGTCAAGAAAGAGTGATCCATCATAGCCTCCTTCTCCTCAAGAATTTCCAAGTATGTATTTCTCAGTGGTGGAAACCTTCCCATGAGGAACATGTAAGCAAGAGGTGTATAAATGGATTTTGGAGAAAAGAAAAGGAAATAAGCTAATGATCTTCATTCAGAGCATTGTGTGTACAAGAATGGGCGAGTCATCTCCATTTTATCAATTGTCATCCATACAGTATTTTTATTAAGCACTCACATAATGCATTGTAGTATGAGCATATCTCAAGAAAGAAGAACATTATCATCATCTCATTCCATTATAACTGGTTTCCTCTTCTCAAGAATCTCATTTGGAAAGAAATCATCTATTTGTAAAGTGAAGGATTATTTCGATAAGCAAGGGATGAGCATGAAAATATTCAATCATCACATAGTTAATTTGTGATCACAAGGGTAGATTGTGAAATCCTAAGAAAAATAAAGTCATCCTCACTCTCACTATGATATCAAGAAGGAACCATCATGAGTGATTTACATAGTCATTCTAGATTGCAATGGAGTTCTTCACATTAGTGTTTCTAAAAACTCATTCGAGTCCTGGAGTGTTTTTACATTTTGCGGAAGGAGGAAATTTGGACTACCATGCTTCAAATCATGAAGTTATTTATCAGCAATGGCTCCATCTTCATTAGATCACTCAACCCTTCTCTTTCTCTCCTCTCTCTCTCTCTCTCTCCTCAGTATTCTAACTTTCATTTTAAAATGTATTTTTCCTATTTTTCTTATTCACTTATGTTACCCTTAGCTAAACACTATAAGAGTCATTTTCCTATAATAAGAAAAATACTCACTTCCTATGAATATGAAAGGTCACAAGTGATCAAGACAAACAAAAGGTCATGTAAAGGGTAGATAACGGGAAATTTGTAATGCTATAAAAGGGAATGGATAATTAATTCCAAGTGGTTGGAAATTGTTGATTGAATGTATATTGTTGAGATCACTACTTCTACATCATGCAATAAAATCTGTAATTCTTATATTTATATTTCTTTTCTTATGTTCCTCTACTCTCTCTTTCCAACTTTTCATATATGATGATCTTGTAAAACCAAGAAAGGTGTCTATGCCTTTGATAAATGAATCAATGAAATTATATGTCTATGGTTTGTTTTATCTTATCATTGTTTACATTGTTGTGTTATTATAATTTATTGTGGACTTACTTTGGTTATTGTATGTGAACTTTGTTAGTGCATACTCACAATAATAACCCTCTCTCTCCTTATTTCCCCAACTCCCCTTTACCTCTCTTCACTGCAAATTCCTCCCTTATACCTTGTACAAACATTTTCATAGGTTAAGTGGAGTGTTTCTATGTGATCCCTGGCCTATTGGACACCCCACAACTTTTAGATAGTTTAGGTGGTTTACATTAAAAAAGGAGCCTCCTCATACATAATAAGGACGGGCTTAACCCAACATTATTGGTGAAAACTATATAATTTACAACATGAAAATTATTTTTCCAACAATATGTTGTAGTATATCAATGTGTTGGAGAGTATGAAAATTAGTTTTATTTCAAAAATAGATGGTTCTTACTATAGAAACTACTTCACGGGAAGAAATTTACTATGGAGACTTGGTTCATGATTTTTGAGCTAGATATGATATAATTTTTAAAAGGTTGGATCATTACCATATCTCTTAACATCACATGATCTCTTTCAATAACATTGGGGACTTATTAATAACTATCCATCATGAGTTTTGTTATCTATTCTTACCCCCTGGTAAAAATAGGAAACTTGGGAGGAAGAACTTGGACACTGGACAGAGCTTCATTAAGTAATCTGGAGAGATCATATAAGGTTTAAATATTTGGAAGCATTGCAAGTGGTTTTGGGAAGTTGGGAGCCATTCAGGAATTTTTTCATCTTTTGGGTTTTCAAACTTAGCCAATTTTAGAGAAAATGAGAAAAACTATGAAAATTGAGTCCTCGACACTCTTTCACTAACCCTCTTGGCTAAGAAAAATTAGAGAAAATTGTGAAAATGGATCAGCTTCAATCCCCTCACCCCTTGGTCTCAGCTGTAAAATAGGAAAAATATTTATCAAAAAATGGATTGAGTCATCAAAAATTGCTTGCAGACATTTCTTTCATGTTTTCATGCCTTCTTGTTCTAGAAAAAATCAAAATTTTTGGCAAAAATGGAGAAAATGGCCTCAAATGATGTATTTCTATAAAATACTATTCTCGGGGAAGTTAGGTAGCACTGGGTCATTGAAACTTGATTTTGTTGCATTAGATTTGGGCGAAATACTAAGGAACTCAACACCTTCCTTTAAATATGACATTTCGGTGGTAGAGGTACATATGAAATAGGGTCGGCACAACATTGTTTCTCCGCAGATGGGCTAGTGGCTGCAATCTTAAGGCGAGGGTAAGGTTTGGTTCATTACAAGAGGAGTGTGAGATCGATGAACTAGATGGTTGGGCTGCGCGGGACCAAGTTCTCGTAAGGCATGGGATGGTCACACAACACGTCGCCTAAGTGACAAAGAGATCGATGAGCCCGAGCTCACCGAGTTAAAGATTGGGGAATTTCCATCTTGGCATTGTAGGGGGGATTAATATGTTATTGGTAGGTGCTAGATTGTGTACATGAAGGGTGCGTGGAACTAACTCCCCGCAGGGAACTAGATCCTCGCGAAGCATAATGGGCCTAAGTATATGTGAAGTGACGAGTATATGTGCTAAAGTCGGTGAATTCATGCCCCAATGGCCCATTCAACCTAGTTCCACATGAATATTGGTTCCCCACACCCCTCCCTTAACTAATTTACAAAGTAATCGACACTAAAATCAAAACGATTGAATGCGGATTGTGGTAAGTTAAAGAGAACCAAGGCTAAAAAAATGGAAAATGAGCCAAAACACCTCCTCGACCTGCATTTGAATAACGTGAGCTCATGTGATCCATTTCTCACAAAATTTATATGGTTGGGTTTGGAATTTTATTCCCTTAATCATGGCAGAATTTTTTTTAGTGATTTTATAGGTTTAGGTGAGGAAAACACAAGCAAAACTTCCTCATATCCAAAGCATCCCTTCCAAGTCAACTAAAAGCAATAAATGAAGGTATGGGTGCAATTTCTTCCTTCCAAAAGAAAAAGTACGTGATGGAATGGATTTGTAAGTGTTTTCGTTACTTTTATAGCTATATTAATGATTCTTGTTGGTGGTTTAAGGAAAAAATCAACCTCTTTCTCTATCACTAATTCTTCCTATATTTGTAAAAGTGAGCTCATTTTGTAAAAGAGTTGGAAAATTTTCTCATTTTGATCTCTTCTTCTTCTCTGTTGCATCAATGTGTGAGTTTCAAACCTTAGTTTTCTCGAGAAATGTAATGGAAATCGCACCTAATTCATCAACTATCATGTATTGTGCATATTATTGGAGCAATAGAATCAATGTTTTGTGATGGTTTCTCAATCATTGCATGTTTTTATTGTTTTATCTTGCCTCTCTTCATGATACATACAAGTATTTTATGCATTTTCCAATTTTTATAGAAAATTTTAGATGATGTTGTGTTTAATGGAATGGTGTATTGTGTGTAATATTGTCCTATGATGCTTTTCCATCCTCTCCATGCTCACCTTTCTCCATTTTCATGCATTGTGAGTTGTTCAACACCTCCTTTTCTTGGTGTTATCACCTCTATAGTGTAGGATTTCTCCATTTCATTATTTCTTCATATCCCCGTCTCCTTAGAAGTCATAGATTAGGATTATATAGGTGTTTTTTGCATTAGGAGTAGTTTAGTGCTAGGAATAGGTAGAGGAACCAACCTTCTCTGGAGGGCCATGTAAAGTTTTTAATTCCCATAGCTTGAGAGATGGTCCAATGTTATCAAGAAGTAGGGATATTTCATTGCCACATCTCGGGGTGATAATTTTTTTACATAAAAAATTCATTCTCTTTGACCAATATCCCATCACATTTTATATCATCTAGGGAAGAGCTTAACTTACAGTGATATGCAGTGAATTTTAGTTGAACATATCACTCTTATAGCATGTAGGGACTATGTAACTCATTTCCCAAATTTAGAACCTAGAAAATTTTCCACCATACACTTCTATCCAAATTAGGTGGTGGAATAAGGCCATCCAATGCATCACAAAATTCCTCTACCACTTTGGAAAGTAAGTGGCACGAGTTTGTAAGTGAGATGAAAATGCTCTTCGACTTAAATTTCAAAAAGTTTCAAATTGCCTTGCAAATAATCCATCCAATATTTAGTTGCGAATCTCAAGTGGATGGTTTAAGGAACATTCCCAAGAGTATCAAGTCATATTTTACTATAGGTGCTCAAATTCGAGCTAGGTTTTTACCGTCTCAAAGCTAGAAATTGAACATCTAAGGAGTTTTTAAATATCTTCACACCAAACCACCAAAGAAAAAATCAAATCCATAAAAATTGTTCATTCTCGACTTACTAACTTATATGACATCACCAATGCCTTTGTGGAGCACTTATAAAATATTTTTTCAAGCTTGATCCTCGCACTTAGGAACATTAGAACATGCTTCAAAAGTTCTTACATGGTATTCCTACCAAGCTTTCCTAGCTAGCCAAAATCCAATGTGACTGCCCCTATGATGGTAGAATTATACTCTTCTTTGAAATACATGGCACATGAGAAGGTCCCATGTATTGATGGGTTCTCCTGAATTTTATAAAGAAACTGACACTTTTTTATCACATATCTACTTCAAGTCTAAAAAGAAGCGTTAGACAATCATTCAATGGGAGAAATTATAAACAAAGCCATATTAAAATTAGATATAAGATGGGTGATCCAAATATTATCACCTATTGGAGACCAATTACATTTATTAAAGTCTCCTATATTATTATTTATAAAGCCTTGGTACTATGGCTCTACCACATTCTTTTGGTGATTGTTAAACCTTAGAAACTGGCTTCATTAAAAAAATATATATTCTAGACAACATAATTGCACTTTGGGAAGGTATGGAGTGGGATCGGACCTCTTTTTAGAAAACCATCTTCCTTAAATAAGATTTTTACAAGGTCCATGATTGTATAAAGTGATTTTCATATTAGCCATGTTGTAGGTATTTAGATTTGACAAATTTTTCCTTCATGTTGTGAAAACATTAGTTTTCAATGCTTCTTCTTACCTTACTATTAATAACTAGAAATATTATAGCTTTGGCATGTTTCACTCAATTCGATAAGGTTTCCCTCTCACTCCCTCCCTTTTATGATAGCTATAGGTAATTTTGGCTATTTACTTGCACAACGTGCATTTATATGGATGGTTTGCAAAATTTAACTCCTAACCATTCCCCTTATATTATTAATAGGAACTATGGAGATGAGTCTTTTCTAACACTAGCTAAAAATGAACGTTCCTTCACCAAGCATTAAAGTACCTTGACATATTTTATTTGAATTGAAATCATCTCTACAATGGATCAAAACCATTTTCTACATGTAAATCACTCTCCCCATGCTGATTTGGATTACACAATACTCTTAAAATTTTCTTTAACATGGAGAGAAGTTCAATTTTATGGGAGTTACCTTCAATTTTGATTGCATTCCTTTGATGCCTTGGAAATTTTTTTCTTAATCAGATTGAAAAACTCTCTTATTGGATCTCCAAACTACTTTCTCTTATCGACAAATTTTAGGTATGCACAAAGATTTGTTTCCACCCATGTTTACTACTTTTCTTGTTGGGGTCCTTCTAAGGATTTTTATAACATGCTAGCTAAACTACTTTACGATTTATTATGGTCCAACGTAGAACATTTTAGGATAATTCATCACGTGGCATAGGAAGCATGTTACACTCCTTGAGACAAAAGTGACATGGTCATTATTGATGCTTTATATGGATTATTTCTTTATGAGCTAAATAGATTGTTGAAGTATTTAAAGGGAAAAAACATGGAATATTATTTTATGACATTTTTATTATTAGGTTCTCCTTATGGTAAGAAGCGTTAGAATAATATAGGTCTCAACACCATATTGATCGATTCGGTGAGATTATGAGGTATTCAATCCATACTTGCATTGGGTCGAGATGGAGTCATGACCATTTTTATAATTCAACAACCATAACATCTTGCGGTATCTTATAATGAATGGCATTTAGATTCCTTTAGTAGAAACTCCTATTGTAAAAGCCTTGTGTCTTTATAGGAATGTAATTTATACCATTATAATCCTTATGTATTCTCTGATTGGATTCCCGCACCAGATCTCAAATTTAAATTTTGTTTAATTAATTTACACCTCTTTTTGTTCTAAAAGTGCAAAGTCTACTCCCTAATGTGATTCTTCATGGAAATATTTGAGATGGAACATGGACACCTCGTTTAAGAATTACCCAATATTACTTATGCGAGCTTATGATCCATTTTCCTACTACCATCTACAAGCTTAATTATATATGGGACCTTAATTCCTCCCCGAAATGTGGTTGTTATACATCAATCGAACGTGGAATTCCCATCCTTAACCCCAAATCACCCATTTTATTTGGTTCCTTATTTATCATGGATTCCCGCTCAATGAAAGGCTTAAACACCTTAGTGTTGTCAACCCCAAATGTCCTACTTTTGGTATCCCTAAAACCTTCAAGCATATGTTTTGTTTTTTCCCCCACACACTCAATCTTGATATACCTAGATACACTAATTATTTAATCCCTATCATCATGAGCATATTAATTAGAGAATGAATTTATTTTGATACTCTTCTCAATTTCCTACTTACATTTCTTTCTTGTGGAATTTTTAGAGCTATCATTCTTTTTCAATTATGGAAATATAGAAATGTAGCTATAGTTAGTAATGATATTATCTCTAATCAATTAGAATTTAATGATATATTGAATGTTATTTATATTTTTACCTTCATATTCAAGCACAATATAAGAGGATGAATCTTGAGTTTCAATATCATCAAGAACTACTCGAACACTAGGGAAATTTCTTTATACAATGATTCTAGTGCCTTCGGATCCACTTCAATTAGGTTCACCAATGCTGACCTCTCAAAGGCATCCATGGAGGCACTCAAAAAACCATTATCCATCCCGGACATGGTCATTTTTATACCCCACCATCATAATAAATTAAACAGTGTTTCATCACTGCAAGGTAAATATGCAAATAGTCCCCTTACTTCTACTCCATCTCGTTGGCCTTCTCCTATGAAAGACATTCTTATTGTGATTTCCTCGCCTCCTAGGTGGGTAATTTATGTTCCACTTTCTACCCACTAACTATGGCTGGCTATTTTTTTAGACTATTCAAAATATGAGTCATCTTCCATTAGATACTTTATACTTCAGACAATCCTCCTTCGCCCCCACCCATTGTTGTATGCCTAGTTATTTATGATGTAATGTTTTGTTAGCAAATTGTTCCTACTTTTGGCATATTTTTTGGGTCATGAATATTTCTAAACACATGTTATTATGAACCTCTTTTATAGTAATATAATTGCAATAGTTCTAATTAAAAAACTAGACGCATTTCCCAATTCATACCATGTAGTTATTCACTTCTAGAAGTTGGATCTATGTTGCCTATTATTCATTATTTTCCTCTTTGTTATTTACAATCTATAATATTATTAATTCACTTTTTATAAATATTAAACATTAAAAAATAATAATTTAATTTCTTAATAATTTAATTAATTAGTTGGATGTTATTGAGAAATCACAATAATATACACTTTAAAGTACATGGGTATGGAATATGATAATATTATTATTTAATGACCGTAGAAATTTATATGTATGTATTGATTCTTTTGTATTTTATATTTTTTTGGAATATTTATATGTTTTTAAATAATTATTATATCAAGTTTTTGTTAACGTTGAAAATAATATAAAGCATGTGTAGGATAAGTTTTACTTGATGGGTGGTGTGGCATTGCATTTTATTAGTATCATTAAAGGAAATTGTAAGCTCATAGTAAGTTTTTAATAATTTTTGAATTTTTTTCCCCAAATTATGTTATATATGTTCAATTCATTTCAATATAATTTCTATAAATAAATATTATTTTAATAATATTTTTCTTATAGTTTATTTAATATATAAAAAGAATATAAATATTATAATGTAATAAATGTTTATTTTATATATTAATAACATTATCCATTTTTAAAAATTACTACGGTAATGGATGAACAAGGTCCAAAATGATGAGATGTAACCAAGAATTCATGAATGTAATGCATATAAGACCTAGGAGGACAAGGGTACCTAGTGTAAGGAAAACTAAGGCCAAAACCAAATAAAGAACAATCTCTCCTTGTATTGTCTTTAACCATAATGGTTATGTGAATAACCATACCCCATTCTTGACAAGCCCCTTAAGGCACCCGTTCGAAGTAGACTCATCAAAGAAACCATATCTCGCACAAGGAAGATTGTCGGTGACAAGTATGAAAGATAAAAATTAAAAAATTAGGTGTATACATATCCTCCAATCGTTGATCCTCACATGTCACAATAGTGAAATGTAGGGTGGTCAAGAGAAAAAGGCGGTCTGTACCACCAATGCTAAAAGTAAGTAGTGAAGGAATGATGAAAGGACTAGCTAAAATGAAAGATAACCACCAACACGTACTGATAATGTCACTCGCCCGGCACATATTGGCATAATCCATGTTGCAAGAACCCCGAGAGGGAAAACGAAAGGAAACACTAGAGGATCATCAGTAAAATAAGACATAAATCACCTAGGTGGGGGACCATGTAATGGATGTCATGATATCATGATGTTGAGATGTCCTTATGGTATAGTGTACAAAAATAGGGTGAAAATTGGAAATCATCGAAAGTAGGTGTGCAATATGTTGAAATAAATGACGTGAGATCACAATTAAGACATAAAAAATGGCATGAGAAACATAGATCAGTTTAGAAAATGATGATTAGTCAAAGATTGAGGTTGATCGTGATGGTTTTGAATAGAAATTTGATATTTATATAGTAATTTTGATTATTATTTACTTATTGCTATTTCTAGAATAAAGAGAAATGAGATATGAAAATCCAAATTAGGGAGAATCTTAAATGATATGACATGCGTACGAGTTTGTGAAGGAGGAATATGAGGAGGAGCACATAGAAACACTTGAATGTTGGTAATTTGTTGCATTAAATTATATTTAGTAGATTAGGTGCATTTTAGTCATTTATCTTTTTCAAAGTCGATCAAAGCGCATAATCCACCGATGATGGTCCATAGATGTATCATGGCCCAATGGGATGATTTTTGTTTGAAACAAACAAAGGTATCTTAGCTACAAGGTTTGGGATTTGGGGGCATCATACAGATGCCCAGGATACCACCGGATATGGATGTACTACAGATGTTTTTGGCTGTATGGGAGACTAGGTCTAATAGCTTTCGGTGGTCGATAGGATGGGAGATGATGGAGATGGACTAAACATTAGAGGATGTACATGGGATTTTAGGATTAATGGTTAGAGGCACCCACATGTACAATGATTTGACACCTCATGCTATAGAGTGGAGAGCATTAACTAGATGGGCTACATAGAGTAGTACATAAGACAAACACATATCATGCATTTGATTCATTACATTATAGGCGTATGGATTCCATACATATGAAAGGTGGTTATGGGGATTCTGGTGGCACGCATAATATGTCACAAGGCTGATGGATCCATCCCATTATTCTTGATAGAAATATATAGGGGTGTTTTGCATTAAGGTGTATTATTCAATTAGAGAACCACCATATGGGTGTAATTAGTACATTATATTTATAGGGTGTAGCGCAAAGTCGAAAGGGTCATGAGACCCATCATTTTATTAACATCTTGGATATATATATAATTATAATGAGTAGTTCCCAATGCATAATCCAAAGTAGGGACACAACAAGTAATAGTAGAAGATACCCTTAGAGTACTTCGGTGGGCACAAGGGCTAACAACAAGAGAACTTTGGGTATATCACCACTAGCACGCAGGTGGGTCTAAATGATATGATATGACAGCCCTACATACGGAATGTAGATCAATGGCATAGGTTTCCCGAGTAGGGTACCTAGAGACCATGGCAGAGGTGATGGAACACTATTTTTATTTGGTGGAGATACATGTGATAGATAGAGTATTGCGACAGTTTGTATGACCAGCACCTGAATTTATACCATCATTTCCACCATACAAGTGTCAACATGCTAGATAGCCTATATGATCATAGGCTCGAGTTCCAACATCATGACCTCATAGGGTATGGGAAACATGTGTTCCAGGAAAGCAACAACACGTACATGGTGGTTATTCTCAAGGATAACTGTAGATTATAGTGGATAGTGGTTTGGAGGAGGGATTTGATGGAGGATCCGTAGACAAAGGGTCGCATGCCGGAGTAGGTTCCAGCACCGCATGAGAAGGAACTATAAATCCAACACCGTGGTTGAGAGATCACAAGATGTGATGACTAGGCATATTATTTTTGATGCCATTTGGACTTTAGATGACTATATTTATAAGAAGAGGACTAGACCACAATGGAGAGAGGGGATGATCTTCGTACCCAGTGAATAGGTCGACACAATATATAGGAGCCAGAACTCATCATGACGATGACGTGAATGAGGTATTGGGTGGTTGAGGAGATAGGGAGACCATCATGGATAGGCTCGAGAAGCTAGGTATGAGTGATAACATGTTAGTTAGGTGTTTTAGGTAAACATATGAACAATTATTTTGGTTTTGTAGAGCGGACAAGAGAGAAGTGGCACTCACTAATTCAGAGTACCCACCATGAGATCCTAGATTATGTGTTAGATTTCTAAGATACTATCGTGATGGAGGATCTAACAACACCATCAGCCAAGGATTCTTTGAGGTCTTTTAGTCTAGTGTGTGAGGCATCTAGGACACTATGGTGATATAGAGATGTGTAAGTGGATTCTTCTACCGATAGAATATATTTGAGGTTATAGAATCTACTACATGCACAAGAGGCCATGGTATAGGAGTAGATAGCTAACATAGAAGATGCTAAGAGAGATATGTTATGGACTACTTCACTTGAGACATAGTGGCAAGGGAAAAAGGAGAGGCCTTTGGATCCCAATCTAGGGAAACATCCCTATCTTGCATAGTGAGAGCGAGATAACATGACCTAATCATCCCACATCATCTAGAGACCCCCAATAGGGGGAGAGGGTGCTTGAGTCATTTTTTTAGGTGGGCTAGAGCCATTTTGTATTATTTTTGTTGATATATAGAACTTGATTATATATATATATATATGATGATGATGATGATGATGATTATTGTTATTATTTTTATGGTGTTTGGATATTTGGTGATGTGATGATTTATTTATCATTTTCCTTATTTCTACGTGGATGTATGTGAAAAAACCATTCTACTTAGAAATAAATATAATGAGATAGAATGGTAAATCCAGGAGAAGTGGATTTATAAGATATCCAAATACACGTAATGAGAAAAATACAATAGGCGTAAAAGGCCAATACATCCAACTGGATGATGTCAAGGCGCAGATGGTGATGAATCCAAGCAGAGTGAACAACCCAAGCAAGGATGGTATTTTTGAGATATTGGAGATAATTTGATAAACCCAAGGGGATATCGAGAGCCCAAGAGAAGACATAATATGTTTGTGTAAAAGCCAAGTGGGGCCAAGATCCCACATGAAGGTGGGAGATCAAAATAAAATAGGAAAATAAGATGTAATCATGGTTTTTGTAGGTAACTAGCCATGAGGGGGAAAATATCACAATTTCTCTATGATAATGTCGTAAATATGATGCATAATGTGGCTTTAGGAATGGGTCATGAGGTTGTTGGTAGAATGTTGGGTCTTGGATACCTATCAATGGACTTCAATCCATGTGGCAAATAAGGTGTCATTTATATGTTCCTCCAACTGATTGAGGATGTCAAGTCAAATATCATTAAGAGTGAGGTGAGGCTTAGAGAGATTTGGAGGCACATGTGTAGGTTTTGTCCTAGGTGGTTTAGGGGGAAGGTGGGTAGTTCCGATAGGAATCGTCCCTACACTTCCGAGTGCATGAAGGGGTTTTGGGGATAGGATGCTTCTTATGTATAACCCGACATCTAGTGTCGGTATGCATGAAATACCCATGATGAGAGTAGAAGAAAGGAGATGAAGGAGAAGGATGTGTATCCTTTTGTTTTTGGTCATATTTGACCTTGGATTTGAGATTCTTCATATGGCATCGATAGGCTCTATAATCAGAGACATCATGTCTTGGAGCCTCGTGCCATGTGTATTATGCATCGGTCATAGAAGAATAATGATTCATATGGGAAAGAGGTAGAGGAGAGGCCTTTTACTCTATAGATAGCTAGTAGGAGTTTCGATAGGGGTGTTGATTTCATGGATAAGGAAGGTGTCGATGGATCGGTGTGTCACTAAGTCATTGAGGCACAATAAATAGTATAATCAACATTGAGATCATCGGTTTTGTATTCAAAGTTGGCAACACGTTCTTAATTTAAGGAGAATGGATTGGCTAAGTCAATGTTGGTATGTGGAAGTATAGATGGTGGAGAAATCGAGGCTCAAGTACTAGTGGGGAAGAGTTTTCGATTACGTTTAAAGGTTCTTTTCAGTACTAAGATAATATTCACGTCATGAGTAATTTTAGTGTGTAGGGATTCTTGGTTGCGTAAAACTCCCTATCACAAATTTGGGAATAACTAGCCGGATGAGGATTCCATTATGGTTTTGAGATGTATTATATCCTCCCGCGGGGTGTGGGGTTTGTGAGATAGCTACATAACCAAAGGATCCTTCTTATGAAGTTCTGCAAAGAATGAGGTAGTTGAGATATGATGAGCTCAAGGAGGTCATAGGTATTGATTCTGATGGTTACTTCATCGATATTGTTGTCATCTCGATTCCAATAGATTGGAAGGTGTATGTCGACTAACTCGGGATGACCCATGTTGCCACAAAGAGTATCTATAGGGTAGTTAAAGTGTTGATATTCTCGAAAGGGGATTGGTGATAATTCCTCAACTGTGGGGAGCTCATATTTCCTCTTGTTATAAAGTGTATCATAATTCTAAGGGTTAGTGTCCACTTGAATCTTATAAATATCTCCTTGGTGAGAAAACTTCACACATTGACATGCGGATGAAGCGATGGCGCATATATGATGAGTCAAAGTCCATCCTAGGAAAATGTTATAAGATAAGGCAAAATTACAAACCATGACCTTGATGTGGGCATTCCTATGGGGAATGATGATGGGTAACCAAATACACCCCATTGGAGGCATCTATCGGTGATCATATCCTTAGAAAGTAGTTCACATGGATTTTAGGTTATCAATTGAATATCCGAGAACCTTAATGAAATCTAATGAGGCCATACATGTGCATGGTCACTCATCAATGAGAACTTGCTGAGCTAAAGTGTGAACCATTTAAACTGAGGTGAAAAGTGGTGAATCATCTATAGGAAGAAAGATCTCATCCAGAATCATAGAAGCTATGGAAAAGCTAAGAAAATAATGAGTATATATCAAAATATCAGGTAAAAACATTGAGTTCCTCACATTGTCGGTGGATACTTTCTTATGAGCCATGAAATGTAGGAATCTAACCTAAATAAAAAGGAAAATGAATTTTCATGTCAAACAACACATTCATTTTATGCTCACTATGCTCAGGCAATGTGTGCATGAGTTCCAAGAAGGGAATTGAAATGGGGATTTTGGTAAGTGCTTCGAGGGGAACCCACTCATCATGATTAGAATGTGTAGTAGGATGATAGTTTTGGGAATCCTCATAAACAAAGCCAAAAGGAGCAAGGGTAATTAAGGAGAACACTAAAACTTTTTTTCTCAATTTTCACGCTATTGGCCCTATAATTTTGACTTACACATGGAATGATGGTGTTTTTAGATAGATTGATAGACCTAGACAATATTTCCCCTATAGGATAATTCCAGGATGGTCCGATGACATATGGAGGTAGGTTTTGACTTAAGGAGCATGATTCTCGAGGCATTGAAGTATATATTATAGTGTGGTTCTTAGGCTAGAATGCTACATGATATTCTAGTTCTACATAAGATATGACATGTTTTACATTGTTGATTACAACCGTGTTTTCAAGATGGAAATCATGTGTCCACCACATTATTTGAAGCATTCTCTTTCTTTGTAGAAATTTATATGACATCAAGATTAGGAATAGGACTGGAAAAGATCTTTAACTTTTCATTTTCCAAATTGATGGCTTGATGACGAGGATTTTTTTGAGATGAATCATGAGCTTTGACCGCCTTGAACAAACTCTTGTGAGTGATGGTTTCTTATTAAAATTTAGGTCCTAAGAAAAAGATGATAATAACCATAAGAAGTGCATGACAATTTTCAAGTGAGTGACCCTAATTAGTGTGGCACCAAAAATCTTACTCTCATTATTATAATGAGGAATAGGTCGAGAAGGATCTAGGATTGTAGTAAATGGATGAGGAAAATGATGCTTAACCTCTTCCTTACTTAATGGTTTATGATAGTTGGGTTGATTCTTATTGATAGTAGGTTGTCATTCAATGTTGAAAATAGTTCTATTTGAAGAATCAACAAGAGGAAGAGTGTCTAATACTTTGTTATCCATCATATTCCTATTCTTAGATCATTGTGTAGAAACTAAATCACACACTTTGGGTAATATTTAGGTCCTATTTCATACTACTATTTATATGGTTTTGAGTGAAGAAAGGACTAATTAAACCCCGTCTCTTGGCCATTTTTATTTGATTTCATCGTTATCCCGACCTCCACCACACACATGCCCGGTCGTATTTTATCATCTTCCTTCATTTTATCCTTGACTAGGGCATCTAGGCTAGTACTAGGGCACCCATTACCACCTTGGTCCAACCTGGGTGCCCCGATCCTTTCTAAATTTCCCGCCACCTTGGGCACTTTCTACTGTTTTAGATTCTTATATTTTTATTGGTTTTCTATTTCAAGGTTAATTACAAAATTAGATATAGAGAACCCTACAAATATAAAGTTATGAGACCATAATAACGGACCAAGCACTAGTCACTACTTTGTTATCCACATAGGGTTGCAATCATCTAGAGCATTTGGAAATTATTTACATTCACTTAGCTCCATCACAAGGGACAATGTTGGTTGATCGCATTACACAAGCATAGGGAGGAAGTTAATTCTATTTCATCCACCATTTATTACATTTTTATACACATTTATCTCACTACTTCACAAAGTGTGGTGACACAAGAGAAACCTAGGTCATGTTTCACGCACACACAAAACTAGATTTAGGTCTATACTATGTAAGCGCAATGCTCATTTAGTAAGTCCACCATTGTGGTAGCTAAGGTCATTCCCTATCATATGCATTTTTATTTTTTAGGGATTGATGTTTATGTAGGGTTTTACAAGTCTTATATTCATCTTGGATTATCAACAACATTCGGTGCGGTGGAGAAAATATTATGTGGCACACAAAGTGAGGACATTTTTCACAAACCGGGGCTCCCATTCTGCGAGACCAAAGAGCCCACATGCACCCGAGTCCCTCTCCAGTGCTCCTATCTAACTAATCATTCTAGATCTGTCCTTTTAGAACCTCTCCACATTCATTCTTGTTTCCTATTTCTCCAATCACCTCTACGACATAGTCCCTTGAGTTCATCAAATTGGATAAGTCACTTCCAGGACTTCTCTCGTGTATTATGGTTTTTACTTTCATTAGATTAGTTGTTTGGGTCATTTCCATACTTATTTACTGTATTTATATGTTATTCTAGATTAGATTAACTATCATATTTCAACATTTTCTAGTTAATCATTTTAGTGAACCCGATCTCTATGCTTCAGGATCTTTATTCATAGCTTATCATTATAGAGTTTATTCTCCTTTCATGATGGATCACTATAATCATTCTTTCATGTACCTCCTTTCTACCCCAAGCACATTAGTTTATCACCCGGTGTCCATTTGGCACTCACCCAAGGCACGCATGGGCGCCGAGCCCCCTTTATGTGAGATTCATGAGAATGATCTGCCATTGATGGAGAATGAGTTGTAAGAATGGAAATATAGACATTCACTAAAAATAGAAGATACAGATAATAGATCCGTGTATAGATGCATCATAAATGGAAATGAACATTATAAATAAGCATAATGAAACTATATCTAACTTAGAATAATATGAAGAACACAAGGGTTTACACTTAAGAACTTGAATAACCAGAATCACACGCATATATTTATATATAAAAATTAGTGGCCTCAATAAATCATAAGTGTCATACATATAAAATACATCAAGGAATATTATCTTAAACCCTACAAAATACTCTACAGAGAGATTTCTTTTCTATCCTACCAATTACAACCCTTGTTCATACCCAAATCCATGCTTATTATGTTTAAAACCCTCCTTTTAAGCATTTCTATAGCACCTCATTACCACTTAAAACCCTCTTTAACCCTACTAGCATCCTAAAAGCACTTCGTTATTGCTCTCCTCCCCCTTATTTCAGACCCAAACACTCCTTTAAATAGGATTTGGATGCACTACCTTGGTTTCCTTCATGAAAAAATCACATGCCAAGTGGAAGTGTGGTCCTCCATGTTCGAATGCCTATGCCATCTTGTAAATTCCTCCACTACCTGTAATGATCATCTTGGGAATATTCCTTACGTGGAATATTCTTTTCTTGACCTCCAAGGCTCTAGGATGGCACCTTATCCATTCAGCACACCTACTCGGGATTTTCACATGTTTCTTCTACGAAAAACCCATCAAAATATGGCTAATTCCCTAAACCTTCCTACTCCTATGCACTCCAACCTCTTCTCCCTTTTACACACCTTCCCTTGTGGGATTTTTCCTAAGTGTCTTCCTTCTTTACTACCTATCATGTGAATTGACCTCTACATGTGTTTTCCATCCTCAGAAACACTCTTCCCTTCCATCAAAGAATAAAGAATAGGGAAAATGAAAGGATCTATGATTCAATAAAGACTGGAAGAATTGAATAATCCTACTATTGTTAAATGAGAAGTGGGAAACATTTCTTCACGTGGGCTTCAATATTAACCCAATCATCCTCCTAATTCTATGCCTATTGAAGTAAGTTACCCACATCACGCTAACCTCATTAAAACTCATCTCATCCCCCTTAGCCTTCATATCTTCAATGCCTTCCATTTTCTTGTTAAGGTCTCCCAATGCAGCCATCTTGAAAGTGACTTAGGGGTGCAACTCTTACTTATTTTTAATCAAAACCCTTAAGGTTTCAATCACCTCTGATTTCTTCTTTACCTCAAATAAGATCTTGTCTCGTTCGCCATTTTTCCCTTGTTTTTATCTTGAAATTCTTTCAGATCCACTTCACGGCTAGAAACTAATATCCTTACTACTCTATCCTAATCATCACATTTATCATATAAAAATTATACCATTTGTGCCATGGTCTTCACTAAGGAAAGGATCTTGGAGTACCGAGTTAGTATCTCCCAAGTCTTTAACTTCTATTCCTTCTTCTGGTACACCATCACCTCCTCTGCTAACTCTAATGCAAGTGGCCACCTCTCCATTGTGAGTATACATATTAAGTCTTCGAAGAAATCTAGGACCAAATAATATATTTGTTTAGGAGGGACCAAGTCTAGGTGCTTCAAGATAATGGAATTTTAAATAGCCTTTATCTTCTTATGGACTTTGTGCACCTTCGCCTTTTCGTCCTTCACTCATGGCTTAATTACGCATTGATTAACTCCTTTTGCTTTATCTCCCTATCCCTCTCAATGATCTCCCCATTCTTATTTCTAAGTTCCTACTTTAAAGCTCTTATTTTTTCATTTCTCCCAAAAATTATTGCCTCCACTTCTACTTGATGAGGCCATAAATTGGTCATAAATTACCATTATTTTGTCCTTCCAAGTTACCTTTGAAAGTAGATTTAAATGTAATCTAGGAACTTATAGTTTTCTTAAGATAGAATATATGACATATATCTTGTTCATTATTTATAAACCTTTTGTTATCTATTTTTGTGCCTAATCCTATTGATTATTTGGGAAAAGATGCAAAGTTTTGTGTATGCAGTCATAAAGGAAAGATAATGTTAGTATTGGGAAAAATAGAACTGATCATTAAAAATACATCTAAACTCAAATATGATTTCATATATAGATTCCTCTCAAAAAATTATGCAAGTAAAAACCAGAATCATCTCAATCTGAGATCGTATGCAAAAGTTATAGTTGTTTTAGTTAGCTCCGGAACCATTGGAGTTAGCTTAGAAACCTGCAAAGTTAGCTCCAGAACCTACAACGTTAGCTCTAGAACCATTGGAGATAGCTCCATAACCTATAATTTTAGCTTCAAAACCATTGGATTTATCTCCATAACCATTGTAATTAGCTATGAAACCTCGCATCAATAGTGTAACATTAGCTCTGGAACCTGCATCAATGGAATGACAATTTTTGAGGAATTGTGAAAAATCAAAGAATCCAATAGAAAATATGAGAGAGGTTTTTGTTCATATAAATGTGTTTAACAAAAAAATCATTCATATTTTCTACAAGTTTTACCAATGAATAGAAATCTAACTTTTAGTGAGTCTGTAGTCCAAGGAAAAAGTGTATCAGATGAGCACTAAAAGTTCCATAAACAGAAATAAAAAAGTCAAATGAAAAATCTAAGAGAGGTTTTTGTTCATAGAAATGTGTTTAACAAAAACCTCATTCATATTTTCTACAATTTTTACCAATGAATATATATCTAAATTTTAGTGAACTCGAAATCAGGAAAAACGTACCAAACAAGCGTCAAAAGTTCCACAATCAAAAATAGCAAATTCAAATGGAAAATATGGGAAAGGTATTTGGTAAAAATTATTTTTTGAGGAAAAATATCCTTCCAATAATGTAGGAGAATAAAATCATTGTTATTCTTGTTACCAAAAAGTAAGGAGAAGATTTGGGAGAAAATCTTTCTAAAACAGAGAGATTAGACTTTGACTCTAATAATATATATCTCTCCATATTTTGTGGAGATGGAGTTCTCGATTGTTAGGATTGGAATAAAATAAGATCAAATTTTATTTCCTAAAATAAGGAGTTGGTTGGATTCATGAATTATAAATGCAACCTTCCACACTAAGATATGTAATTCATTTCTCCCAAAAAAATATTTGTTCTTTCCTCTCAAATATTTTATACTTTTAAAATCTCGAAAGTATGTTTTAAATCCTCTTCCAAGTAATGATCTGGCCACTCATTTCAAGGAAGATGGATCTATGTATTTATGTTTATGTTTATTCATTTGTCTATAATTCATTATGTTGTATTGTTTTTATCTTTGTATTGTGAAAATCCAGGTTTGTTATGAAGTCACTGCAATGTTTTGTTTAATTATGATTATTTCCAATTAAACAATTTCAATTTATGCAAGTGTATTTTTATTCCTGCAAGTGTGATTTCCTTCATGCAAGTGTAATTTATTTCATCCAAACCCCTTTTCGTAAAGTGTGCCTTTATTTGTACAAGTTTGCCTTTAAATGTCTGCAAGGGTGATTTATTTTATCCAAGTTTAGTTTGTGTTTAAATGAGTCATTTTCCAAATATCTTCTTCTCTTAATACATACAACCATCGACAAAGAACCCCGGATTTACATTATTAATGGTGAGGATTGACTACCCTCATCATTTTGGCATTGTTGTTAGGGACACGGTATTAAGAGTTTTCTAAGAGAATATTCTAGTGATAGTAGAATACCTCTTGGAAAATTTTGTGACAAGAAGTATTTGGAGGTAGTTCTTTAAAATTTTATTTTCTGCAAATAGATTAATATTTATTTCATGCAATATAGATTAAAATTTTATTTCTACAATTAGGAATGTTAGATTGTAAATATTTATCTCCCCACAAACTAACTCTGTGTATAAGAAAATGACTGTGATGTTTGATCAAGAAGGTATAATGGTATGAACAAAGAATTCGATATGGAAATGGTAGAATATGATATTTAATCTGGAAGTAGATCCAGTTGATGAAATATCATATGGCATTCTTGATAACCACCATCATTTCCCCTTATATCAACTAACATCTCAGTGATCTTATTACACATAACCTTAGTAAAAAACTGACTTATCTAGTTTGTAATAATGAAGTGGTAGCATTTCTAATTAACTTCATCCATATTCAGGATTTCATTAGAGCCAAAATAAAAACCCACTCATAATAAATCCACCCATCCAAATTAGTTTTTCATCCCATAATAAAATCAATTCCTGAACCATATCCATTAGAAAAATTTGTTTTCATCTCTTTCAATTTATTCATTTTTGTATATTCTTGTATAACATTGAGAAGTAATTATTGTGAATATAAAGACAGACACTTTTTTTTTCATTCTAACATCCACAAGAATTTCAAGAGTTGTTCTTGGTACTAGCATGCAGATTTTTGAGCACCAACAATATCAAACAAGGAGTATTTTGGAGGGACCCACGGATACATAACACAATCCATCTCCTAAGATCACTAGTTTGGGATTTGAATATTATTATGGTGATTCCAAGAATGCACAATTCAAGTTAGGCTTTAAAGATGTATAAATTGTCTACACAATTTTTAGAAATCTTCTTAGAGTTACCAAGTATGCAAAGAGATTTTTATGAGATCTCAGACATTGCTTCCTATTTTACACAAAGTGTAATTTGATGAATATAGTCTAATTATGGATCAAATTTTTCTCTAATCCTTCTCATGCTATCATTTCAACAAAAAAAATTCAAAAATATTTTAGTAGAAAACCATCTTGTTGGCTAATCAAAGGAAAAAAAATCGATATGAAAACTAGCTTGTTGGCGAATCAAAGGCAAAAATAAAAAATAAAAAAAAAATCATAAAACATTGATTGAAAATCCAACTTGCTAGTCAATTAAAGAAAAAAAATAAACTTTGATTGGAAAATTAGCTTGCATGGCGCCAATCAAATGCAAAGGGGGTGGCTCTTCTTCAAAGGAAATCAACCATTACCTGGTGGATTTCTTCTTGGCAATATTTGACCATGTTAACAATAGAATGAAAAGGATAACTAGAGGTATGATCAAGTTATTTTTTCTACAATTTTATTTTTAAGCTTTCTTGTAAGTTTTTTTATTATAACTAGATCCACTTTTAAGTTGCCCAAGGAAGGTAAGATAAAATTCATATCTCCCCTTATGAATATGAAAATATGTGCACCTCTTTGCAACTAAACTTTTGGATTCTAATTTATGGGCAACCATGAATAAACAACATGCATGAGGACATGCATGAGCTCAGTGTGGAAGAGAAGGATATCCACACAAGAACCTAGTGTAAAAGAAAGGAAATAAAAAATAGTAGAAGTAGATCCACACAAGAACCTGCTCTAAAGAAATGAAATCAAAATCAACAAAAGGATATCTACACAAGAACATGTTGTAAATGAAATAAAAACAACGAGAATAAGATCCACACAAGAACTTTTTGTAAAAGAATGGAAATAAAAAACAACAGTAACGAGATCCACATAAGAACCTAGTGTAAAAGAAAAATAAATCTAAAATAACAGAAGAATATCCAGATAAGAACCTATTGTAAAATAAAATAAAAATAAAAAACAACTAAAGGATATCCACACAAGTACCTATTGTAAAAGAAATAAAAAACCATAGAAGGAGATTCACACAAGAACCTATTGTAAAAGAAAAAATAGTAGAAAGAGATCCACACAAGAAATTTTCCTTAAACTATATATGGAATGCATACATGCATAAGATCAATGTGGAGAAGAGTCTAAGAAGAGGAGATAATAATATAATGCATGGTGACATGCATAAGATTAAGTGTGGGGCAATGATGAGACCATAAATTGGCCATAAATTACCATTATTTTTTCCTTCCAAGTTACCTTTGAAATTGGATTTAAATGTGATCTAGGAACTTATACTTTGCTTAATATAGAATAAAGTATATATATCTTGTTCATTCTTTAGAAATATTTTGTTATCTGTTTTTTAGACTAATCGTATTGATTATTTGGGAAAAGATTCAAATTTTTGTGTATGCAAGCCATAAAGGAAAGATAATGCTAGTATTGAAAAAAATAGAACTGATCATGAACAATGTATGTAAACTCAAATATAATTTCATATCCAAATTCCTCTCAAAAAATTATGCAAGTTAAAAAAACTAATCATCTCAATCCAAGATCACATGTAAAAGTTATAGTTGTTTTAGTTAGCTCCGAAACCATTGGAGTTAGCTCCGTAACTGTAATGTTAGCTTCAAACATTGGATTTAGCTTTGGAACCTACATCAAAAAGTAACGTTACCTCCGGAACCATTGGAGTTATCTCTAAAACCTGTATAAACGGAATGAAAATTTTTGAGGAATTGTGAAATATGAGAGTTTTTTTGTTTATAGGAATGTGTTTAACAAAATCCTCATTCATATTTTCTATAGGTTTTACCAATGAAGATAAATCTAACTTTTAATAAGCTTCATCTGAGGAAAAAGTGTATCAAATGAGCACCGACAATTCCATAAACAGAAACCGAAAATTCAAACGAGAAAATATGAGAGAGGTTTTTGTTCATAAAGAACATGTTTAAAAAAAACTTCATTTATATTTTCTATAGGTTTTACCAATGAAGAGATATATAACTTTTAGTGAACTATAGATCGAGGAAAACATGTATCGATACAAGTGTCAAAAGATCCACAATAAAAAACAACAAAGTCAAATGGAAAATTCGAGAAAGGTATTTTGTCAAATCATCTTTTGATGAAAAACCTCCTTCCAATAATGTAGGAGAATAAAATCATTTTAATTCTTGTTACCGAAAAGTAAAGAGAATATTTTGGAGCAAATATTCCTAAAACATTGAGATTAGACTTTGACTCTAATAATATATCTCTCTCCATATTTTGTGGAGATAAAGATCTTAGTTGTTAGGATTGGAATAAAGATAAGATCATATTGTATTTCATAAAATAAGGAGCTAGTTGGATGCATGAATTATAAATTCAACCTTCCACACTAAGATATGTAATTCATTTCTCCCAAGAAATAAAGATATGTTCTTTCCTCTCAAATATTATGTAATTTAAAAATCTTAGAAGTATGATTTAAATCTTCTTCCAAGGAATGCGTTGGTCACTCATTTCAGGAAGATGGATCTGTATTTATCTTTATTTTTATTCATATGTCATTAATTCATTATGTTGTATTTTTTTATCTTTATTTTGTAAAAATCTAGTATGTTGTGAACCTACAGGTGTTTCATTTAATTATGTTTATTTCTAATTCATAAATTTAAATTTACGCAAGTGTGTTTTTATCCTGCAAGTGTGATTTCTTTTCTGTAAGTGTGATTGATTTCATGCAAACTTTATTTTTGTAAGTGTGCCTTTATTTTTGCAAGTGTGCCTTTATTTCTACAAGTGTGCCTTTAAATTTCTGGAAGTGTGATTTATTTTATGTAATTTTGGTTTGTGTTTAAAGGAGTTATTTTCCAAATATATTCTTCTCTTAATGCATACAACCATCAGACACCAACCTTGGATTGACATTATTAATGGTGAGGATTGATGACCCTCATCATTTTGGTGTCGTTGTCAGGGACATGGTGTTATTAAGAGATTAAAAATTTTCAAGAGAATATTCTAGTGACAAGATCAATACCTCTTAAAAAATGTTGTGACAAGAAGTATTTGGTGGTAGTTCTTTAAAACTTTATTTTCTCCAAATAGATTAATATTTATTTCATGTAATATGGATTAAACTTTTATTTCTGTAATTAGAAATGTTAGATTGTAAATATTTATCTCCCCACAAACTAACTCTATGTATAAGAAAATGACTGTGATGTTTGATCAAGAAGGTATAATGGTATGAACAAAGAATTCAGATCCAGAAATAGTAGAATATGATATTGAATTTGGAAGTAGATCCAGCTGATGAAATATCATATGACATTCTTGATAGCCACCACCATTTCCTTTGTATCAAATAAGAGCTCATGACCTTATTACACATAACCTTAGTCAAAAACTGGCTTATCCAGTTTGTAATAATGAAGTGGTAGCATTTCTAATTAACTTCATCCATATTCAGGGATTTCATTAGAGCCAAAATAAAAACCCACTCATAATAAATCCACTCATCCAAATTATGTTTTCATCCCATAATAAAATTCAATCCCTAAACCATATCCATTAGAAAATTTGTTTTCATGTCTTTCATTTTCTTCATTTTTGTATATGCTTGTATAACATTAAGAAGCAATTATTGTGAATAAAAATGAAAACACTTTTTTCATGCTAACATCCACAAGAATTTCCAGAGTTGTTCTTGGTACCAACATGCAAATTTTTTGAGCACCAACAAGATGTCGACCAACGAGCATTTTTAGGGACCCATGGATACATAGCACAATATATCTCCTGATATCACTAGTTTGGGCTTTGAAGATTATTGTGGTGATTCTGATAATGCACAATTCAAGTTGGGATTTCAAGACCTAGAAATTGTCTACACAATTTTTGGAAATCTTCTTAGAGTTACCAAGTATGCAAAGGTTTTATGAGATCTCAGACATTGTTTCCTATTTTACACAATTTATACTTTGATGAATATAGTCTAATGATGGATAAAAAATTTATCTAATCCTTCTCATGTTATCATTTCAACAAAAAAAAACAAAAAAAATTGATTGGAAAACTAGCTTACTTGGCAATGAAAGGAAAAAATTAAAAAATTAAAATTTAAAAAAATCAAAAAGTTTTCTTTGGAAAACTAGCTTGCTAGTCAATCAAAGGCAAAAAAAAACTTTGATTAGAAAACCATCTTCTTTGCCAATCAAAGAAAATCAACCATTATTTGGTGGCTTTCTTCTTACACTATTTGACTATGTTAACAATAGGATGACAAGGACAACTAGAGGTATGATCAAGTTATTTTGTTCTACTATTTTATTTTTAAGATTTCTTGTTAGTTTTTTTATTACAGCTAGATCCACTTTTAAGATCCCCAAGGAAGGCAAGATAAAATTCATATCTCCCCTACTTACAAATATGAAAAATATGTGCACATCTTTGTAATCAAAATTTTGGAGTCTAATTTATGGGAAGCCATGAATAGATAACATACATGAGGACATGCATGAGCTCGGTATGGGAGAGAAAGAGATCCACACAAGAACCTATTGTAAAAGAAATGAAATCAAAAACAGCAGAAGGAGATCCACACAAGAACCTACTGTAAAAGAAAGGAAATAAAAATTTGTAAAAGGAGATCTAAACAAGAACCTTCGTAAAAGAAATAAAAACAACGAAGGAGATCCACACAAGAACATGTTGTAAAAGAAAGGAAATAAAAAATAGTAGAAGGAGATCCACATAAGAACTTGTTGTAAAAGAAAAGAAATAAAAAATAGTAGAAGGAGATCCACACAAGAACCTGTTGTAAAAGAAATAAAAAATAGTAGAAGGAGATCCACACAATAACTTGTTGTAAAAGAAAAACAAGAAGAAAGAGATCCATACAAGAACTTATCCTTGAACTATATATGGAATGCATACATGCATAAGATCAATGCGGAGAAGACTCTAAGAAGAGGAGATAATAATATAATGCATGAGGACATGCATAAGATTAAGTATGGGGCAATGATGAGACCATAAATTGGCCATAAATTACCATTATTTTGTCCTTCCAAGTTACCTTTGAAAGTGGATTTAAATGTAATCTAGGAACTTATAGTTTTCTTAAGATAAAATATAGGATATATATCTTGTTTATTATTTTTAAATATTTTGTTGACTAATCTTATTGATTATTTGGGAAAATATGAAAAGTCTTGTATATGTAGGCCATAAAAGAAAGATAATTCTAGTATTGGGAAAAATGGAATTGATCATGAACAATACATCTAAACTCAAATATGATTTCATATCCAGATTCCTCTTAAAAAATTATGCAAGTTCAAAAAAAAAATCATCTCAATCCGAGATTGCATGCAAAAGTTATAGTTGTTTTAGTTAGCTCTGGAACCATTGGAGTTAGCTCCAGAACCTGTAAAGTTAGCTCTGGAACCTGCAATGTTAGCTCCAAAACCATTGGAGTTAGCTCTAGAACCTATAACATTAGCTCTAGAACCATTGGATTTATCTTTAAAACCTACATCAACAAAGTAATGTTAGCTCTGGAACCATTAAAGTTAGCTTTGAAACCTACATCAATAGAGTAACATTAGCTCTAGAACTGCGCATCACCTGGAATGCCGCTTTTGATGAATTGTGAAAAATAAGAGAATCTGATGGGAAATCTAATAGATTTTTTTGTTTATAGAATTTTTTTTAACAAAAACCTCATTTATATTTTCTACAGTTTTACCAATGAAGAGAAATCTAACTTTTAGTGATCTATAGTCCGAGGAAAAGTGTATCGACAAGCATCAAAAGCTCCACAATCAAAGACAACAAAGTCAAATGGAAAATCAAAATTTATTTGGTCAAAATAATTTTTGAGGAAAAACCTCCTTCCAATCATGTAGGATAATAAAATCATTGTGATTCTTGTTACCAAAAAGAAAGGAAAATATTTGGGAGCAAATCTTCCTAAAATAGTGAGATTAGACTTTGAATCTAATAATATATAGATCTCTTCATATTTTTTGGAGATGGAGATCTTCGTTGTTAGGATTGGAATAAAATAAGATCATATTTTATTTCCTAAAATAAGGAGTTGGTTGGATGCATGAATTATAAATGCAACCTTCCACACCGAGATATGTAATTCATTTCTCTCAAGAAATAAAGATTTGTTCTTTCCTCTCAAATATTTGGCAATTTTAAAATATCGGAAGTATGATTTAAATCCTCTTCCAAGGAATGAGATGGCCACTCATTTCAAGGAAGATGGATCTGTGTATTTATGTTTATGTTTATTCATTTTTCGTAATTCATTTTGTTGTATTGTTTTTATCTTTGTATTGTGAAAATCCATCATTTGTAAACTGCGGTGTTTCATTTAATTGTGTTTATTTCTAATTCAGAAATTTTAATTTATGCAAGTGTGTTTTTATTCCTGCAAGTGTTATTTCCTTCATGTAATTTTCATTTATTTCATGCAAACTTTATTTCTATAAGTGTGTCTTTATTTCTATAAGTGTGCCTTTAAATTTCTGCAAGTGTCATTTATTTTATGCAAGTTTGGTTTGTGTTTAAAGGAGTTATTTTCCAAAGATATTATTATCTTAATGCATAAAACCATCAGACACCAGCCCTGGATTGACATTATTAATGGTGAGGATTGATGACCCTCATCACTACCGATACCACGTTGAGTGCATTGCAAACTTTCTCATCCGAAACTCACCGAGTATTGATGGGGGTTCATTCCTTCAAAGACATGGTGTCTCCATCAACATTTCATTATTTACCTCGAACTTGGGCTCATCAATGTGGAACTCAAAATCTAAAGACAACAATTTTCTTGTGCACAAGTATGCACTTTCTTCATCAAAATAAGACCAAGCTAGGATTTTGTCTTAGGACATTGTACTTTGAAACCACATGCGCAAGAATTTTTTTGGATCATTATTTTAGGTCATGGCATGTTCCTACATTTTTACTATGCGCTTCCCACCTATGCACGTTGCATTAGGGAAACTAACTACTAAGTTGGGGTCTCTGCCCATACTTCCATATTCCTTCCCTACACTAGCGCTTTCCTCAGTCTCTTTTAGTACTTCATCGGTGCTGCACTCTACCTCTTGGCCCACTAGATCTTGTATAATACCTGCCACCTCCTTTTTAACTATATCATTTATCTGTTCCTTGGTAGGGGTCGGGGTCCTCTAACCATGCATGTTCACCTCCTCACTTCCTCCTTTGGCATGGGTTCCCTCCTCATACTCATTCTCATCTTCATCCCCTTCTTCACTAGACTCATGTACATTGTACACAGGAGGATTTTGAGCTTCCTTGCACTCTTCATTGTCTCCTTCATTTTCCTCCTCAGAATCATCATCCTTGATGCTCTCTTTCTTCTCCGAGTCCAAACCTTGCATCACCCTTTTCTTTTTCTTCACTGGTGACTCCAACACAGGGGACTCCTCCTTCTCGGGTTACTCTTCTCACTTAATGGGAGACTTCTTCTATCGAACATAGGTGCTTGTACCCACGCCTGACTCTTTCTCCCCTAAAGTTTGCACTATACGTGCACTCAATGCCTTTTTGCAAGAGTCTCTTCTCATTCTCTCTTCTTAATTACTACTTTCTTCTTCCTCCGGTGGGGTTTTCTAGGATATAAACATCATCCTCAACATAAGATCCCCTCTCAAACTTCAGCCTTAACAACACATACATCCTTGCCGTCATCCTACCTACAATAGGAAATGTAACTGATTTTATCATGCGTACATCATGAGAGATGTACTTCTCTAAATATGCGCATTTCTTGGGATAAGCCAAGGTTCGGTGCATTCTACATTGATATTTATCTACAACACTTAGATAAAATATAATTTTCTTCTCCTCTTTAAACATGTTTACTTTGCACCGTGAAAATCTTTGCGTTGTGAAGGAGAACGGAATTTTACACCAAGGACTTTTGGTGCCATTTGTCAAGGTAAACCTATCGATACAAAATTGTTGGTATAAGGTGAATTCAACTTCTCCATCCACCAGTGCAAGAAGTTATGGTATCCTCCATTCCATTCTAAATGTGTCACGCATCAATTTATACCATTTCTCCAAGTGCACCTTGTGAGCGGTCATCATGGTGTCACAAGTATAAGCTTCAAACCTCTTCACGAGAGAGGGTTTCTCATCTAGGTACTCCCAAACAAACTGACCTAGCCCATTAGGCACTCCAATATCTTAAAAGATAATTTTAAGGGGGAAATTACTAAACATGATCTTCTCCTCGTCATGTGCGGAATAAATAATATCCTCCGCAATAAAAGCTAAGAAGTTGTAAATGGTGCCCTCTAAGATCTTGCAGAAGACATTCAAATAACCTTTTTCATATGCGTCCATCTCTCCTTCCCATTCAACTTTTTCACCAAGCATGCGGCCATCCTCATAACATGGTTGCTGATTGTAGTGATGTCAAAGTACCACGAACCCTTCTTATAGTCGTATGCCTCAATAGTATTCTTAATGGCCTTCTTGTCACTTAAATCATTGTCTAACAACTTCCCTTCATAGATCAGGCCAATGAACTTAGAAATCAACTGTGGGGTTATGTGCATTTTGCCTTCTTGTGAAATAGATATAGTCCTCATGCATGTGAGACATTAACCATGGGTTTAGTCACTCAGTCTGTCAAAATTGGGTAAATCATAAATTTTTAGAAGTCCAACCTTTTCTAACTTCACTTTTACTTCATCATTACAGATGAGTTTCCTATCTAGCGTCCTCTTCTCTGTTGGGAAAAACAACTCTAGGGTCATCTAATTTTATGTGGTGTTTGAGTGATAATTGTAATAGCTCACGGTAATCTTCCTTGTATGTAACACCCACTCTTCCCTAGTAGCACACCATCCAGTACTACATCTCTCTATACCATTATTCATTGAAATTGGTGGAAATGATCAGTTTTCCTTTTCCCTTTCCATTTCCCTTCTTCGGTGAAGTGGTCACTCCTTTCCTTGGTGCCATTTTTCTCTTCCTCGGTCCTTTGTATTTTCTCCCTTACGTCAAGTTTTATTACTTCTCAAACCCTCCGCTCTACTTCAAAACATCCATGGAAAGGCATGCCTAGCTTGTAAACCCTAACTTAGAGCACTTCCTTTCCACAAGACAATATATCCACCCACGGAACCAACAAACAAACTCCTCCACGTACACCCATGCACTTTGCTTCCACACTAGTTCACAAGTCCTTCAATTTCTTCAACTTCACACACTCCTCTTTACACTTCTTCGCAAGAATCACCTTAAAACACAAGAACTTATTCGATAACTTAAAATGCAAGGTAAAAGAATACTTCACCCCAACTTTCTATATATAGTTTTCACTTTTTCCACACTAACCCCAATCCCACCTACCAATGTAAAAATGCATTAAAGTTGGATTTTTCCAATGACATTCCTCTACACGTTTTCCGGTGCTTTCCTCTACACCCAACCTCACATGAAATATTTTTGTAACCTTGTGGTGCGTAAGACTTATTTTATAGCAAACTATCTCACACACACTCCCCATGCTGAAGTATGTCAACCTCTACGTCCTTTACCAAGTTTTTACCTTCTCATACCTCTTGTTACTCCTGCACTTCCTATCTTTGTATGTTGTTTCTCAAGGCCTTTTGACACCAATTTTCTCTAATGATCACCTCTACTATGCATGCTTTTTTTCCCGAACCCACACACTTTTGAATTTACAACCTAGACAACTACTTAAAAATTTCTCCACACACTTTCTCCAACTCTTACAACCTCTACTAAGCTTCCCCTTCATATTCCACCCCACACTAAAAAGATGTGTTTTCCTTTGTGCATAATAACTTGATTATGTGATTAGCCAATGGTGCAACACGCGCCCAAAGAAAACCAAAAGGAAGAAAGCAACAAGAAAGGGAAACACATTGAAAGGAAACTGCATTAAGGAAATCCTAAGCTAACTGGAAATACTGCCTTATTTACAAACACCCAAAAGCCTTATTTATAATAGGGCTTTAACCTAATTCCATTGAAATACCCGAAAAGTCACGTTCCATCTAGCGTAACTAGGTGGCAAGCACTTGAATCAAGTATATGGGTAATATAATATGGTCCCAACCAATGGACCTTCAGCTTCCTAAAATGGTGTAGAAACTTAGAATCATAAAGTAAAACCATCTACCCAAACTCAAATTGTTTATTCTTTATGTGACGATCATGTCAAGCCTTTTGCCTCACCTTCTTAGTCTTCTAAATCCACTTAGAAAGTGATCACCTCTTGTATAACATCATTAGCTTGTAAATGCACTCTTGTAATGCTTGTTCTTCGACAATCCTCTTGCGTGCATAATACACAAAGAGGGTAGCATAAACTCTACCAATAAAATAGCTTCCACATCAAACACCAATTGGAATGGTGTGGCTTTGTTGAATCTCTTGTAAGTTGTTTAATACACCCTTAACATGGATGATACTTTTTCATCCCAATCCTTCCTCCCAACATCACCAATCTTGGTAATTGTATGACTTAATATCTTGTTAAATTCCTCGCCAGTCTCATTAGCTTTGAGGGTGATAAGGATTACTCTTGTGATGAGCCACCATGAACTCTACCAACAAAATCCTGATTGTTTAATTGAAAAAATGAGTACTCTAGTCACTAGTAAAACTCAAAGGGTACCCATACCTACTGATTGTATTTTCCCATAAGAATATTGTTGTTGTAGCCACCATGAAATTCCCCATAGGCGTTATCTCCAATCATCATGTTAGATAATCAATGCAAGTAATGATATAGTGCAAACCCATCCTTCGTAAACAATAAGGGAAATAGGGCCTCCAAATTCAATTTACCATTTCTCAAATGGTTCAACACTAGCTATTGGTCTTAATGACATTTCATCCCTCTTTCCTAGCTTACCAAGGCACTTGCAATGATCACAGGCATTTCAATATTAAATACAATCCTTGTAAATTGTCTCCCACCAAAATCTAGCTAAGAGGATCTTACACATAGTTGCATTCCCCACATGTGTCCTCCTTCAATTCCACTATGAACATCTTCCATGATTGCACGGTGTGCTCATGCTCAAGAACTCACCCAGTCTGAAAAACCTCATTGTGGCCTAGCTTGTATAAGTATCCACTAATTAACATGTAGGGTGTGGCATGTATGGATAACTAATTCCTTTCCAAAGTCTTCATTCCCTCGGTGCCACACCCATTTTGAGAAACACAACAATATCTTCCAAGTCATAGGGTGCGGTGTAATATGAATAGTTGTGCATCGACATTGTATCCTCAATGCTTTGTGTGTCCTCTCCGATTGAATCCTTGATAATGGTCAGGTCCCAGATTACTTTTCCTTATTTTCACCACAATGTAAACTCAAACTCCTGAGAAAATAGGACCCACCAGCATATGTGCCCTTACAAGATGGGCTTATTCACTTTGAGTACTTTAATGTCATGTGGTCTGTGTAGAATGTAAAACATTTTTTCAGCAAATATTGCTTGAATTTATGCAACACATAAATCATCGACAATGCCTCGTGCTCCATGGTAAAAATAATTTTATTCTGCTTAGGTTAGTTTCCTACTAGAAAAGCACAAAGAATGGTCAAAATTCCCTCTCTAGGTTGTGCTAATAGTGCTTTGATTTCCATCCCTGAAGCATCAACATGTACATGGAATGGCTTATCCCAAGAGGGAAAACGTAATATGGGTGCAGTGATAAGCCTATTCTTCAATGTGTCAAATGCTATCTCGATGCACCTATCCCCAATGAAATGTACTTTTGTGCTTCACAATTCCTTTAATGGCATTACAATCTTGGCATACCCCTTGATAAATTTCTGGTAATACCCTGTATGCCCAAGGAATCTGCATACCACGCTCGGCTAGTAGGTTCATCAATCCCAAAATAAAAACTTTTGCGGGATCCACCAAAGCAAGCTGCTTTACATATGGTATGTCCCAATAAGGTGCCAAATGGAGTGGCAAAACACATTTATTAGTGTTGAGAGATATACTCAGCTGCCGACATCTCTCAAACATCGGTCTTAGATTATCACAATGGTCCCTCACCCATCCATATATTATCCATTCATTTAGGTATACTTGTAGAAATTTATGGATGAAGTCCAAAATTCTGAACCACAATGTGGGAAAACATAACAGTGTATTATTCGATCAAAAAAGGCATGACCGTATAGTGAAAACTTCCCCATTCGGTGGTGGAAGTTGACTTTCCTTGATCCTCCTTTGCAATTCTAACCTGATGGTATCTTGAGAATAAATTTGTGAAATAATAGATCTCACGCCCAACTACTCCTTCCAAGATCTCCTCGGTGAAGGGGGTTGGAAAAGGATCAATGACACACACCGCATTCAAATCCCTGTAATCAATAAAAATCCTTATCCTCCCATCCTTATTAATGATGATGACCATTGGACTTATCCAATCTGATTCCTCAACATCCTTAATGATTCTGATGTGATCATCTTGTCAATCTCCTCCTTGACTTTGACATGTAGATTTAGATTCATTCAATAATTTCTCTTCCGAATTTGGTGCGTGCCTTCATTTAGCTTGATATTCATTTCTCCCAAGGAGTGATGAACTCCTTTAAGCTCATGGTACCGTGACAGAATAAATCTTCAAATTCACGTAACGGATCAATAATATTTTAAACCTCCTTTTTATCCAAGTAATATCCAATAATAGTTTCCTTTGGTTCCGTCTTTGAGCCAATGTTAACCTTCTTAGTTTTCGGAGTTCATGGTAGGCACACGCTTTCTCATCGACTATCCATAATCTCACGTGTACCGATAATATGGTTAAAATCTAATTTTTACACCTCTTCACCATCTATCACGTAGACCAACTTTCCATTCTCCTTTTTCATGCGAGACGCACCCAATTTGTACCTCTTATGATTCTTTCTCATCAAAATGTGCCTCCAAACTAGGTTCTCCCAACAAATCCAGTATTATATCCTCCATCATGGCACTATCTCCCATAGTTAGGTGCTTAACAACTTGTAGCACCTTACCCACCGATGGATTAGTACTCGAGATACTTGAAATCTTGAATGAGGTCAGTTGTCAACTCCTTCCAGCTTTCTGTATGACAGTGTAACTCTGAATGAATGTACCATGTGCATGCATAGCTTTATAAGGTGGAGTAAAGCTTATGCACCCATAAATATGGAGGAAATTCTTATGCACCTTCCATCCAAGCCTTCTCACATGCCTAGATGTGAAACAAGGTGGGTTACTTCCCATGATAGTCTTGTATAGTAGTAGGTGCATTGCTTTGAAGAAACCTAACAGAGAACGTGATTCTCACCTCACACCACTCTAGAAGGTTATCTCAATGGGTCACCCACCAATGTGTTGCGGTGTACTATACAAATTATAACTAAGCACACTTATCCTTTCGATATCACATCTCCACTAGGACTCCATTGTTTACATGAAAACATCATGGTTTCCTCCCCCAGTGTAACTCGACAACTATTTTCCTCCTAGGTGCCTGACTGAGCGTTCCTTTGTTACTCTCATCACAGAGCCTTTTAACTTCCTTCCAACTAACTCATATGTCTCGTGCACCCAATTGTCACATGCCACACTAGTTTTATCACTTATATATTGAGTGTCTTCCCATTGAATAATGCCTTCTTTTGTTGGTTGCATAACCTCAGGGTATCTGATAATATGCACACAAATTCTTTCTAGGTATTCTTCTCCCAAGGGCTCAATATAGGGCTTTGAATTTACATCCGTCAAAGGAATAATAACACGTTCCTCCTTATTCTCAAAACTTATATACCCCTTATTGAAATGTAAGTCAACATTATTCTTATAGCACTAGGGGCACCTAAGTATTGTTGGAAATTTGTTTGCCTCAACAAGTTCCAAGACTTCAAAGTCTCCAGGTGAATTTTTCCCTTGGATAGTTAAAGCGATCCTTTAAAAACTAATAGGCATCACCTTTGTCTTCTTAGCCATATACCACACATTTGAAGATGGAAGTAATGGAGGTCTTCACATTTGATTCCATACGTCCAAGGTGAGAACATTAACTTTTGCACTTGTGTCAATCGAGAATATTACTTAGGAGCCATCCATTAACAACCACATTCAAGGTAATCTCCTTATCATAGTTAAGGCTGTGGGGAGGTAGATTAACATGAAAAACCTGCCTCTCGCACTCTCGTCCAACAGTTGTTTATTTTCCTCTTAGCCATTATCCTAACATAGGGATGATATTCTCTTATCTTAGCATCTTGAATACCTCCTTGACTTCATCCACATCCTTACGGAGCCTCAATGATCTTCTTCTTCTCTGATTGCCACGACTGCTCCTTCAGGCACTATATCTCTCCTTGTAGGCTTCAAATAACATCCATGGTTTCCTGATAAAATTCCTTTTGGTGGGTAGGATTAGGATATTTCCCATGTATCATGTTTTCCTTGTAACAAGAGGTCTCTTCTTTGGTATCTCCTTGGTGTGCACAAGCTCATCTCGCATCATCACCAGTATAGGTTCTAACTCAGATTCATGTGCCACCCTTGGAATCCACTATTAATCATCATGTTTTATGCTCACCACCCTAGCGCCCTCATCTTTCCATTTCTTCTAGATCATGTGTTCAAAAAATTCCAGAAATTCCTCATACTTGTGCTTTTTCCCACACCAATATCAACTGCACAAATCAGGACACTCACACTTGTAATGTTATGTAGATCCACTATTATAATAATTTCCACAAGGAAATTCACTTATTCCTCCTCCGTGATTGCCATAGCCTCGGGATCCACCCCAAAAGCCTCTTCCATGACCTCCTCCATCCGGGTTCCCTTCATAATGATGACCATCATCCTTGGGACTACTTGGTAATTTTGGACCGATGCACACCAATATAAATGGAATGATGTATCTAGTCAATCGGTCTACAATCCTTGGTGTTATGAGTAGTAGAGGTGAAAATCTTGCAATAGTAAGATACATTCTTCTTGATCACGCACTACATCAATGGACAGCTTACTTGCATCATGATCTCTGTGGAAAATCACGATCCATTGATATGGTGTGAACCAACCTTCATGGGAAATTTTCCTTTGTATTTCCCTCTACTTCGCAAATCGTTACACCATAGCCCACTCCGAGTCTCATGAGCCGATTTCACAGAGAATTTCTCAAGATTCTTTACCATGATAAAAATATAGGCTATAAGGAATGGACTAACGCCGATATAAATGCTTCCCATGGCCTTAGCACACAGGTAGCCTATAGAGCATCACGTGGATCTATGAAGGTATTATGTGAAAGTTTCCTCCTAAACGGAGTGATTAGGCCTCCAACAAACCACTGAGCATGTTGAGATGGGTGAATATTATAATACAACTTTGATAGAAGAGTCTTAAAGCATGTGTCATACTCTCACAAGATTTCTACCAACCCTTGTTTGATTTCCTTCAACGTGCTAATGTTCTTTTGTTCAAACTCAGGAATGTGGAACTCTTTCAAAAATGCATCACACAATGCAATGTAGTCCACCACCGTCTGGTGTGGGTCATACTTCATGTACCAGCTATACGCGTGACCTTGCAATGTAGTTGCAAACTAACTCACCTTCTCCGGGCTCCTGGGGTAGTGATACCCTTCACGCACCATAACAACTCACATTTATGCACATGTTCTGCCATGTCTTCAACACATTTGTAATCAAGAAAATGTAAAGAAATATCAAAAATACCTACCGAGGTTGTTGAGGCCCATTCCCACTAGATAAATAACCTTGGCCTCCTCTAATATTTCTACCTCCTCTTGCACCACTAGATCCACTAGTGAAAAATCCTCCGATCCACCATATCCTCCTCTAGTCATAGGTAAGGGGCCTAACACATCTACTCCTTGCGAACCCATGACCATGCTAAACTGCACACTGATAGTCTGCAAAGTTGACCCACTCCCAGATGTGTTCGCTTTCAAACGCAATACCCAAATTTTTTGAACCCACACCTTGCTTAAATGTCATACCAGACAGGATAACTCCAGATACTAGAAATGATTGTGTTGGCATCGATGTACTAAATGAAAAATTATATCTACTAGGTATTGCTTGACTACCAATACCGATACACACTAGATTATCAAATCTTATCTCAAGAACTTGAAAAATAAGCACAAGGTTTTGGTTGTCATATGGGTTAATATGTGTGTTTATGGCACTCCTCCTTTCTCCATATGACAAGCTCTCTCCCGAATACGGGGGTTACTCTTTCACGCTTGCCAAGATGGGGTAGCTCAGATTATGTAGGTTCCATGTCCTCCATGCAAACCTCAAATCCTTCTCACAATGTCTACCTCCATAAATCCATCACTCCTATAGCTTCACGTTATCTTACCAACTCCCTCTCCCGAGCTTAATTATACTTGAACTACGTCTCCTCTCTCTCTCCATTTCCACCTGCAAGTCTGCCATCCTCTACCACGGAAGCTTCCATGCCCAATGCCTAGCGAGAGTTTAGAAAACCATGGGGAAGGCTTCAAAAATTGAATTAATGATAAGGATTTTGATGGCTAATGGAAAATCACACAAGAAAGATCCTCTATGTTCTCGCAAGAACTCAAACTTAGCAACCTCCAGACAAGAATAAGTTGAGATTTCGTACTCCAATGTGTAACTAGTCAACACACCTCTCCAACATTGATCAATAACGCAAGTCCAAGTTTAATCGGCATCTTGCAACTGCTGATATTCCTCTTGGGTCCAAACACGAGGTCTATAATACCAACTTTTCTTTGATGCATATGCTGAGAGACATTCATACAAATCTACTGGGAAACAATAGAAGAATGTCTCCTATATTTCATGATACTGAGTTCTCTTGCATCCATTTTCGGGCATTAAACTCAGATTTAGTAGTAAACCTTTGAGAAAACTCATCCTCCATGATTTTAAGCAAGGTCTCGATGCTGTCCAAGGTTAGACCCTACAACATCACACATCATTCTCACAACATCTTCAAAAGATATCCTCACAACGGAAATTTTTTTGTCATTTCTTCATGTACCTCCTTTCTACCCCAAGCACGTCGACTTATCACCTAGTGTGTAGCGAGTGCTCACAGGAGGTGAATGTAGGTGCTGATCCCCTCCTTTATGTGAGATTCATGAGAATGATGTGCCATTAATGGAGAATGAGTTATAAGAATGGAAATATAGACATTAACTCAAAAATAAATTATACGAGATAATAGATGCATCATAAATGGAAATAAACATTGTAAATAAGCATAATGAAACTAGATTTGACTTAGAATAATATGAAGAACACAAGGGTTTACAATTAAGAATGTGAATAACCAAAATCACACACATATATTGATTTCTAAACATTTACAGTGGCCTCAATATATTATAAGGGTCATACAGACCGAATACATCAAGGAATATTATCTTAAACCATAACAAATACTCTACAAAGAGAGAGAGAGAGAGAGAGAGTTCTTATCTATCCTACCCATTACAACCATTGTTCATACCCAAATCCATGCCTATTATGCTTAAAACTCTCCTTATAAGCATTTTTGTAGCACCTCGTTACAACTTAAAACCCTCTTTAACCCTACTAGCATTCTAAAAACACTTTTTTATTTCTCTCTTCCCCCTATTTTGGACCCAAACACTCCTTTAAATAGGATCTAGATGCACCACCTTGTTTTCCTTAATGAACAGATCACATGCCAAGTGGAAGTGTGGTCCTACATGGTTGAATGCCTATGTCAGTTTGCAAATGCCTCCACTACTTGTAATGATCATCCTAGGAATATGCCTTATGTGGAATATTCTTTTCTTGACCTCCAAGGCTCCAGGTTGACACCTTATCCATTCAACACACCTACTCAAGCTTTTCACATGTTTCTCCTATGACAACTCCTTCAAAATATGGCTAAGTCTTTAAAGATTCCTACTCCCATGCGCGCCAACCTCTTCTTCTGCACACCTTTCCTTTGCATGCTATTTCCTAAGAGCATTCCTTATTTACTACCTCTCATGCGCACCGACCTTTTCCTTGGGACTTAGTCAATTCAGGGCCCAACACTCACTCTCATAATGATTTTCTTGAAGAACATCTTAAGGACATTATTGATCGTATCACTAAGCATCCTCAATATCTATACTTACTTTTAGATGTGGCTCGTGAGGAAGCTACTAATTTAGCAGAACTTAACACTTCCACATCTATACCAACTTTTGTTGCCGATGAAAAACCACTCTCTTCTACTCTCCCACCCATCTCTACTATTATTGTTTCTATTAATACTCCTACCAATAATTTTACTCTACCTTTAGTTTCTCATATGTAGCAAGTTTCCTCCATTGGTAATCAAGACTTAACTTCTCTTTATCAAAACCTTCAAGCTCAAATCCGTAAGTTACAACAAAATACTTCACATGCATCACCCTATTGAGATTTTACCTTATTGTTGCATACTCCATTTGCACCTGCCATCTCTACTTATCTACTTCCTCAAAGCTTTGTCACCCCTAAGCTTCCCATTTTCAATGGGTATGGTGACCCATGGGATAATCTTATAGCATTTCATGTTTCTTGTCTCAATTTTGGTGACAATCATATTCTCTTAGCTAAAATATTTCCTCGTAGTCTCCATTACTATGTGATGCATTGGTTTTATGACCTACTTGTTCACTTGATAAATTCATTCACACATCTAACTGATGTTTTTATCACACATTTCTCCATTAATATTGTCTCTAATATCTCTTATGCTTATCTATCACAACTTAAACAAGGATCAAATGAAAACCTCGCTAACTATGTTTTGTTACATAAGAACAATTCAGCCAAGATGACAAATGTGCTTGGAAACTCTTAACTTCGGGACTTCTTCATTCATATTATTTTACCGCCTCTTCAAGAGAGTGTTCTCTTTGAGACCTCTCCTTCATTTGACCAGTTTTCATACTCATAACCTTCGTAAAGCGAAAATCCTATCCATAGGAAAGCTTAAATATCGGGAACAAACTTCATCCTCCACTCATTTATAAAATAGGACACCATTCAAACCATTTTGTAACTAAGCCAACTGACACTAAAATCGCTGTCAACATAGTCACTCCTACTAACGAGGTTCATTCACAACAACCTTGGCTACTTGGTTGTCATTCCCTTACGGTGTTGCCTGTCTTGAGGGGGCTCTAAAATTTATCTTCAACTTGCTAATCAAACTTGTGGTGCATGTGTAGACGTGTTTGGTTGGTACCCCTATAGAGTGCATAATATTATGGGGCTGCAATAAATTTCAACTCTTCTTTTGAAGTGGATCTTCGAAATGCTGCAACTTATGTCTTCATCAAACATCTATATTTAAGGAGAACAACTAGTCAAAAAGATTCATTTTATTGAAATAAATGTGTTTCCAAGCTCCATAAAACTTTTCCAACATTCTCCTAGCTCATATTCAGTATGGAGCCTTGAGTAGGCCCTAGAAAACCATCAAAACTAAATGGGCAACATATTCTGTTGGAAAATTTCAAGTGATTGGGAATATTTGTATGTCGTTATGGAGGTCAAATCAACACTTGTGAACTGTTTAACATAATGGCCAAGTGAGATGTTGAATCGAATCTTGCGGGGTTGACCGAATTCATCTCTCCAGGCATGGTTCACCTCCCTTATCTTTCATAACTCTCGTACTTTAGTTTTTCATTTGCAACTTAATATAATTTTTAAAATATTAGGATTATAATACTTTTAATTGTTTTATTTTAACTTGTTGCAAAACAATAAAATGTCATATCGTAACTCACAAAAATCAAAATAACTCTTTTGTATTAAACCATGAACTTCAACCCTCATTCTGAGGTGATTTAGAAAAACTCCTACCCAACTAGATCACTACAATATTATTTTATCGACAAGACGAAATTGACTTCCCAGTAATAATGTTGACCATCTCCCTGTTTAAATAGTTAATTTTTACATTTTTCAGAGACTCATTAAGTACCCTTCATAACTCTAAAAATGAGATGTTAAGCTTCATTCATGTACCTTGTTATGTGAGGAGTCACCTTAACCTTTGGATTGACCCCTGAATGAACATATGTGATCTTTTTGATGCTTTTATAGGAGCCTGTTACACCATTTTGCAGTGGTAGGAAGTTGTTAAATCTAGAAAGTTGGCTTTCATTTTGAACCACCATTTGAAACCTGGATAGAGAAATTATTATCTATCTTCGTAAACCTCTAGTATTTTTACTAGACAATTACATGGAACTTTTAGTTTAGGGAAAAACACTTTTCTGGATAGTTTGAAAATGGCATTTTGTAGGCCTTTGGTCACAGTTTGACAAGGTCAAACTAGACCAATTAGGACTAGTGGCTTTAGAAAACTTGTCACCGTTTGTTTGAATATTTTTCTAGTTCTGAGTTCCATCAACTCTGTTGAATTCTCCTTATATAGGGAAATTTGTAGGAAGTTTCTCGCATGTTCATCCATCAAACATCAATTTTGGATGTGGTTTTCTGAGCCCTTGAGCTAACTTTTGTTCATTTGCACTAGGCCAACTATGACCGGTGGCCTCGAAAAACTAGCAGCCAAATGTAAACCGTTTGCTATTTCCAAATTTAAATCGATTCTTTATGAACTCTTGGTATATAAGTGGACATGTAGAAATTTAATCATGGTGTGTGTTCTCATTGGAAGACAACTTTTGGAAGTATTTTCTTAGCCTCCAAGCCTAGTTTGAATGTTTTGTAGCTAGAAAGAAAATGTAAAAATAGATAGTTGTGGCACCCCCGTTGGGTTGCCAAACCACCATGGAAACTTTTGATATATGTAAATAACTGTTTGAAAACTCTATAGTGTAACTTGTGTGAAATAGAACTTTTGACAAAATGTGTTTTATCTCTCTTCCTTTCTCTTCTCTCTTCCTGGATTATGAAATGAAGTTAAATGAAATGTAATTAATACATGTTTCTAACCTTTTCTTTCACTGCAAATTTTAATTGTTATTATATGTGAATGGGAAATTGAAAAATGTTAATTATGTTAGATTAGGGTGAATGCCATGCCAACGATTTATCACTGATTTCATGCTCACATGGTTTTGCAGGACACAAGAAAGATGGTGAAAAGGCATTGAGTAATTCATTGTTTATTTTTGGTAATATATTGAAAGACTTATTGTTGAAATTGGTAGTATGTAAAAGTCTCTAGATTAATAAGTGCTTGAGAAATTGGTATTTATTTCATGGATGTTATTTTGATCCCAAAATTGTTATGGTAAAAGTGGAATATAAATGTCAAAGGGAATTAAAATTAATACCTTGTAGTGAACTTTCATTGTCCAATTATTGGTTTAATAATTGGTGTTGTGTTTCTTACCTTGAAAATGTAATAAAAGAACCTAACCACAATAGTCAACCACCGGTTCAAAATTTGTGCATAACTAACTCCGCCATGTTAATCCCTTAGCATAGAAAGTTGTGACCTTCAAACGAACCTTTACACTAGATGGAACATCCTAGTTTAGGAAAATAAGATCCCAAGAATGGGTTTATCATCTTAGTCGGTATGTTTAGTGACATCGTCATAAACGTGATAGATAGGAGCATCACAATCAAACTGTATCTGGAGTAAATAGAGCTAACTCTTCCTTTGTATCCTAGTGGACTACCTTGTTTTCTACGAGATAGATTTAGGATTAAATTTCTTCATCAAATGAATTGCTTGTGGGACCCAGATGACATCATGGAGCTAGTGAAATAATTGTATTATCACTTAAAATTTTGTTAATGAACTCTTTAGATCCTCTCAGCTAAATGTCTTATCTTTGGCTAGTGACAATATAGTGCCTTGACATTTTTTTGAAAGGTATATAGGGTGAATATGTTCTTTTTTATTATTGGCAAATAGATTTTTGAAAGGGACTATACCGTTGAGAATAAAAAAGGGCCTAGAAGCCAGAATAGGAAAGAGAACCAGAACAAAAAGGATCAAAATCCAGATGGGTCAATGAAGCCCAAAGTAGCCAAAGAGCAGCTACCAATACAAAAACAAAATAGAGTGAAAACTACGAAAAGCAAAAAATGACAAAAAAAAAGTAATAATTACACAGAGTACAAAGAAAAGCACTGAACTTCTTGGCAGCTTTTTCGATGCTGGATTTGATAGTTTGCCAAGATTTGAACATCCCCAAGGTCGTCATGTGGGCAGAGTCAGTAACATCCAGCTGAGCAATGGTCCTTTTGCTTTCCTTATCAGGCCCCCCGAAAGGGTAGCTGGAACCCCACTGAGATTGGAGACACTTCGGACATGTTACTCAATGAACTCCCGAATAGGAGTAAAAATGGCCATGTTATAATCATGGTGAGTCTTGGCCTTCCCTAAACAGAGTCTAAGGAGTTCACCTCTTGTAAATATCTTCAACTGGCTATTATCCATAGCCACCTCCTCCTCCTTCCTCTTACCTTTTGTTTTTCCATGTTTTTAACCTCTTCCCTCAACAGCTTCATGTCAGCTTCTAAGGCCTCTAGCCTTTTTGTGGAGCTCTCCATATGTTCTTCCTGAGAACTATCACTGCTAATATGAAGGAGGTTATGGTCAGTTTCAATCTCCTGAGGACCCTTCCCCACAGCAGGGATATCAAGATTCAATCTTCTAGAGGACTTGGTAACCAGTCTGGTTGAAGTGGAAGCAAAGGGGGTGGGGGCAGAGGTGGGGGGAATGGGAGATGGAGCCGGGAAGGTCGGGAGAGGAGTGTGATGAAGAGCGGTGGGGACGAGTGTGGAGAGATGGGTTTTGGCAATGCAGAAATGGGCGGAGGGGAATAGAGCCAGGGGAGGAAGGGAGGCCAGGAGACCAAAGGAGACATAATTTATGCAGCAGGAAAATTAGCCCCTGGTGCAAAGGAACAACATGAGCATGCTTTTGAAACTTCAAAATGCAGCGCTCAAGAGAGCTAAGCAGATAGTGGGGGAAACATACCGTGTGATTCCTGTGGAAATGATTGAGGAAGACAAGATGTTTAGCAGGTACAGTGATGAACCTCCCTTCCAAAGAAATGAAATGCACCATCATGCGGGTAACCTCATCATAGGGCGAGGGGATCGAATTAACAAGCAGGCCCACCGTGACAAAGATCAGCTTCTTAGTTCCTTCAACAAATCTCCTCTCCTCAGCTTCTCTGTCAACCCTTTTATTAAAAAAATGGTATCCATCCATGCCAAGGCCAGTCACTTCAGCTATCAGCTCCTCATTGATCACAATCTTCTGCCCCCCATACTCAATAGTGCGATCCTTCCAATATTTTGCAAAATGCACTGAAATACTTTGATCATGGCCCTGAACCTTCTCCATAAAGTTGGTGATACCTCCCTGGCTTAGAATATTCCAAAGCTCCACATTATCCCTCCAATCCGGATCCACGCTGGGCTCGATCTAGCAAGGAGGGCCCCCCATTGTCACCGTGCTTAACTGCTTGCAAAAAATATTAGAAACCTTAAGAGTGCTAATGCCAGTCCGCCTTTTGTTGTTATTATTCGCACAGTGAAAATGCTAATGAGAATATCCATTTCTTTTCCCACAAATACCCGTGTGACTTCTGATTTGAACTGTGGAAGTTTGCATGTGGAACTATGGCCCTTTTGCCACTCCTCGATCCCTAACATCATTAATGATTTCTGCCTTGGGCATCTGTAGAGATTTGTAGCCAGATTATATAGAGCACAATGCTGCCCACATGCATGACTTTCCTTTCAATATAAATCCACTTGAACTTTCCATTATTCTTCATACAAACTTGATTTTGTATAAGATTAGTTTTAAATTCAAAGCACGTGTGGGAGCTTTATTAATCCACTCCCAATGATCATATCCCAAATCTTGAATTTGTTGTTTATAGATATCTACTTGAATGCTTTTTGAAGCTGTTTAGGAATGCTATTATTATCCCAAACAATGTGGTTAACATTAATGCCATAATTAGCCAATGCATTTGCCAGCTTGTTACCCTCCCGGTAAGTATGTATGATCCAGATATTAGTGAATGTTTGGCGAGATACTTATGGACTCGAGATAAAATCCTTGATGTTCCAACTAATCTATAATAGGGTGAATATGTTTTGAACCTTAATCTAATCTATAATAGGGCATAAAGACCTGAGTGAAAATTAGAATTAAACTAAACCTTAGTTGATTAGGATGTTAACTTGTGGGTATAAAATTATAATTAACTCCTTGCAAATGAAATTGATTTGAAAGATGTTGATTTTAGAGAACCTTAGAAACTGAAATCTTGTCCCATAATCCCTTGTTATGTCATTTTATGGCACTAAGGAATAAAGAATATTTCATATGTAGAATCATGAAATGCAGAAACATCGGATCTTACTTGAACATAAGTCACTTGTGGTTCATGTGTAGTTTATAATGCTTCTAACCATGTACTTCCTCAAGATGTCAAACAAGTACTTTCGTAACTCTTTTGTTATAAAATGATGGTAATAATGTGACCATAATGTGATGTAAAAGTAAAGCATAGAAGAGAAAAAATGAGATTTGAGGTTAGGGATACTGCCACTCTTGGAGTCCTTATAACTCAATTAAATATCTTTATGTGTTTCAAAGAATATGTATTGCCTTGGTGTGATCAAACTTTGAGAAAACAAAAGATATATAAATATAAATGGAAGTCAATAAGTTATTGAACTTTATTAACTATGGTAGCGAAATAACTATTCTGTGATCAAAGAATGTTCTTGGGGAATAAGCTATCTCGAACCTAAGTCTTCCTTAATCCCAAGATTTCATCTTGACATCACGTTAGATTCACTTGTGTAGCAAGGGTAAATTTTAAACATTGAATAAACATTTGAGAAGCATATTCTTAACACAAGAACAAGTTAACTAAGTACTTTATATGCAATTTTTATTATGCCAAATAAGTATGTAAGTTATGGAAATTTCCATGAAGGATAAAAGGCCAACTTAAAATGGTCAAACTATAAATTAAATGTGGAATGAACTTAAGATTCTGTAGATGGAAAAAGGAGGAAGTTTTCCTTGCACAATAATGTTCTTGGAATGTTGATCGTAACTAAAATACAATTAAAGAAATGATGTGTTGTGGGTTCACCAATCCTGAAGTCCTTTTCTTGTGGTTGGGACATTGCTAGTACTCATTCATTTGGAAAAGTGTGGTATAAACATGTATATGGTGTTGTCATGTGTCTATGTGATTCGATGACTTATGTAAGTGTCGTATATGTTGTTGAGTTTTCCTTACTTGGAGTCCTTGTGGCATTTTGTAGTGAGCAATGTAAGTCAAAAAAAAAAATTATCCTGGTATTTTACTGTTGTAATTGTGTGTGTAAAATGTGGGCATTACATATGGTATCAGAGCGAAGGTTCATACTCTCGAACCTCTAGGATGGATTAGAGTTGTGATGATTTTGCATGATGGTGGTGGATATTGGAAGAGTAATGTGATATATGTTGTTATGTGAACTATGTCGTAATTGTGACCTTATGGAAGCACATGTGGTGCATGTCACTTAGTGTGTAATTATTATCATGTTGATGTGATTTTGATGAGAGTATTGACTCTTTTTGTGAATTCAATGAGAAATTTGTGTGTGATGTACTACCTTGTTGTGTGTGAAATGAATGATATTGTGAATTGCAGAGTGTTGAAACATTTTGGCATTATGTGATATGAAGGTGTATTGATGTATTGTAAGACAAAATTGATGTAAAGTTAATGGAATTTTATCGTGATATCATCACCGTATTGTGATGAGTTGTGTGCATCTTCGTGTTGTATTGTAATTGACTATATGTTGTAAGGTTAGACATTGGGTTCATCATATGTATGATTTGTGTAATATGTGATGATTTATGTCATGATTTAGGGGCATATGGTGAGCGTATGATCCCTATTGTCTAGTGATTGCACTTTGGGTGTAGAATGTGGTAATGTGATGTATCATAACCTATGAGAGTAGTGATTTTGTTATGCCCCGTATATAAACACCATGTGTAAGATGCTATGGTTAATTTGTGTGAATCACCATTGTGATAGTGATGTAGTTATGTGTATGTTGTGAACCTTACACTAGACGACCCTAAGGGGAGAAAATTGTCAAGAGTGTATGTGAGGAAAGAGGAGGCTGGACCAGGTTTTCATAATCTTGAGCTGAGTACGAGTGAGAAAGTGGAGTCTTATATAGACTAAAAACCCACTTTTATATGTTTAGTATACTTCGAGCTTGCTCAGTATATTGTGGGTGCGCACCACCTTAGGCTCAACTTATGTAACTAGTGTCCCCTTCTCTTTCCTATTGGATTGTTCATTGAATAATCCTATGTGATTTTGACTATGTTGATCCTTGTGGGAGTATGGAGGGATGATTCAGGCAGAGATGATGACAATTACATTGAGATTCTATGAGTTACAGGCTTGATGTCCTGAGTGACAAGGAACTCGATGAGTACCCCTTTGGTGGCCGTATGAGGCCACATAGTGATTGTAATGTTCTATTTCTCAATACGTATTTTATTCGTAAAGTGATCATTATCTCTCTTATTTGTAGAACCAGTTGTTTTCCTAATTGACATGTTCTTATATTTTGGGCATTTATTCGGTTTTTGCATTAACATTCAGATTTTGCACTAACCATGGCTAATTAGGAATTTGTTTTTCTTAGATTTAAATTTCTTTTTTTCATGTTTAAAAGTTTTATAGCCTTGCCCAAGGATTTTGATTTTTCCACTTGGCATTTGATTGGATTGTTATGCTGGTTCTAATGTCATAATGTTTTGGAATAGGATCATGGGATTAACCATGGAGTGGTTGAACCTATGGGCCCACTTCATTGTATGGGGGTACGCCCCAAGGAGTTACAAATAACTAGTAGGTTGTTGAACCATGATTTATTATGTCACTTGGGTTGGGGGTGACGGGGCTTTATGTGCCTAGGGCCATAGGGTGACCCGGCCTCATTAAAAGGAGAAAGGAGATGGGCCTCTATGGTTGAGTGATCCGATATTCTTGATGGGGCTCTATGGTTGAGTTACCCGATATTATTTATGGCACTCTATGGTTGAGTGACCTGATATTATTGATGGGGCTCTATGGTTGAGTGACCCAACTTGGTTTTGGCACTATGTTTCTTTCTCTTTGGGAGGTATATGGAGTTGTTTTTTTATGCTTTGGGAGATATATGGAGATTGTTTTTGTGATGTCTTGTGATGTGTGGAGTTGGTATAATGAGTTATGTGTACTCTTGCGAGTCTTGTTAGACATTGTTATGATTGAGGATTGACTCTCCCCTTGGTTGTTATGGACTATTAGATATTTTCTTGGCACTATGTTGGTACAATCATGGATTTTTGGGTCATGTGATACTCGTTGTATATGTATCATCACGGTGATTACATTATGTTTGTTAGTGTCATGTGTGTACTTGGACATAATTGTTGGAAATTCTCTATTAGGTGGACTACATGTTTGTCTTTCCATGGTGGAATTAAGGGTCTCGTGATGTGATACAATCTTGAAAGTATGTAGCAATATGTCTTGTGGGTTATTTGTGTTGTGTTAAGTTTTGTGTGACAACTTAATGTTAGTTACTATTGGGAACCCACAAACATAAGACAATTGAAAATTCTAAACAATGAGTATTAAGATTTGAGATTAAAAGTACTCTAAATGAAAATATTAACTAAGTAATAAGGTAAACTAGAACTACCAATATTCACAGAACATTAAGAGTTTATGAAATTTTTGAACTTTCCTGACTTCCCTTTGGTTGTGTTCTAATGAAAGAGATCTTATCTTTAGACGGAACTTGTTGTCATTAGCTTCCTTCTCTTCCTATCAATTTTTTTCTACCCTTGGTGTTATGTCGCATCAAGGACGATGCTCTTATAAGGGGAGGGAAATGTAGTGCCCCGCTTAAAGTAAAAACCAAAATAAAAGAATTAAAAAAATTATTAAAAAAATTATTAAAAAAATGAGAAAGTGTGTTTAGTGGAATGTGGGGGCTAGAGTGTGGTCAGGACACATGCGTCCTAGAATTTTTTCCGACCTATTCATCCCATGCATATTTAATGAAATCAACTTATTTAGTATCCAAGGCAACAACCGCGTTGGAACCCTCATTAACATAAAAAAAATTTACAGTGATTAGACGGTTGTAATGAGTGTAACCTCCACGAATAATAAAAAAAAAAAAAAAAGAGAAGATAAATTAAACGCGTTAGGTGGAACTGTGTGTAGAATTGTTCGGAAAGTGGAAGGGAGATGGCATGTAGAAGGAGCGGTTAGAGAAGCTTACAGCTTTTCAGGCCCATCACATCCCTTGCAGATCAATACAAGCACTTTATTTTTACATCCATAAGCACTTTTTACCACGCAAAACCCAATTCAACTTTGTAATTTTAGCAATAGCATGGATAGTCGCAAATTTTAGAAAGAGGATTAGTTTGGTTTTTTGTTTATATTTTCTTTGCAAATGAAAGTGTGGTAGTATGGAAGACATGAGTTTTCCTCATCACAAAGTCACACAGTCTTACATTTTCAACATGCGAGCTCCAACCTGATTACTTTACTCCCACCTTATGTGCCATGTTGTGTTTTTATCGATCTACTACAGTTGTAAGTGCTTGGCGATAGGCATGCAAATGTGGAAGCTCATGCTTGGCATGTGAACTACTTGACTGAATACGTAAAAGTAACCTTTGGCCTTTGTCCTCTAATGGTTGTTGGATATACACAAACTGGGTTTGTTGAAAAATCTCACAAACTTTCAAGCAAATACATGCGTAGGTGTAGAGCCTCCTACCCTTTTCCAACTTCCTCCTATCCTGTGCCAAAATGGGGATTTTTCAGATGCTTGGTTGCAAGTGCCTAGTAGTCGGTATGCATAATGGGAAACTCACATAAGCCAAGTCTTCTGTTGGGGGAAACATGTCAGAGAGAGGTGGTCTAATGGAACACGCCCGACCATGTAAGCTTCATTTTTGTTTGTTTGTTTTTAATGCAAGCTCGTAGGTTTAGTGGGAAAGGGATATTTATACTCCAATGGCATGAGCGTTGGTAATAGCATTTCACTTAGAATTGAATGTTACACCTACTTGGTTTTCATTCCCTTACGGTGTTGGATGTCTTGAGGGGACTCTAAACTTTATCATCAACTCACTAATTAAACCTATGGTGGTTGTGTGGACATGTTTGGTTGGTACCCCTATAGAGCACATAATAATATGGGGCTGCAATAAATTTCAACTCTTCTTTTGAAGTGGATTGTTGAAATGTTGCAACTTATGTCTTCTGTCAAACATCTATATTTAAGGAGAACAACCAGTCTAAAAGATTCATTTTATTGAAATAAATGTGTTTCCAAGCTCCGTAAACCTCTTCCAATATTCTCCTAGCTCGTATTCAGTATGGAGCCTTGAGTAGGCCCTAGAAAACTATCAAAACTAAATGGGCAACATATTCTGTTGGAAAATTTCAAGTGATTGGGAATATTTATATGTCGTTATGGAGGTCAGATCAATACTTGTAAACTATTTGACATAATGCCCAAGCAAGATGCTAAACCGAATCCTGCAGGATTGATTGACTTCATCTCTCCAGGCATGGTTCACCTCCCCTTATCTTTCATAACTCTCATGCTTTAGTTTCTCATTTGCAACTTAATATAATTTTTAAAATATTAGAATTTTAATACTTTTAATTGTTTATTTTAAATTGTTACAAAACAATAAATTGTCGTATCGTAACTCACAAAAATCAAAATAACTCTTTTGTATTAAACCATGAACTTCAACCCTCATTCTGAGGTGATTTAGAAAATCTCCTACCCAACTAGATCACTACAATATTATTTTATCGACAATACAAAATTGAATTCCCAGTAATAATGTTGACCATCTCCCTGTTTAAATAGTTAATTTTTGTATTTTTTGGAGCCTCATTAAGTACCCTTCGTAACTCTAAAAATGAGATGTTAAGCTTCATTCGTGTACCTTGTTATGTGAGGAGTCACCTTAACCTTTAGATTGACCCTAAATGAACATATGTGATCTTTTTGATGCTCTTATAGGAGCCCTATTACACCATTTTGCAGTGGTAGGAAGTTATTAAATCTAGAAAGTTGGCTTTCATTTTGAACCGCCATTTGAAACCTGGATAAAGAAATTATTATCCATCTTTGCAAACCTCTAGTATTTTTACTACAAAATTGCATGGAACTTTCAGTTTAGGGAAAAATAATTTTCTTGATATTTTGACAATGGAATTTTGTAGGCCTTTCACGTAGTTTGACAAGGTCAAACTGGACCAATTAGGACCGGTGGCTTCAAAAAACTTGTCACCATTTGAAGACTGTTTTCTAGTTCTAAGTTCCGTCGACTCTATTGAATTCTCCGTATATAGGGAAATTTGTAGGAAGTTTCTCGTTGTGCGTTCATCCATCAAACATCAATTTTGGACATGGTTTTCTGAGCCCTTGAGCTAAATTTTGTTCATTTGCACTGGGCTAACTAACTATGACTAGTGGCCCCGAAAAACTTACATCAAACGTAAATCGCTCGTTATTTCCAAATTTTATCGATTCTATGAACTCTTGGTATATAAGTGGACACGTAGAAATTTAATTGTGGTGTGTGTTCTCATCGAAAGACAACTTTTGGAAGTGGTTTCTTAGCCTCTAAGCCTAGTTTGAATGTTTTGTAGCTAGCAAGAAAATGTAAAAATAGAAAGTTGTGGGACCCTGTCAGTAGCCAAACCACCATGGAAACTTTTGATACATGTAAATAACTGTTTGAAAACTCTATAGTGTAACTTGTGTGAAATAGAACTTTTGAAAAATGGTGTTTTCTCTCTCTTCCTTTCTCCTTCTCTCTCCCCTGGATTATGAAATGAAGTGAAATGAAATGTAATGAGTACATGTTTCTAAACCTTTTCTTTCATTTACAAATTTTAATTATTATTATATGTGAATGGAAAACTGAAAATGTTAATTATGTTAGATTAGGGTGGATGCCATGCCAGCCGATTTTTCTTTGATTTCATGCTCACATGGTTTTGCGATATGCGAGAAAGATGGCGAAAAGGCGTTGAGTAATTCATTGTTTATTTTTGGTAATATATTGAAAGACTTATAGTTGAAATTGGTAGTATGTAAAAGTCGCTAGATTAATAAGTTCTTGAGAAATTGGTATTTCTTTCATGGATGTTATTTTGATCCCAAAATTGTTATGGTAAAAGTGCAATATAAATGTCAAAGGGAATTAAAATTAATACCTTGTAGTGAACTTTTATTGTGTAATTAATTGTTTAATAATTGGTGTTGTGTTTCTTACCTTGAAAATGTAATAAAGGAACCTAACCACAACAGTCAACCCTAGTTCAAAATTTGTGCATAACTAACCTCCCTATGTTAATCCCTTAGCGTAGAAAGTTGTGACCTTCAAACAAACCTTTACACTCGATGGAACATCGTAGTTTAGGAAAATAAGATCCCAAGATTGGGTTTATTGTCTTAATCGGTATGTTTATGACATCGCCATAAACATGACAGATAGAGAATCACACCACACAAACCGTATCTGGAGTAAATAAAGCTAACTCTTCCTTCATATCCTAGTGGACTACCTTATTTTCCACAGATAGATTTAGGATTAAATTTCTTCCTCAAATGAATTACTTATGGGACCTAGATGACATCATGGAGCTAGTGAAATAATTGTACTATCACTTAAAATTTTGTTAATGAACTCTTTAGATCCTCTCAGCTAAATGTCTTATCTTTGGCTAGTGACAATATAGTGCCTTGACCTTTTTTTGAGGGTCTACAGGGTGAATATGTTTTGAACCTTAATCTAATCTATAATAGGGCATAAAGACCTGAGTGAAAATTAGAATTAAACTAAACCTTAGTTGATTAGGAGGTTAACTTGTGGGTATAAAATTATAATTAACTCTTTGCAAACAAAATTGATTTGAAAGATGTTGATTTTAGAGAACATTATAAACTAAAATCTTGTCCCATAATCCCTGGTTATGTCATTTTATGGCACTAAGGAATAAAGAATATTTCATATGCGGAATCGTGAAATGCGTAAACATGGGATCTTACTTGAACATAAGTCACTTATGGTTCATGTGTAGTTTATAATGCTTCTAACCATGTACTTCCTAAAGATGTCAAATAAGGACTTTTGTAGCTCTTTTGTTATAAAATGATGGTAATAATGTGACCATAATGTAATGTAAAATTAAAGCATACAAGAGAAAAAAATGATATTTGAGGTTAGGGATACTACCACTCTTGGAGTCCTTATAACTAAGTTAAATATCTTTATGTGTTTCAAAGAATATGTATTGCCTTGGTGTGATCAATCTTTGAGGAAAAAAAAGATATATAAATATAAATTGAAGTCAATAAGTTATTGAACTTTTTTAACTATGGTAGCGAAATAACTATTCCACGATCGAAGAATGTTCTTGGGGAATAAGCTATCTCGAACCTAAGTTCTTCCTTAATCCCAAGATTTCATATTGACATCATGTTAGATTCACTTGTGTAGCAAGGGTAAATTTTAAACATTGAACAAACATTTGAGGAGCATATTATTAACACAAAACAAGTTAAATAAGTACTTTATATGAAATTTTTATTATGCCAAATAAGTATGTAAGTTATGGAAATTTCCGTGAAGGATAAAAGGCCAACATAAAATGGTCAAACTATAAATTAAATGTGGAATAAACTTAAGATTCTGTAGGTGGAAAAGGAAGGAAGTTTTCCTTGCATAATAATGTTCTTGGAATGTTGATCATAACTAAAATACAATTAAAGAAATGATGTGTTGTGGGTTCACCAATCCTGAAGTCCTTTTCTTGTGGTTGGGACATTGCTAGTACTCATTCATTTGGAAAAGTGTGGTATAAACATGTATATGGTGTTGTCATGTGTCTATGTGATTCGATGACTTATGTAAGTGTCATATATGTTGTTGAGTTTTCCTTACTTGGAGTCCTTGTGGAATTTTGTAATGAGCAATGTAAGTCAAAAAAAATTATCCTGTATTTTACTATTGTAATTGTGTGTGTAAAATGTGGGCATTACACTCCACATTTCATATTGAAACCAATTTTCAAGAGAAACCTTATTACCCTTCCTCCACCACTTGAATTAGACCCATCACGACTAAAAGGTAGGAAATATAATGAGAAATTCCATTGTGATTATCATCGATGCATGGGAAATTCTACAAATAGATGTTTCAAACTCCGTACAATCATCCAAGATCTAATTGATGACAACAAACTAGAGTTTCTAGAGTCTACTAACTCTGCGCACCGAACAAAAAAAGGGTAAACTCAAGCTCTTTAACAACTAATCTCAACAACATCACAAGAATGCATCTCAATCTTATTCCAATCATACATATCATGTAGTACCTCCTCCAAAGATCATGGGCTCTTGATTAATTAGTTGCAACACCACGCTTGGTCACCAATCATTTCTTTCTATGATGTCGCTTATCATGCATATTTTACCTCAAATAATTTGCAAATAAATACATCTATTGGCTCAACCTCTATTAAAAAAACTATGGTTGACCCATCGTGGCCCATTGATGCATTTTCTATTTCACTTCTTAATCCTATTGGTTATCGTAAATTATGAATTGAGTTACCTTTCAACAAAACCTTTCATGTTGTTAAGTTTCATGTTGCGTTGTTTCCTTTTACACTACTTGTGCCTTTCCTTGTTGGAAACACAATTGATAGATGCGACATGCTTCTCGGTCTCAATTGGATTCTTCACTCTCAATCTATCATTTCTATGAATCATTTGTGACTCAAATTTATTCACAACAATCAGGTCATTTCTATTGATGGTGTCCCTCCATCTACTCCATGGTTGCCATCTCCTCACATAGTAGCTAGCACATCATCTACTTCCTCTAGCACATCACATTCTATGTTACTCAAAGCACAATCTACTCCTAGCTCACCTACTTGAGCACCGTATACATGACCACATTGTTCCACTAGTCCTACACATCGACATAGGCCCATTCCTATGATAGTCACTACATCTTGACGTGATTACCACACAAGATTTATTCCATGAGTATCTTCATCACCTTCACACTTATCATCACATAGATCTTCATCCCAATGCATTTAACTATGACACGACCTTTGTCATATATATACATATAACACATGCACAGAGACTTCATTCCCAACATAGCATTTATCTACTATACCGACACTTTTAGAGCATAGTCATTCGCTTTCACCACCACACATATCGATGGAGGACCCTCATCTTTCACAAATCATTGGTTAGTCTATTCATTCCTATGCACTTTGGGGCATTATATCTAACACACCCCCTCATCATATCATCATATGAATATTTTTCATCTTTTCATTATCATTCATTCACATCATTACATAGTACTACATCACACTCGTAACATATACCTAATATTGGAATGGTCATACATATGTCTCATTAAATATGCGTACTCATTCATACTCTAGCATCATCATTACCTGATGACACACTCTTGTGCTTCGGTTCACACTTGACTATTGAGGGATTATTACACATGAACCCCACACACTACACTACAGGGCTTACACATCACATCTATTCACACATTACGCATCATACACCATAAATTCTACATTTAGTCTATAACATTTCAACATTTGTGCATTTATACATCATACATTATATTATTCTTCATCATACTCATATAGCATTGCATCCTACTCCTACACACTATACACTCTTAGGCACACTAAACATATCACATTCAATACTATAAAATACATACACATTATCGGGTCATTTATCATCATCACTTGTACTATATCATCATCTACACATTGTACTCACCACTCTATAACACTCTTCAATTCCTTGGTCCATACTGATCGCCAAGGGTTTAAAAATCAAATGGACCTTACATTAATCAGCATTTATAATTTTACCTTTCATCATATGAAATTTCTAGGATAGTGACACATGTTATAGGCTAAATCGTCACTTAGTCTATCATCTTATAGTGGTATACGCTTTAGGCTACATCACCACTCCCTACTATTCATCATGTAGTGATATACTCTTTAGGATAAATCATCACTCCCACTATTCATCATGTCGTGATATATGCTTAGGCTATAAGTTTCACACACATTAATTCTCTTCTATATGTTTTAGATCATCACTACGCTTATGTACTCATCACAACACACATTATTCACAACACGCGTATACATAACACACACTTTGACCATTTCCTAATGACGCACTCTCATTTATCGCTCATTTTTATTGTTGAGGGGGAAAACAAAATGAAACTATTTTCACACATTTCCATTCACTTGGGGGCATGTGGTTCCTATCATTCCATATTGCATTACATTTCATCCATCCACAACGTATTGCTTATCTTAGTTATATATACATTTGTTTACTCTTACTTATATATGGTCATCTTTTTACACATTATAGTTAGATCACTTGGATGTCATTTATATATACCACACACACACATTTGTTCACATATTTGTTTAGTTTTGATTGCAAATACAAATATTTTACATGCAATGATGCTTTCCTTCTACCCTTCCTACACAGGTCATTGGGGGCATCCACATTCATCTCTCATAGGTGGTATTGTTTCATTTGGTACTTAGCACTTTACAAGATTTGGTTATACACACTTTTAAATACTTGTTATCTTTCTAACATGTTAATGGGTGCTTCATGTTTAGAATTTGTTTGCAGGATTATTTACTTCCATGATTCACTCTTTTTATACTTTTCTATCATTGTGTTCTCTTGTATGTGGGCCTTTCCCTATATTTGGTGTGCAAAATTGTTTTTATATGACAGCCTTACATATCTTGTGACATCATGAATGATGTCCCATGCTTTGCAACCCAATTTTGTGCAACTTACTTTCTCTTCTTGTGTTTTACATTACTCGTTTGGTAGCCTTTACATTGATTGTGTATTTTACACTTTTTCTTCCACATGCATGCTTTTTTATACTAACACTTGTCTTTTGTTAGCCTCTTATTTGTATGTGCCTTAGTTTCTACCAAGAACTTTCCCTTCCCCTACAGGGAATAGTTCATGTGGTTGGTCCTCATTTGGGGCCGCATTCTCCTATCAGTGACACCGCAAATGCCCCCAAAGAGGGGGCATCATTTGGGGTTTTACATTCTATGAAGCACTTCTAAACTAGTTCATTTTAGTGTACTTTCCTCCTTGGCATTGTGGGTTACATACAATGAGCGGGTTTAGAATAGTCTATGAACCTCGTACATAGTGGATTTTATAGACAGGTGTGCATTTGGAGGAGTAGTTACCGGTTAGAGGATATAGCGGAATTATTTCCAATACTTCTTCTATCGGTGTCGATTGCCCAAAAACCAAGACGTATAGAGATCTCTTTACACATGCTCAGGGAAGAAGTTAAAATTTAGAGGATACAACAACATTCCTCCCTATACTTCTTCTTCCTATGGCATCGAGATCACCTAAAACCCCGAAGTATAGGATATTCTTCTACACTCTTTTTATCAACATGGACCAGGTGCACATGTTCCATTTACATTATTTGTACACACATGTGTATTTTACATTTCATTTTTACATATACGTATATATTTGACTACTTGATCGTTTACTCCTTATAGGTCGACCATATGAGAAACAAGAAGTCAAATGGGGAAACATCAACAAAAATAACAACAACTTCAGAAGAACACACTTTGCAAAGAGCACACACCATACTAACCATGCATATGCATTACACATCAGTAGTTATACACGTTTTTCCACCCTAGGTTTTATCTCGTCATGTTTTTATGCATTTTCATCTTTAGTTTCCATGCTCCATCATATTTTAGTCACTCCACGCTTTGTCTAGTCCTTCAAAGATGCCTTCTACATCACTCTACAAAGGAATCAGGTACGTATCTCTATCTACTCTATGTTATTTCTTGAGTGTTCCACTCACCAACATAAAGTGGGGAAAATATAGACACTAAATCACATACTTTGGGTAATATTTAGTTCCAAGATCATACTATTATTTATATAGTTTTTGAGTGAAGAAATTACTAATTAACCTCATCCCTTGGAATTTTTTTAGTTTTATCATTATTCCTAACCTCCACCACACACATGCCTAGTCATATTTTATCATATTCTATCATTTTAGGCTTTATTTGGGTTCCTAATCTAGTACTTGGGGCACCCATGGGTGTCCTGGTCCAACTTGGGGTACCCCGATCCTTTTAAACTTTCCTACCACTTTTTGGAACTTTCTATCTGTTTTAGCTTCTTATCTTTTTGGTGATCAGCCATTTCATGGTTAATTACAAATTTAGATCAAGATAACCCTATAAATATAAATTTATGATACTATAATGAGGGACTAAACACTATTCAATACTATCATCCACCTAGGATTGCATTCATTAAGGCATTTGGAGATCATTTATATTCACTTAGCTCTATTACAAAGGGAAAGGTTGGTTCATCTACATCATATAAGCATAGGAGGGAATTTATTTTTATTCCATCCACCATTTATTACATTTTTCTACACATAGCTAGCTTGGTACTTCACAAAGTGTGACTAGCACAATAGAAACCTAGGGAATGTTTCACACACAAGACTACATTTGGGTTTGGATTGTAGTGCAAAGGTGCTCGATTAGTAAGTCCAACATTATGGAAGCTGAGGTCATTCCAACCCTATCATATGCATTTTTATTTTCTTAGGGTTTTGCACTTGTTCTATTCATCTTGGATTATAAGAAACATTCGAGAGAAGTGTGCAAAATCTGATGTGACACACGGTGAGGGTTTCAGACCATCTATCAAATTTTTGAAATTTAGTTCAGACCTTTTACACATACCAAGGTTCCCATTTTGAAGACCATAGCGCTAAAAGGTTCCTTGGTCCCTCTCAAGGCACTCCACCATAGAATCGGTCTAGATATGTCCTTTTAGCACCTCTCCACATGTCTGCTTCATGCTTCATGTTACTCTAGTCACCTATGCGACATAGTCTCACCAGCTTCATCAAATCAACTAAGTCGCTTCTATACTTCTCTTGTGTATTATGGTTTCTAATTTCATTAGATTAGTTTCTTGGTCATTTCCATACTTATTTACCGTAATTACATGTTGTTCTAGATTAGATTAACTATAATATTTCAACATTTTTTTATTTAATAACATTGCAATATTTGGACTTGTTTGCTAGCTTGTGTCTTGGGAAGATCCTTCTCAAAATCCATCATGAGATAATATTTTTGTTGGCTTGTTCAAAATCCTATTCTAGGGAAGTAGATAAAATGGCCTTACCTTGTATTGAAGGCGAGCCTCTAAGGCTCACATGATAACATGAAAGAGGATATCATTGGGCATGTTATGTTTTTTTCGTGTGGATAAGGTGTTCTAACATTTGATAAAGGCTTGTGTCGATTCTTTCTTATATTGTTGATGGTTGATGAAAGCGTTGATGTTATTATCAAGTAAATCATGATATTGGAATTTGTTCACTAAGGACTCTAGCTCAACTATAGAATTGGGAGGCGAGGTGTGATACCAATCTAGAGAATCTCTAGTAAGGGTATTAGATAAGAGTTTACTGGTAGTGCATGAGTTATTTCTGATCCATTCTTTGGAAATATTTCTAAAGGCCTTGACGTGAAGATTGGGATCAATATACCCATTATAAGAGATAGATGGATAAATACCACCAATGTCCATACTAGTAATATAGGGTGTTAATGGCTCCTATTGGACTACTCGCAAAAAAATTTGGATGGGGTGTTGAGTGATGGGCACCCCATTAGGCCCATTTGGAAAAGGAGGGGCATGCTTCCTTAAGATCCCATTGGAGGGAATTTGACTAACTGATCCATATTGGGTCCTCTCGGTAGTAGAAGATCGGTGTTAGTTCATTGTTTCAATGAGATAAAAAATAAGATTTGTAAGATTAGAATTGGAGGCATTTTTATATGATCCTATTTTAGTGACTTTCCTCTTTTATTCCCTATGGTCAATTTTTTAAGAGACAAAATTAAGAAGACGTTTTCTAAACATCTTCAAACTCTCTCTTGTATTGTTAAAATTGAGATAGTAATTTCTAGACGTTTTCTAAACATCTCTTCTGACTCTCCCTTGTATTAATGAAACTAAGATAGGAATTTCTAAATCTCACAAGGATGGTTAAAATTATCATCATTTTTTATTTATTCCTCCTCATCCTTAGGTGTAACATTGCGGTGAGTAGAAGGTTTATTTCTAGGTACTCCTATAATACAATAGTCTATACAAAAGGGAAAATCAGTTTCAGGATGGTATGCTTCTTGAAATGTTGGAAAATAGAGCTAGGGGACCCAAAGCCGTGATACTCCATGATGCAAGAACTATCCGGATGAGAAACGGTCTAGAGATAAAGTTTTTAGATAAAATCAGCCATGTAGAAAAACACACAAAGGGGTCAAGGTGTCTAGAAGAAGAAATGGTCAAACATAAATGATCACCATGCAAAGAGGTCTCGCATTGTGGATCAAAGGCATCAGAAATAGATGAGACACAATTTCGATTGGAAATGCTATATGTGTAGGTTATTTTTTAAGGTATTTAGTGTTTTTAGATACATAGATAAATTAAAAATGAAAAATGGGTTCTTTGAAAAATATGTGCTTGATCATAAGGTTTGTAAGATTCATGTCAGGTTCACCAAAGAATGTATGCAGCCAAAATGTGTCTCGATAACATGTACTCTTAAACATCCATTCAACTATGGTATTTGAGACAACGAGAAAGAGACACACAAGTACCAAAACATAACAGTAGACTTAAAAGGGCTACAATGAGTGCTAAGGTCACATATCCAGAGGGAAGTAACCATTATACTAGGTAAACCTAAGGGTTCCAAGGCCCATGAGGGAGATAAAGGAAGAAACCCTACTAAGATATTGGTGGTTTGGTGTAGAGAGGTATGTATTAATAAATAAAAGAAAGATTCATGCAATAACTGAAATTAAAGTAACTAAAGAGAAGATATTTGATAATAGTACTAAGCTAGATAAAGCATCAACTATGTGCAATACTAAACTAAATATGGAAGCAAAAATATAATAACCTCAAAGCATTGATCAAATCTACACTAAACCATCAAGATAAGATCTTAAATGAACAAGTTCTATCATTGAATGAAACAATATTAAATAGAACTAACATGCCTAAGTTATCCCTACTCTTTAGATCACTAACTAAAACATGAACCTATGAAGATCAATTTAGCAATCAAAGGGTGATTTGTTGTTTACTTCAAGAAGGTGAATGAATCTCACTAAAATGGATACAAGGCCAAGTTTAGATCTTTCATTACTAACCTAGCATGAAGAAATGGATGAAGAAGCTATTCCAATGGAGGAAGTAAGCTCAAGATCAGATGTCTATAGCTTGGGCTAATACAAATGAGTTGTAAGGTTGAAAGGGATGGCTTAGCCTTGTATTTATAGTTTTCTCTTTGGGAGAGTTTGGAATTTTGGTGCATGTGGGACAAAAGGTAACCCAAAAATCACTTTATGATTAGGAGTGGTTTAACATGCTCTAGGTTAGTTAAACTTGATTAACAAGTGATTAGTGACTTATTGAGAGTTAGAAGGAGTCTGATTAATCATATGTGATTGATTAATAGCCTAGGAAGCTTGCAAAAGTGATTTAGATGGGAATAAGGATATGTTTAGATAATACAAGGGGTTTATTAGCCAAATTAGTTAATTATAGGAGGAATATGACCAAGAAGGTGTCATGAATGGGCATCCGAGAATGGAGCGAAGAATAGCTAATTAACGAAGTGTCATTAATCGACTAAATTAGAGGAAATGCTAGGTGTAAGTGGATTTTAGGTGTCTACATTTTCCCCTCTTTGGGGTGGCATAAGTTATGCCACTTCAAATATAGTAGACAAACATAAACAAGTAAAAATTTTGAAGGGGTAGGAGAAAAATTAGTAGAATGAAGGATTCCCTCTCAAGTGTCAATTTGGTGATGAAAAAAGTCGATCGATGATCGAAAATATGAAGGAATCAGATAAAAGATGAAGGAGGTAATATGCCCCTAGAAAAAGAGTAGAATAGTGTGAAGAGAAGAAAGGGAATATAGAAGAAAATGAGTATGAGGAAGGGGGAATGAGATAACATACATCCAGTGGTCATGTAAAAAACTTAATTTTCATCATATTGTCAGTGATCTTCATCATCAATCCTTATTAAAAATGTAATCATACAACAAAAGTGTAGAATGACATGAAAATCCATAGTACGAACAAATGTCTGTGCTAAAACACCAACTCCATGCAACATACAGAATGCAATGCAATATGAGAAAGTAAAAGATGCCTAACTCCATGCAACATACATAATGTAATGCAATACAACAAATTAAAACGACACCTAACTCCATGTAACATACATAATGTAATTAAGTATGAGAAAGTAAAATGATACCTAACTCCATGCAACATACATAATGTAATGCAATACGAGAAAGTAAACAAGATAACCTAACAGAGAAACAATTACAAACACACATACTTAAACCAAAAATGTCTAAGATATTTGTACCAATGTTTTTGTTATCGAGCTTCAGTTCCGACCTATGTGAATTAATGACAAGGGTTAAAAATGGTGCCCCAAGAAAGGATACATGCAAGGGGAATAATGAAGGACACTTGGGTCCTATGAAAATCAATCGTGCACTATGAAACAAGACTTCAAGAAACTCATTGTGCCATAGATTACGAGATATAGTAAGAAAACCAAATTTGTTAATGGGGGTAGATCTAGATGATCCGTAAGTCGTGGCACATGAATAGGTGAGAACCAAAGAACAACGCTTTATAGGATGATTTTTATTTTTATAATTTTTTATTTTTTATTTTTTATTTTTATGATTTTTATTTTTATGATTTTTTTATTTGATTTTTTGTGATTTTGAAAGTTTTATGAATCTATGTATAGGAAGACAAAGAAGTTTGGATGCCCCCAGTAGTAGATGGGATGTATAAGGGAATAATGTCATGTGTATGTGTAAGAAAGTGAAGATGCAAAAATGCCCCAACGTTAGGTGGGAAAATTCAAAGAAAATATATTCTTACGTAGATGTTGGATCAAGGCCAATATGGATAGGTTCAATCATGATGATGAATTTAAACTAATGATGTGTTAGGAAGGAGCAAGGATGCCCCCAACGTAAGCCAGCCAAGAAACACATAATATAAGGGAAGTAGAAGATTATTTTTGTGAAAGGGGACAAAGGTGTCCACAAACATGGAAAAATGGAAATCTTATACACATTTATGTTCTGAACAAAGTATAATAACAATGTGAATGTTATGAATTTAACTTAGAATCCTTGTGATGAAGAAGTGATTAGCCAAAGGCATGAATCATGAGATAAGATATAGACTAGAGTAAGAGTCCGAAAAAGGTTCAAAAAAGACACTTGGTAACATACTAAACATGTTTTCTCCTAGAGATCTAGTGTGTGCACGTGGAAATTAATTACCTCTCGAAGTGAAGATTTGATAGACAAAAAGTGAAGACATGCTAGCCAATATGTAGGAATGATTGATTTTTGAAGTTGATTTATGAATGGATTGTGGCGGAGGGACGACATTGCTCCATTGCTAGCCAAACATCCATATCCTTGATGGAGATGCATTTGATTATAATCACAAAATTTCTCTACTTCCAGTCAAGTGTCCATATCCCTAGTAGAAATTATTGAAATAACCCAAGATATATATATATATATATATATATATATATATCAATTTGCTTTTGCTTTTAGCTTTTGATGTTTGATTTGATTTTGTTTTTCTTTATGAAATTATATTGCAATTGTCTTATTTGACAAGGGATTAAGCACCATAGATGGATAGATGGAAGGATATGGAAGTGATTGTGATGATGACATTGGATAGTGTCAACAAATATATACAAAATTTCTTGTTATCCAAAATGAGCCCCTTCTTATTTTGGATAACTTTCCTTCATTCTTTCCTTGTGCTTCAACTTCAATTTTCACACATTATAAGCATGTAAAAGATTCTAAAAATGACTTCATCGGATAGGATTTTTCTTCCCCTTTCCAGAAAGGTAAAAAATTCCTCCTAACTCCTTGTATTTTTTGAGTTATGGTTCGACGAAGTTTGGAGGGAAAATTTGCCAAGGCAAACCTGCGGGAAATTCTTTTGCACTTAGCCCTTTTGGGTAAAAAAGTCAAAGGAAAATTTCAGCCCACGTAACAACAAAGGATAAAGGAAAAGAAATTGATTAATGCCCACAGCCCATGAAATGATGCCACGTGTCAAGACGGAGTGGTGGGGGTGGAAGGACTTCTAAGTTTTCAGATTTTTGTCAAAGTTTCTCAAAGGAAAAAATAGGAGCACATCCCCACTGAGCTAAGAAAAATATGCCGCCTATCCATTCATTAGCGGGAGTCAAGGCATCAAGAGGATTTTGGAATTTTTCCAAAGTGGTGAAAAGCGCAAAGGCAAAAATGGAAGCACATCCCCACCGAGAAATCAAAAGCTGCCACGTGTCCATATCAAAGGTGGGGATTTCACCAATAGAAGACCTTAGAAAAATTTTCCCCTGTGGGCAAAAGGGGTAGAATGTTATTTTCAGACCCACAACTAACCAGAGGGTGCCATGTGTCATCAAAGGAGTGGGGCGCAGAGATTTTTTTGGAAAATTTCCCAATTTGAAAGAAGAGGAAAAACATTCAAAGTTTGCCCTCCGAACCCAAATTTTTCCCTAATTTCGCCATTTTTTCCCTAAATCTTCAAAGGGGCATATCTTTCACACCAAAGCTCAGATTTTCACAATTTTGGTATCAATGGAAAGTTGTTGAAATTATCCACATGATGGACCCTTCAATTTTAAATTTTCATGGAGTTTTGCAAGAGAAAATGGGAAAACGTCTCTGCATGGAAAAGTTACGAGAAATGACCCCAACCACCGAAATTAATGCAAGATGCGCCTCTTTTTCTTGCTTTGTGAAGCATTGTACGATGAAGTATGAGATTTTTCATGGAAACCCATCATTTTGTAGGCTAATTAGATGGATCTTGTTGGTCATTGGAGTTTTAAATTAAATTTTCCTGTGTTTTCTCATTTCCTTCATTCTATTTGAGCATAAAAGCCAGTTTTGGCTCATTTTGTAAAGGTTGTTCATCATTCTTCTCTACCTCTCCCTTCTTTTCTTCCCCAAGGTTGAAAATGGAGTTTGAACCTCCTCCCCTACTCTATAATGGCATTTTTTCCTCTTACCCATGAAATGATGTTTTGTGCAAACTTCTGGAGCAATAAAAACATGTTTTGTGATGCATTTGTCCATCCTTGCTTGTTTTTTGGTTGTTTTCTTCTTTCCTCTCTTCATTGCAGGTATTTGTGCATGTTTGGATGTTCATTACAGGTTTTAGAGATGTGTTCATGGAGTTTTGGAACATTTTCTATGTGAAATCCATCTTTGGTCTGTGATGCACTTGTCCATCCTTTCCATTGCTCACCCCTTCTTGTCCCATGCTAGTTTTGATAGATGTTCAACACTTTCCTTCTCTCGGTGTATCACTTTGTTTTAGTGTAGGCTCTATTTTTTCCAGCTTTTCTTTCTCTCCTTGTCTCCTTGGAAGTTAGATTAGGATTAGATTAGCTTACCTGCACTGGAATATCTTGTGGTAGGTAGTTTAAGAAGAGGAACCATCCTTCTCTGGAGAGCTTTCCCCATTTGCAAAGGTCCCACACTTTGGGAAAGCTCAATGTTGTGCAATCACACCAAATGACTTTGCCTTAGAAAAGCAGATCCATAGGTCATTTTGGGGTGATGTGATTTTTCACTAATAGTTTTGGAATGCTCGGTGGGACCAAGAGGTCTTCCACTTCATCTCATCAAGTTGATGTGCTCTTGGTGAATATTTCAGCCTTTGGAGGCACTTGTAAGAACATCTGGTGACTCCATCTGATCAGCAACCCATCTTTGAAGTTACAGACCTTCTTTCCATTCATTTTCATTCATTTTCCATTCCATTTTTCATTCCATCTCTTCATTCTTCTTTAATTCCATGAAATTATGCAATCATGACTTCATTTCCCTAATGAAATTCACATTTGTAGCAGCAAAGAGTACATTCCACCTCCAATGTGCTTTACAACTCCTTCAAATCAGCATTTTGAGAAAATCCAAAATCAGCATGGCTACCCCTATGAGTAGCAATACCAAAATAATTTTGGCTATGAAGCATATCTAGGACAAGGGTATGTGAGGGCAATCAAGAAGAAAATGCAGATTTGTTGGAGAAGATCCAAAAATGGAGATTGGCATGGTGCAATCCAAGGCTAAAGCACAAATGGAGACTTTCATAATTAGTTACAGGGAACCTTGTCCATGGGTTGGCCTTTTTCAAGACACTTCAGCCCTCGGAGAAGTTGAACTTCATGATTGAGATGTTGCCCCAACTTGCACAATGGACAATGGAGATAGAGGCCTATGAATTTGGTGTTGAGCAACCTTGTTAATGGGTAAGTTCTACACCATCATCTAGTTTTTCTCTTTCCATTCCTCAAGTAGCACCATCTCAATTTAGGATTCAATTTCCAAGCTTCCCATTGAATGCTTCCCCAAGTGTTGAATCCATTTCTCCATCCCCTAGTCTTCCACCTCATCTCAATTCTTCTGTCCTTTTCCCTTCCAAACAGTCATCCCCTCCAAAAAAATAAGAATTTCCACCACCCTTCCCACCACAAAAAAATTGAAAAACCAATTGAGTCACAACCCACCCTCCTCTTGCATTCCCAAATCCATGTTGGGAAGATAAAATCTGAATTCCAACACGGACAAAGCAAAAAGAGGATCCCAACAAAAAAGAAATGACAGATAATCAAGAGTTGGGCTGCCAAATTTGGGTTTATAAAGATCCCCTTGATGGTTAAGCCTATAGAGGAGGCCAAAGATGAAGAACAAGTGGTGGCCAAGGTTGATTTTATAGCAGCAGAGAAGCAAGAAGACCAGTAGTCTGTTTGTTCTGAGTGTAGTGTCCATGTTGGCACTTTATTTGAAGAAAAGGCTGATCTAATCCAAGCTACAAAACTAGTCAACAAAGAGGAAGAACAATCAACTCCAAGTCCCATTGAAGAGGAGCAACTGGAAGAAATCAAATCAAAATTAGAACTAGATGAAGGAAGCATTATTGAAGATTATTTTCTTTCATTTGAAGGGCCTGATTTGATTGATGAATCCATTATGGAGGTGACTCAAACAAATTCGAGGCACTAAATCATGACCAAAGTTGCACAAGAAGTTATAGATTTCTCTCCCACTTCATTTCTCAAAAATATGATTTTTTGGATGAGTTCGAGGTGACAAGATTCATGTTTGAAGATGAAGCTCCACACAAAGAAAAAATGTAGATTTGAAGGTCACCATATAAAAGGGAGAGACCTTGTCAGTGCAGGACATTAAAGAGTTTGATTTTCCATCGACTTAGAAGAATGTTTTGATGGGAAGGAGCTTGTAGAAATTGTAAATTTTCCTTCTTCATCATTCATTCTTCAACCATAAGAACCTACTTTCATATAAGATAACATGCAAGCACCACATGTAGTTTGCAAAATGCCTCTTGAATCAAAGTTAGAATAATTTGATCTTCCAAAAGCTACAATGGATGAACTCTAGAGCCAACAATGTACAAAAACAGTTACAATAATGCAAAAGTAACTTCATTGATGTTGCAATCAATAATGATGAGCTGCATATTATAGAATATTTCCATACCGCCATGAAGGAAGTTAAAGAGCACGAGGATTCCATCACCTCTTCCACATCATCCATCCAAGAAGGTCCACAAGAAGATTTCATTCTTGAAGTTAGATCTTAGAGAAATGGGCACATCCAAAGGATCGACCATGCCCAATCGTATTTGGCTTCATCGGAGCTAAAGGAGGAGTGTCCAATAGTCATTCTTGTTTCGAGCATGAGTATGAGCTACAAATTTCCAAGGATCAATCAGTAATACCTCTACAATCCAAATGCAGAGCAACTAAAAGAGGTATCTAATTTTTTTCAGTTGACACCTTGCTAATTTGGATAGAAGAACATCTTCTTGTTGATTTTCCGCTCATCCAACCAGCCATGATCAGCTCCAAATAATTTGCATGGCTTCCAATTTTGAGGAAAGGAAGCTATTTTGTACAACCGGTCATAGGTTTGTTTAGCCCACCTTTACTTCTAGTTAGAGTAGAGTAGGTAGGTTTTCTTTTTGCAAAATAAGTTCTTGCACACACTCTACATATCCCACTTGGGGTATGTACGATTTCCAATTTTTACATAGTTGTTTGGTGTAGTTTTGGTTTCTCTTGCACAAAGTGCATTTAGCAGCTTTTGGTGAAGATCAACTCCAAGTTTTAGTGGGTTTCCAAGTGGCTCAAAGGTCATATTTTCATAGTTCAAATTAGATTTGGTTATCAAGCTTGACTCTATGCCCAATAGATGCTTCAAAAGGCCCCTGATCATTCATCTAGCAAGTAGATGACCCTCTCGAGTTACCAATGTTTTAACCAAAATGAGCCCTTGCTTATTTTGGATAACTTGCCTTCGCTTTTTTCCTTCCTTGTGCTTCAACTTCAATTTTCACACATTGCAATCACTCAAAAGATTCTAGAAATGGCTTCATCGTATAGGATTTTTCTTCCCTTTCTAGAAAGGTAAAGAAATCCTCCTAACTCCTTGTATTTTTGAGTTATGGCTCATTGGAGTTTGAGGGAAATTTGCCAAGGTGGACCCACGAGAAATTTTTTTTTGCACTTAGCCCTTTTGGGCAAAAAACTCAAAGGAAAATTTCATCCCATAGGCCCACAAAGGATAAAGGAAAATAAATTTATTAAGGCCCACAGCCCATGAAATGATTGCACGTGTCAATATGGAGTGGCGGGGACGGAAGGACTTCTAAGTTTTCGGCTTTTTTGTCAAAGTTTCTCAAAGGAAAAAATAGGAGTGCATCCCTGCCAAGCTAAGCAAAAGATGCCACGTGTCCATTCATCAGCAAGAGTCAGGGTGTCGGGAGGATTTTGGAATTTTTTCCAAAGTGGTGAAAAATGCAAAGGCAAAAATGGAAGCACATCTCTGCCGAGCAATCAAAAGTTACCACGTTTCCACATCAGCGTGGGGATTTCACCGGCGAAAGACCTTGGAAAAATTTTCCCTTGCGGGAAAAAGGGGAAGAATGTTATTTTAAGACCTACAGCTAATCGTAGGGTGCCACATGTCATTGAAGGAGTAGGTTGTAGAGATTTTTTGGGAAAATTTCCCAATTTGAAAAAAGAGGGAAAAAGTTCAAATTTCGCCCCACGAACCTGAATTTTTCCCTAATTTCACCATTTTTTCCCTAAATCTTTAGAGGGGCATATCTTTCACACCAGAGCTCGATTTTCACATTTTTGTATCAATGGAAAGATGTTGAAATTCTCCACATGATGGACCCTTCAATTTTAAATTTTTATGGATTTTTGTGGGAGAAAAATGAGAAATGTCTCTAAGATGGAAAAGTTGCGTAAAACGACCCCAACCACCAAAATTAAAGAATTATGTGCCTCTTTCTTGCTTGCTCTGCTGAAGCAATGTATGATTAAGTATGGGATATTTCATGAAACCCATCATTTTTCAGGATAATTAGATGGATCTTGTTGGTGGTTGGAGTTTTAAATTAAATTTTCCCATGCGTTTTCTCATTTCCTTCATTTTATTCGAGCATAAAAGCTAGTTTTGGCTCATTTTGTAAATGTTGTTCATATCTCTTCTCTCCGCCTCTCCCTTCTTTTCTTCCCTGTGGTCAAAAATGGAGTTTGAACCTCCTCCCCACTCTGTAATGGAATTTTTTTCCTCTTTCGCGTGAAATGATGTTTTGTGCAAACTTCTAGAGCAATAAAAATGTGTTTTGTGATGCATTTGTCCATCCTTACTCATTTTTTGGTTGTTTTCTTCTTTCCTCTCTTCATTGCAGGTATTTTTGCATGTTTGGATGTTCATTACAGGTTTTGGAGTTGTGTTCATGGAGTTTTGGAACATTTTCTGTGTGAAATCCATCTTTGGTCTATGATGCACTTGTCCATCCTTTCCATTGCTCACCTCTTCTTGTTCCATGGTAGTTTTGATAGATGTTCAACACTTTCCTTCTCTGGTGTATCACCGTTTTAGTGTAGGCTCTATTTTTTCTAGTTTTCTTTCTCTCCCTATCTTCTTGGAAGTTAGATTAGGATTAGATTAGCTTGTCTACACTGGAATAACTTGTGGTAGGTAGTTTAGGAAGAGGAACCAACCTTCTCTGGAGAGCTTTACCCATTTGTAAAGGTCCCACACTTTGGGAAAGCTCAATGTTGTGCAATCACACCAAATGAATTTGCCTTAGAAAAGCAGATCCATAGGTCATTTTGGGGGTGTTGTGATTTTGCACTAACAGCTTCTTCACAACAAGTTTATTCGATGTTAATTGTGAGAGGATATATAAGAGGTTAGTCATTATTTAATTTACCAAGGTGACAAAAGACCAAGGTCAAAAAATACCATAGAGATAAATGTCATAAAATTCATGTGAATAGGCTAGCCAAATTACCATCGAAGGGATGAAAATGGTAGGAAGACTTGTAGAGAAAAGAACAAGAAAGGGAAGAAAGAACATCGATGTGTATGCAATCCCCGATTGCAAGGCATGTTCATTTACCTTTGATTCATTTTTTTTTAATGTTTTTCTCATTTTTTTATTTTATGTTTTCTAAAAATTGGGATCGACAAGGTCACTCGGCGTGATAATATCCAACAACAATGTTTTTGACTTCCTTGATAAGGGAGATTAAGTGTGTTTGCTTATCAAGAGTCATATTATCTCTGCTCTCAATGATTGTGGTGAACTCATATTCAACAAATGACTCGATTTATCTTAAATCATGGATTTCATATGTGAGATCTTAAGTTCCCTATCCATAGGTTTATGTAATTTGTGCCATGCTTGATAGTTATGTTGATGTTAATTCTTGAATTGTGTTTGATTCCAAACCTTATGGTTATTTTACTTTTTGGGAGACTTAGATCTCTTATAATTTTTTATCTGATCTTGATGAAGAAACCATTTGGGTTTCTTATAAGATAATGTGTGACTTATCTGATCCCAAGAAGTGGGAGAAGAAAGTGGATGTTTATGATTGATGTGAGGAAAAGGATATGGTCCAAGAATTGAAGAGGATGGGCTACCAGGAGGTGAGCCACAAATAGAATATGTAAGGATTCTATGATGTGGCCCAAGAATAGAATATGATGAACTCAGCAGTGACCCATAAAGGGAACATGAAGGGATACTAGGATGTGGCCCGAGTATAGATGAAAATGAGCTTCTAGGATGTGGTCTGAGAATAGAAGATGATGGGCTACTCAGTGGTGACCCACATATAGAAGAAGATGAAGGGATACCCGGAGGTGACCCAATGAGAGGTTGTGATTGAGGAATTGTGATATGTAAATAATGATTGAGTGATGAAAAGATAGGCCATGGATCAATGCTTGAACCAGGTGTGTCATCATGTGATGAGGGATGTGAAGATGGATGAATAAGAGGAGGATCAAGTTCAATGGTCTTAGGATCTTCCTCTATTTTTCTAACAAAAAAATCAATTTCTTCCTCCCAATACGTGAGCACATCGAAGTCAAAATTGAATCCTTTCTCGTGATCCTCTAGGGGAATGTCATCATGTGACCCTAGGAATTTTGTGATCACTTCTTCATTCTGTGATGAATCAATCTATATGGGTTGTTATTATTTTACCAGGAAAGGTTGATTAGAATAAATGAATCAAACTGGTGTGGAAGATTGAGAAGATGATGACTCAAGAGACAAAGTATATTTGGATCTAGATGTCTCATGAGTAGAAGAAGATGGCATGGGATTACCTATAAGATGATATAGTGCTAGGAAAGTAATAGGATCATTCATCCAGGAAGTATATTGCAACATATGAGTCAACTTGGATGATTTATTAGAGGAACTTCAATTCAGAGGGCTCTTTGATAGAGGAATGGGTCATTTAGGTGACTTATAAAAGGGGTCGTGCATAGAAGGGAGGACTGCAACATAGGAGTCACTTTAGATGTTTGATGAAGAGGGCCCTACAAAGAAAGGGAGGACCATGACATAAGTGTTGCATTTGAATAATAGTTTGGAGCATAATAATCAAGAGACCGAGGAGAACTAGAAAAATAGTTTGGATTAGAATCAAGAAGAGTGGAGGGAACCTAAATAATAATTTGGATCAGAATCATCCAAACCATACCACCGACTATGAGATGAAGGTGGGGAACAGGGTACCCAAACGATTTTTCTAGCGTGAGGAATCAACCGTGGTTTAGTCATGATGGGCATATTTTGAGGTAAATGCCTAAACCTAGGTTCCCTATTGTTGTAAGTGTGAGGAACCATGCGATAGTCAATCATGGTTGGCGTCATTGGGTCTAAATTCCTAGACCTAAATAGCATAATTGAACTCCTTCAAAGGGAAGAAAGTTCCATGTCAATTTGGACAGCATAATGACAACCAACTAGACATTTTATAGATAAATAGGGGATGTTTGTGTGATTTTCCAAAGGTAACCTAAGGAAAATATACATCGTGATGAAACAATTTCAACGATCCAATCAAGGTTTGGAAAACAAACTACGAGTGTGAAGGATCAAAGGATCAAAAAGGATTGTCCCTAGACAAAAAAGTTTACAAGATGATTCATTACAAGGAACAATCATGTAAGTTCAAAACAAAAGAATAAATAAGGAAATACTCCCTGTGCAAAAGTTTGTCTCAATGATAGTTCGACTCAAAAATGATCAACACAATGTCAAAACTTACGTCAATTTAAAAAAAAACAAGATGTAAGTATTAACAAGGGCTAAATTTATTACTGATCAAGGTATACTATAATGAGTGTAGATACAAACAAGGATTAAATCTAAAAGGTGGAAGTTACAAGTGTGAGAAATGTAACAATTCTACTTAGATAAGTGTTGATGATCATCCTTAGTGGGATAACCGTTAGAGTCATAGGAAACCTTAGGTTAGTGGGACATGTGCCCTAAGGAGACCTCCATATTTTAAAGAAGATGGTTCTTCTTTGAAACATGAGATCAAGGTTAGAAAAATGAAACCAAAACATGAATTTAAAGGGTGGCAATGTGCCAAATGAGCCTCCCAAGAGATCAATCGAGACCACAACTATTTGAAAAAGGGAAATGATGAACAACTGAAAAGGGTGTTCAAAATTGCACCACAGGTCAGAAAAGATTCACATAGAACACTACCTCAAACTACTTAAGCACAACTTCAAAGATAGCAACAACATTGGAAGATGCATAGTTTCTACGTGAAAATAAAGGCAATCAAAGTCAATAAAGATATGCAAATGATGAACAAAAAGCACCACAAGACATATATATTACTCCAACAATTGTGCATAGTATTACATTAGAAAAGAGGCAAGATTGTTGTTACAAAACCCAGGAAGAAGGCTAGAGCTCCAAATCCCTATCTTTTACAAAAGAGGGACTTGAGACAAAGAAGAAAATTGACTAACTCTCGATGTATAACTAACTATATCTATGTCTCTAACTCTATCCCCTTTAACTTTTTGCATACAATATATATAGGAGGAGGAAGAGAAGATAAGAAGCCCTCCTACACTCCTTTCCAACTAATTTTAATTATGATAAATGGAGTGAAGTGACAGAAAATATTTCTCAAGATCTTTCTCACACTTTCCCATTATCTTTCTCCTTCTAAAGGGGTGAGAGCCATGTCTATTTAATGCATCTTTAACTATCCTGCAACCGACCCCTTTGAGATGGAATCACCTTTTGAGGAACATCCCTTTGGCTCTTTATTACATAACCAGATATTTCGATCCCTTGTGCATTGGTTCCTAGCCTCATGACTCAAATGACACATATTTTTTTGCTATACTGAAATGACCCTTTGAATGTAGATGAATAACTTGAGTCTTCATAGGTTGGCATTCTTCACATGGGGCTATGCATTAATTCACTACTGAAATGACAAGCTAGATGACCCTTCACCTCTGACCTTTTGAAAAAGTCTTGAGCAATTAAATCTTACAGATAAGTCTCATAATCACTCATATGTGATACATGGCTTGTCACCTTTTGTGACCTACTTTGAACCTAGAGTCCATTTCTTTCCAGATCCATGTGGGATACCCGCGCACCCTTAAGATTTATGCTTCCCGTCAGGGTTTGAAAGTGCACCAAGATGACACGTGACACCCTTTTCCTTTTTTTGCAAGTTCGTTATGAGACTTGTTGCACATTAATACGAGGAACCTCTCTTGGTGGGCCTCTTTTTTTTACTCTATGTGGAAGTCCTCGTGGGTTTTGTGATTTCACTCCTCCCTCTGTCTTTTTTAGAATTACACTGAGCTGACACGTGGCACCTTTTGTGAGCATCTTATTTTGTTCCTTTAGGCAAGTAAAGGACCTTGCGGCATATAATGTCAAAAACCCCTTTCAAAGGTGCCTTTATAGTTGGATCTAAGTTGAAACCCCGTAAGCTTATGAGAATTTATGCCTTCCTTTGACCTTTGAAGTTGTGATGGTTCGACACTTCACATCATCTCGCAAGCCTCGCTCCGATTTCTTTGTGTTTTGGCTAAGTTCCTTTTTCCATTGGCAAAGATTCAACTCCGAATGGACTTTGAAAATGTAGGAAACCTCCTAGCTATGGAATTTAGATAATAGTCTAGTGACTCACTGGGACCATTAGCCTGTTAAATGGAAAGAACCCACAATCTCCCGTTATTAGTCTGATATGGAACCGTGCTTCAAGCCACTATGAATCTGAGCCCGTAGCACTTTTTGGATGTTGTGGATCCTTCATAGTCATTGATTGATTCTCGAGCCTTCCTACTCTCATGACAAAACCTCTGTAATTTATTTTTGTGAGAGTATAAAATTGAAAAGACAACCAACAAAATCTTCTGACTGATTTTAGTTGCTTTGCATTTTCTCAAAGTGAAGCTTGCAACCACCTTAGCCAACTATGAATTCTTCATCAAGCCAGAGTCTTCATAGGATATGGTGCCTCCTTGATAGAGTAATATAAGCACGGGCCTATACAAAATACAAAACATACATGCCTCAAATGAGTCATGCATGAGTGTGCGCAAGCACTTATTTTGCTGAAAGCAATCTACTCCTACTCCTAATCTAATTGGTTTGGTACAAGCTAAACAAAACCTAAAACAAGCAAGGAAAAATAGCTTCCTTTTCTTATGAAGTGAGGCCATACAATTAATTTAGCTATTGATATGGCCTGTAACAAGAGTGAAAAATTACCTTTCACTCTTCCACCCATGGTATCAGTGAATAGAATGAATACCTCCTTTAAATGTCTCTCTCTTGGTTAGAGGTGTTGTAATGACCCTCGGGGTCTTGAAAATTATCCTCATGCTCTATAGTGAGCATGAATTGTGTTAAGGCTTCCCTTGGTCTTGAGGAGGACCATTCTTTGGTGGATTTGGTCCGAATCTTCACTTCTTCCTATTGTTCGATTGCATCTTTGGAACGAGGATTTTTTATAGGCTTATCTGAAGGGTGTCATCATAACCCTCTCCTTTTTTTTAGCATCTTTTTTGATGAATCTAGGCTCTTCAATTGAAAGAAAAAAACTCTCAAAAATACTTTCTTCGAGAGTCCAAGGACTAGTCTCGGGAGCTGCTGTGAGCAGAAGGTTGTATTTGTTGTGGGGTTGATAAAGTGGTGAAGCTTTTATTTCAATAGGTCTTTCTTCATCGAGGCATGTAACACTCTGAACTGTTGTTACTTCCTCCTGAGCATTCAAGTGTTGATATATGATTTCTTCTGTAAAAGGATGTGTTCCTTTGATTGTGAAGTCATGCTTGATATGGACTGTATCTTCTTTACAATTGAAGATCTTTGACTGAGTCGGAATATGATTGGACTCTTTTATTTCTTTCATTTTGCACCTGAGTTTAATCTGATCTCGGAATGAATTGTGGATTTATCCATCTATAAGACTCAGCCTTGGATCAGTGGCATTGATCCAAGAGATGCTTTAAGTTTATTCGGGATGAACAAAAATTATAGACCTTACGTAGGTTACAAGGTCTGAATGCGTTGAATAAGCTATTTCGAGTCTAACTCAGGCTGATCATGTTAAATGAATTGGTTCCCGATATCATAATATCATGAAGGTCTTGATCGTGGGCCAGGTAATAAATTCAGATACATTTATTCAACTAGCTTATTGGCAATGCTGGAATGAATCCTTTTCGTGAATGTATATTTGTTGGTTCTTATACTGAACGATTTTTATTGTTAAGACCTAAACTAGATTTATTAAGGTTAATAACCTAAACCTAAACTATAACCTATGGGTTAGATTAGTGCTAATCTAACCTAGGCCTAAACTATAAACTAAATGTTCTAAGGTTAGTGACCTAGCGCTAAGGAGGTTAGACTAAGTATCACCTTAAATTCTAACCTATGTTTCTAACCTAACTAATGAACATGGAGGAAAGGGACCTATGAAGGGGTGCGAGCCATGGGTGGCAGTTTCTATGGCATTAAATGGGATGGATAAGTATGAAGGACAAGGAATTAGCAGAGGTTTCAAACGGCCATCGAGGCCGACATGGCAGAGTCGCCAAATTTAGAAATGGTCTTTGATTTGCATTTGTCCATCGCCAACTATGGCGGTCGGTGGCAATGGAGATTGAGCGGGAATTTTGGAGTTAATGCAATTAATGAACTCGGTCTTCGAGCTCGGATTTCTCGGGAAGACATGCAAAATGGAAAACTGGTTGTTTATTTGGTTTTTCATGCACTCCGGGTTTCCCTCTGTTTGATCACTGGTTCTTCACACCAGTCTACTTGGTGTTGCATGGCAACTATGAGAATAACTAGCTCTTTTCTCTGTCGAGGAAAGTTTATAAGGCATGGAAATAACAAATTATTGTTGTTGAATCTAACGTGGAAAAAGAGGAGAAGGCTCGAGCTCTTTCAGAGGTCTTCTTCGGATTTTTAAGCAACATTACCAGGCATGTTAGGCCCTAACTTTTAAAAATCTTGCTTTCTTTCAAATGATTTCATTAGAACAACTCTGTTCAGATGATTTTTGGGTTCAGTTGGTTTTTAAGGTAGCTTTGTAAGAATTAGTTGCTGTATCTTCTTACTGGCTCGATTTTTCAAATGAACCCTTGATGGGTGTGCATTTTGTTTCATACTGTTGAATTACCTTGTTGTTTCACTTGTAGAAAAGGATACTGTTGGAATTCTTGAATGTACAGTATATTCTGACTTCTGTATAAGTTATGTCGTGAGTAATATATGTCATTGTTGCTGTTGGACTTCTTGAAATGAAATTATGTCTTGGCTTCTGAAGAAGTACAGCCGTGAATACATTATGTTATTGAATTCCGTTGGAATCCTTGAGTAGATAGTATTTTTGACTTCTGAAGGAGTTTTAGATTGAGAATATTACTTGGGTTCGACTCCTTTTGAACTCTTGAAGCGTATATTATGTTTTCCTCTTCTGTATAAGCTTAGAGTGAATATTGTTGTTATGGACTCAGTTGGAGTCCTTGTTATGAAACCAGTGTTTCTGCTTCTGTATAAGCCTGGTTGTGAATACTTATTATTATTGGCTCTGTTGGAATCCTTAATATCTTGTATTTCAGCTTCTGTAGAAGTTAGTCGTGAATGCCATACGTTTCTACTTCTGTAGGAGTTCAGTTGTGAATACGGTATGTTATTGTTTTGGTTGGAATTCTTGAATTTAATATGTATCTTGTATCTTTCTACTTCTGTAGAAGTTTATTTGAAGAATACTACATGGGTAAGACTCCTTTTTAATCCTGGAAGCGTATATTATGTTTTCTCTTCTGAATAATCTCAGTTGTGAATACTTTTGTTATGGACTCAGTTGGAGTCCTTGATATGTAACTGGTGTTTCTACTTCTGTGTAAGCCCAGTTGTGATTACGGTCGATATTGACTCAGTGAGAGTCCTTAAAATGTATCTAGTATTTTAAACTTCTGTCAAGCTTGGTTATGAATGTTGTTGTTTTATTATGAATACTAAATGATATCGACTTCGATGGAGTCACTGAAAGGTAATTTATGTTGTAACTTCTGTAGAAGTTTTTGCTGTGCGTACTTTTAGGATTCTTGATTGTTGTCATATGAATTCAACTTCAATTTAAACCTTTAATATAAGTATTGGTTGGATTTGGCACTGTTGGAGTCCATGATATGCTGTGAGTTGGCTCGATTCTCGATTTCAGTCCTCGCTGAGCATGCATATCATTTTGACTCTTTCTTATCATCGTTGTGTTATGTTCAGTTCGATTCGGATGAATTAAAGGTTGGGGTTTCTTTATCAACTCGATTTTGTTGATACCCTGTTATATGTTGTAGTAACTCGACTTCAAATGAAACCTTGAGGAAAAATGTATTGGGATTTGCCTAGTTGAATGAAGTTGTGCTCTGTCAAACAATGGCGATGGGTATATTCATATTGTTGAATGTTATGAAAAGGAATTGTTGAATCTGTTAAGTTTGGATTACTTACTGTTGCTTGTCGCGAGAGCTACTGTATTGCTTAGTAAGCTACAGGAATTTTATATTTAAATTTTGACGAAACTGTGGTTCTTCTTGTGGTCTCGTCTGACTTAGTCGCATGCGTATAATGTGAATGCTTTACTCTTGAGGAGACGGTATAGTCATGAGCATGATTGGAAGGGAAATCTGAATGTCTCGGTTTCTTTCTCTTCTACTGTAAAGTATATGTTGATAAATTTATATTTAATTGTTGGATTTGTAAAACATACTGATGGATTCATGAATTGTTAGGATATTCATTTTTGTTGAATGTAATGGTCTGTCGGATGTTTGTTGTCCTTGGGATTCAGATGGATAGTTGTTTTGGATACATTTGTTCTTCTTGGTCACTTATATTTATGAAGAAATATCTGAAAAGTATCTAGGACTATTTAGTAACTATAATATGAGTTACGCGTTTATAGTCATGTTTGAATTACAAAAGAGCATAGTCTGAAATATGTTTACATGTTTGGTGAAATGATTTCATTTAAATAGGTTGTTTAATGAAAACAATTGGTGGATTGCAATTGTTTTAAGAATTAGTGCTTATCATGCTCAGTTCACCAAACTGACCCATGTTGACAATTTTTACAGATGATTGCTGTAAGTGGTAAAGGCACGCAGATCTGATATGATGTTCAGATTGTTTAATTTGGTTTTATGATGAATTACAGCTTGATTCTCTAAATGTACTACTTGAAGAAAGATGTTCTTTTTCTGTTGAGTATTGTATCAAATATGTTGAATGCATAAAATGTATTTGATTAGCTTTGAAAGGAATGAAAAGAGGTATTTGTTACTTATGTGCTTGCATTCGTATCTTGATGGTTTGATCTCCTTCGGTTCGAATGATCTTAAGAGCATTGTTATTATTGTATAACTTGGAGACTTTTGTGATTATCTAAGTAAGCTTGCAAGGTTATGTGACTGAATACTAATGATTGTTTAGTAGTTCTATTATGTTCTATCTAAAGCTAAATTGGAATTCTAGATCACTATCTTTTGGAAAGCTAAGGTTAAAATAAACCTGAGCAGAAGCTAAACGAGCTGAATAAATCATTACTTCCTAAGTCTTGATCTAAGTCAATACAACGTTTAATTGGATTCTTAATCACTATATCTCGATACTAACAAGTAAGATATAAACTCAGTTATGAGAAATGATATAAACCAAAAAAAAAAGGGGGTTTGGTTAACAATCTCATGTGAAGATTGAGGGTTAGTGTCCAGCTTCGTTAATTTAGAATTATGTATATTCTATGAACTCCTTGATGGGACCTCTAGTCTTAATAACTTCTCTTGTGTAATGGGTTTTACTAAGAAAGGTAATTCTAAGGTGAGGAACCCAGGGATTGGGAAAGACTACCCTTAAGGGAGCATCTTATAGTATAATTTTAACTCAACGTATGTAACACTTATTAATAAGTAGATCTTTTCGAGGTGGATTTAAAGGTTGACGGCACAAGTCAACTGCAGGGTTGTACCTTTGAGAAGATTAGGATCTTCTTGAAGATACAACAATGTAGGTGACTTATGGCAACACCTTTTGCATTGATCGTTAAGATTTACACCTTAACTCGAACAAGTTACTCGGGACCGATTAGGAACTTGGTCACGTTATAAGGCTACCCTAGAGACTCGGGGTATCTTGACACACTGGATTAACTAGGGTTGATCCAGTATGTCAGCGTATCCCTAGTCCTCGAGAGCATCCCTATAACATTGTCATCTTACTAATCCATTCCTAAGTGAATAACTCAGGACAGAGAGTCCTGATGGGTAAGCCAATGATAAGAACATTCTACATAACATAGGAATGGGGTGAAGGACGTATTCCAGATTGACGAGTATGCCATCAAGGAATACGAGACATAAGCATTATGTTTCAAATCTTTGGCCAAAGTATCGCAAGCTGCTGATTGCATTGTCCTAAGTCACCTAGTCTAAGGGATGAGATGCCGATGAATAATGGTAACAATTATTCAGATAGGTTCCTTGGATAGAGCATTCTGAATCCTAGAATAGGGAAGAGAACCGCAAGAGTGATGTGTTAAATAAAAATGCCAACTCTTAATACTCATGAATAGATCGGTAGATTACCGAGTCATGGAATGAATAGATCGGAGGTACTCCGAGTCATTACAGCTGCATATGGTTATCTGTTATAAGAATGGTTGTTTTGATTTGTGAGTTCTAAATCATGTATTTAGAACCAGGAAGCATTTGTCAAAAAAAAAATTACTTGTTCTAATGTATAAAATGAGGATGTTACAAGGCATCCCCCAAATCTAATAAGCACTCAATATTATCTTGTTCCTCCTTTGTCAAATATTTATTCTTTGGTATGATGGTTTTTAAGTATGCAAATTCTCCATCATATGTGGCTCCAATGAAGCTCATTGATAAAAAAATTTCCATGGTAGAAAATTTGTGGGGAGGACAAATAGAGGCAACTTCTGTAGCCTCTCTTCTACTCAATGAACCTCCTAATCCCCGTATGACTTCTCACCATATAATCCTCTTATTTTGGATTTAGAGCCATTTATTTCTCAAAAGTGCGGGGGTATAGTTTCTAGAAAGAAAGGGTAAGGGTGGAATGGGTGGCTTGGAGATGGAAAAAGGGATGATCCCTTGGTGGTAATGAAGTCATGATTGCATGACTTCATAGGATGAAGAGAAATGGAAGACATGGAAAGAAAGATGAGTGGAAATGGATGAGAGGGAGGTCTGTGAGCCTTTGTAATGATTTTTCTGACCATGTGGAGTCACTGGATGTGCTCTACAACTATCTTCATTGAAGTTTGAATTTTATCAAGAATAGACCGAGTTGATGCCATGATAAAATATCACTCTAATTCATCCCACCCAGCATGCTAGAAAAACTGTTGATGATCATCCTTAGTGGGATAACCATTAGAGTCATAGGAAACCTTAGGTTAGTGGGACGTGCACCCTAAGGAGACATCCATATTTTAAAGAAGTTGGCTCTTCTATGAAACGTGAGATGAGGGTTAGAAAAAAACCAAAACATGAATTTAAAGGGTGGAGATGCGCCAAACAAGCCTCCCAAGATATCAATCGAGACCACAACTGTCTGAAAAAGGGAAACAATGAATGACTGAAAAGGTGTTTGAAATGCACCATAGGTCAAAAAATATTCACACATAACACTACCTCAAACTACTTAAGCACAACTTCAAAGATAGCAACAACATTGAGAGATGTACAGCTTCTGTTAAAATAAAGGTGATCACAATAATAAAGATATGCAAATGATGAACAAAAAGTACCGCAGCATATATATATATATATATATATATATATATATATATATATTACTTAACAATTGTGCACATTATTACATTTGAAAAGAGGAAAGATTTTTGTTACAAAACCCAAGAAGAAGGCTAGAGCTTCAAATCCATATCTTTTACAAAAGAGGCAATTGAGACAGAGAGAAAAAAATCAATGTACTCTCAAATCTATAACTAACTCTATATATGTCTCTAACTCTATCCCCTTTAACTCTTTTCTATACCATATATATAGGAGGAGGAAGAGAAGATAAGAAGCCCGCTTACACTCCCTTCCAATTTCTTTTAATTATGATAAATGGAGTGAAGTGACAGGAACAAATTTCTCAAGATCTTTCTTACACTTTCCCATTATCTGTATCCTTCTAAAGGGTGAGATCCATGTCTATTTAATGCATATTTAACTATCCTACAACTAACCCCTTTGAGATGGACTCACCTTTTGAGGAACATCCCTTCAGCTCTTTATTACATAACCAGATATTTCTATCCCTTGTGCATTGGTTCCTAGCCTCATGACTCAAACGATGTGTATTTTTTCACTATACTGAAACAACCCTTTGAATACAAATGAATAACTTGAGTCTTCGAAGGTTGGAATTCTTTACACATGGCTATGCATTAATTCACTATTGAAATGACAAACTAGATGACCCTTTATCTCTCGACCTTTTGAAAAAAATTTGAGCAATTAAATATTACAGATAAGTCTCATAATCACTCATACGTGATACATGGCTTATCACCTTTTGTGACTTGCTTCAAACCTAGAACCCATTTTTTATTAGATCCATGTAGGAGACCCGCACACCCTTAAGATTTATGCTTCCTTTAGGGTTTGAAAGTGCATCGATATGACACATGGCACCTTTTTTATTTTTTGTTAGTTTGTTATGAGACTCGTTACACATTAATACAAGGAACCTCTCCTTTTGGGCCTCTTATTATCGACTCCACGTGGAAGTCCCACGAGGTTTGGGATTTCATTCCTCCCTATGTACTTTTGGAATTGCACCAAGTTGACATGTGGCACCTTCCGCGAGCACATTATTTTGTTCCTTTGGGAAAGTAAAGGACCCTGCTACATATAACATCAAAACTCCCTTTCGGGAGGGGCCTTTATAGGTTGCTCCATGTGGAAACCCTGTGGGATTTTGAGACTTTACGCCTTCCTTTGACCTTTGAAGTTTTGACAGTTCGACACTTGGCATCATCTATGAGCCTAATCTTCTTTATTTTTGTTTTAGCTAAGTTCCTTTTTCCATTTGGCGAAGATTCATCTCCGAACGAACTTCAAAAATGCAGGAAACCTCCTAGCTGTGGAATTCATATAACAATACATTTAAACAAGCTTTATGGAAAATCATGATATTAGTATCTAAATGATATTAACACAATGCAAATAAATTAACAATGACACTTTTTAAGGTTGAGGAAATGTTTGGAAAAGGAAAAATTCAAAGTAGATCAAGGAGTTACTATCGCACGATTAATGTAACACTACAATCTCAAAACTTAAACCCAGTTTTATGAGAAACAAGATATAAGTATCAAAATTGTATCGAGGTGATGCAAGAAAAGTAACACCTCAAAGGAATATTGATGATGAGAAATCCTAGCTACAAATGAGACATCTTGATGTGGGTATCAAGACAAGGCTATCAAGATGTGAAGATGTACCAACACACTTTCAACATTTACCATCCAGTCTCAAGCAAGGACGAATGTAAATGGGTGTAAAAGTGGTGGACATGATCAATCAATAACACATGTATGATGCTCCTCTTTTGATCAAAAATATCAACAAGAGATAAAAGGAGTAGATCAAAATGGGGTTAAAAATACTTGGCGTCACTTTGGTAGAGTTTCACCTCATCTTATGATGAGTGAAAAACTAAAACAAAGTAACACTTCACAAATTTTGTGATGAATGTCACTTAGTGCAAACGTGAATGGACTCTCCTTGCTTTAATAAAAAGGTTTTTCTTTGAGAAATTTTTACTTCATGAATGCTCAAACTCATTGGTTTGATATGGAAAAGTGGGCTCCAAGACAATGTGGTTTTCTATCAGTTCTCTCAACTAGGTGTCACCAATTACCTCTGCGAGATCAATTTTCCAAGGAATTTGCACTAACTAAACCTTGGATTATCTCAGTTTACTTTACCCTCTTCAAGTACAATGATCATGAAATGTATTCATTTTTTACTCTCACTGGGGTCATAATGGAGATAAGTTTGACTCTAACTCAAAAATGGAAAAATAGTCAAGTGGGTAAGTGGAGCACTTCTCGTTTCATCCACAAGGTTCCCTCTTGCATTGACTACTTTGGGGCTCCGAGGACCACCCCCTTTGTTGTATCTTAAGGATTATGTCAAGGGGGTTATGCCCTAGTTTAAAGCGGATGGGGCATACCCTTATCCAAACCTACAAATCAAGTGTGTTGAATATGGTTTGTTTTTTTATCTTTTAAATTTAATGTGGTTTTTGTCACACATCATTTGGCAACCTACAAGAAATGAGTTAGCCTTCATTTATACTCTAATTATTTGACACTCGATATGGTCCTTCAAAAAATATTAGTAATTTTCCAAGTGATCAAAACATCATATAAAGGAGATAGAATGTCATTTTTGATTTCCTAGATCGTCCTAAGACGTAAGGAAAGAGCATACACAACAAAATACCTCACTAATTTTGTGGAAATGGAAAAAACTCAATCAAATTGTAAAAAGTAAGTTCTTTTAACCAAATTTGAAGTTATTTCCTTAGAAAACTTAATTGAAGTGTTTGTGAAAGCATAAAGAAGGTATTTGAATCATTTTGATTCCCAAGATCACCTAAAAGGTGTGAGGGAAGAGCATACGCATTTCAAAACCTTACAAATAAAAATGCAACATTCATCAACTCAACTAAGTAAAGTTAGAAAAAAACTACAATATCATCAAAGTAACCTACAAAACCACTGATTAGTATCAACAAAAACCTACAAAGTGTTAGAAACTCTAAAGAATCAACCCATGCAAGTGTTAGAACAAAGCTTTATTTTAAACAACAATGCATGTGCACCCTTAATGAAATGTGCGCACTCCTAGAAATATGTGTATGACTAAAATGAAAAGTGCATAGATCCGTGGAAAAAAATAGTCATAAATTAACATGTGCATGGGAAGAATGACACCTGCGCATTCTTTTAAGCATGTGTGTGCCTTAGAAAACATATGCATGTGTAAGGTAAAAAGGTGAGTTGACACAGAGTTTAATAAACACTTGCGCATCCGGGAAGACATATGCACGTGCATGCAAGCATGTGCACATTGTTCATGACATATGTGCGGCTCTAGTTAAATTCTTGACAGGGGGTCAAAATGTAAGGTAATAGGTTCTTGGCCGCTGAAACGTGTGCACATTCCTAGGAACATGTGTATGTGATATGCAGTAAGTGCACGTTCTTTCGATGTGTTTGTGACCCTCTAAAACACCTACATTTGGGCTTGAAAACCACAAACAATGACAAGAAACAAAAATGTAAAACTATAAACAAGTTAGATTCTTTCCTTTTAATTAAATTTTTAACATAAACCCAATAAATCTGCATGCAAAAGGAAGATTTACTACCTTTAAGATTGTCAAAATCTTGAGACTAAACTAGTTAACCACCAAAATGCATGAAATGGTTACAAAGCGAAGGAAAAATATTGAAAAACAACTTTTAGAGACCATGGAATGCTAATCAAAAGAAGCTAAAATCTAATAACCTCAAAGCATTGATCAAATATACACTAAACCATCAAGATAAGAGCTTAAAGGAACAAATTCTATCATTGCATGAAACAAGATTAAATCAAACTAACATGCCTAAGTTATCCCTACTCTTTAGATCACTAACTAAAACATGAACCTATGAAGATAAATTTAGCAATCAAAGGGTGATTTGTTGTTTACTTCAAGAAGGTGAATGAATCTCACTAAAATGGCTACAAGGCCAAGTTTAGATCTTTCATTACTAACCTAGCATGAAGAAATGGATGAAGAATCTATTCCAATGGAGGAAGTAAGCTCAAGATCAGATTGCTATAGCTTGGGCTAAAACAAATGAGGTGTAAGGTTGAAAGGGAGGGCTTAGCCTTGTATTTATAGATTTATCTTTGGGAGAGTTTAGAATTTTTGTGCATGTGGGACAAAAGGTAAGCCAAAAATCACTTTATGATTAGGAGTGGATAAACATGCTTTAGGATAGTTAAGCTTGGTTTAGGCTAGTTAAACTTGATTAGCAAGTGATTAGTGACTCATTGAGAGTTGGGAGGAGTCTGATTAATCATATGTGATTGATTAATAGCCTAGGAAGCTTGCAGAAGTGATTTAGAGGGGAATAGGGAGATGTTTAGCTAATACAAGGGGTTTATTAGCCAAATTAGTTGATTATAGGAGGAATACGACCAAGAAGGTGTCATGAATGGGCATTTGAGAATGGAGTGAAGAATAGATAATTAACGAAGTGTTGTTAATCGACCGAATTAGAGGAAATTCTAGGCATAATCAGATTGTAGGTGTCTACACTATGTACAATGAAGATGACATGAACTAATCTATGCACACAAGAAAAAATAATGGTTATTGGAATCACCTTTTACCTATAAGGTGGTTTCTAATGCATATATATCCCCTATGAAGAAACACACAAAGATATTATCTATTAGGTGGAGTAGGGGAAGACCATTCATATCCTTGACTCACTATATGTTGACCCAATAGTGCAAGCAATAATGTAAGAAGAGATGTTTCCAATCCAACAAAATGGTAAGATAAACCAAAATTAGAGAGAACAAATGCAAAGTTGGTGCAAAAGAGAAGAAAAACTGGTAGTTCATATTTCTTAGCTTCCATTTTCTTATGACTGTAAAATAAATTGAGGTATATATAGGATGCCATCACCCGCAGTGATGGTATCGACATGGATAATATAACACCGCACAATCACCCAATGGAGATTATGTCAGCCAAGGATGTAAAATTGAAGCAATGTTTCATAAAAAGCTACAAAATAATGTGTCAGTGGGTCATGGATGTGTATGAACAAGGTGAAAAATGATGAAATACAAGAAAGAAGTCATGAATGTAATGCATATGATACCTAGGAAGACAAGCGTACATAGTGTAAGGATAACTAAGGCCAAGAAAAAATAACAATACTCTCTTTATGTACTATCTCTAAGCCATAATGGTTACAGAAATAACCATTTCTAATTCTCATCAGGCCCCTTAAGGCACCCAATTAGGAAATAGATGTATCAATGTAGCCCTTATCTACACAAGGGGTGATTTTTAGTAACATGTATGAAAGATGAAAAGTGAAAAATTAGGTTTATACAATGTATATGTGTGATATGTATGTATTTGTTTGTATATATACATACATATATTGACATACATATATACATATACACATATATAAACACACATATACATATATAATGTAACATAATTATTTATGTATTTGAAATAATCAGTATATTAAATATTTATGTTTAATTGATGAAATGAATTTTGTGTCACTTTTACGTCACTTGATTTTTTTTTTTGAATGAATTGAGTTGCACAAGTATGGCACAAATGTGGTATAAATTTGATTTAGAAGTGACCCAACCGTGATGCAATTAGAATTTTCTAGTTGCATCAATTTTCCATCACAATTTTTGTCACTTCCATGACATAATTTCCTTAAAGAAACATGGCTGAAAACCATGTGATTTTTTATTTTGATATTTAATAGAAAACAATAATGACACTATTTACAAAAATTAGTAGTGGTTAAGCATAAACTAATAAAAATTTCAAATGTGAGTGATAATCCACCATACAATAGTAATATAGGTGTAAATCTATTATGGGAAGTGTTGGCATGTGTGAGTTTAGGTGTTGTCATTGATGTAAAATATCATTAATGAAAAATAAGATGATGGAGAAGTGATAGGATATTCTTGACATGATGAGGAAATGGAAACTAAGGTTTTTTCATGGTTGCATGGATTGAGACAATGAGAATGGCTTGGCCTAACAAGCCTAATCAGGTGACCTAGCTAGTCTAGGTGATGGTGCATGATGGTTTGAGTTTCTTGGTGATTTGAGGAGAATAATAGAGACATGGAGATCATGATAGGAGAGTTTTAATACACTCCCACAAGTTTCGTATTATAGGTATATGTGGAAGACTCAATTGTAAGTGCTCATCTAGACCTAATCTTGGTGTTTGGAGGCCAAATGAAGCATGAGAATGAGTTGAAGAGAAATTTAAGATCATGGAAGCATGGAAATGACTAATACATGATTTCTAAATGTTTTTCATGGCTCTTTGTATAGGTTTCATGATGTGGTATTGTGTTATTCTACTTTTTTTTGCTTAAAATATGTAAAACCCTAAGACCTAGTTGTGCAAGTCACAAAGTGAGTTGAGAAGATGTAAACCTATTTGAGATAATATGATGATTGTATATGTTATTATGGTGTTTCATGATGTTTTTGGAAACTTTTTACATTTCCATGATGAAAAATTTACAATTTATGAAAGTGATACCAAAACAAGGTCCAAGAAATCATGTTTTCGAGCTCAAAGTGAGATAAATGCCCATAGTTTGTATGTGTAAGGTTTACATGGGAAGCTGGTACTTTTAGGGATGTTGGGACATAGAGTTAGGAAGATATTAGAGTTTTAATGTGGTCAAATGAGGCCCAAACATTTATGAACGATCGTTAAGAAGGTAAATCACTTTTTATGGCTTTGAAACCCTAGGTTGAGAGTAGTTGGAGACATATTCTTACTATGGGAATATAGTGGATTGTTCTTATAAAGTTGATGATTGGAGGTTGTATATGATTCCTCTAGATTTCCGAAAGGTATCTTATAGCTTGTGATAGTATGTGAAACCCACATAATAAGGTAAGTTTCTAGAAATTTTTCAGTTTGTGGAAAAGTTTTCCATTAAAAGGTATTGACTAAATTGCCATTTATGAAAGGTTGGGAGAATTAATATATGTACATGATATTTTTAGGTCATGGTTGAAGTCCTAGACAGAAAATTTTTTTCCCTATCTTTGAAGACTGGTTTTGGGCCTAAAAGGACAAACTAGAGTGTTAGAAAATGGAATTTCTTGAGAACTTGTGAGCTTGATGAAGTATGATGGATTTGGGAGTGTATTTTACATCCAATGTGACATGTTTCACATTTTTTAGCTCTTAAAGTGTACTTAGTAACTATGGTTGAGGTCACAACTTGACCTAGTCCACCAGCTTTAGGACATGAATAATTTGGCTAGAAGATGGATGTAGAAGACCCATGTTTTGGCTTAGCTGATTTTTAGTATCCACTTGAGAGTGAATATGGATAAATTTTGTTCCTATTTAATTATTTTATAGGTATTGAAAGTGATAGGAATGGTACAAACCAATTGAGTTTCCAAAACTACTTTATGGGAAGTTTAGTTTGGTGAAAAGAAAAGAGATGTGGTTTGCATTGATGGATGTTTCATGAGGTCTAGAAAGCATTCCACAAAGTCACTGATATCTAACTATTGGTTACATGGAATAGTTTAGGTGTTTTGGTGTGGTCTTGAGCTTCATTAGTGAAGACTTGTTCCTAGAAGCAACTATTTTGAGTAGGAAATGGTCCTGCTTGATAGAGCTATGAATAAAATGATAGGTTAAAGATAATGAGGAGCATGAATGATTTATGTTGTATCATTCCCATTTTAAGAATTTAGAAACAAGGGAAATTTTTTTTTGAAACATAATGTTCTCTCTGCTCTAAATAAAACATCATTTAGAACACACATTCCATGCTAATAAATCTCATAATAGATAACCATATGCAGCTGTAATGACTCGGTATACTATCGATCTCTCATTCCATGACTCGCCATTAACCGATTTCTCACGTAAAATTAAAGTATAGAATACTTTATGTATACTACATATAATTGGTTCTCCTACCCTATTTTAGGTACTGAGTGATCTATTTAAAGAACCTATATTTGAATATTTGTTACCAATATTCATCTGACATCACATTGCTTTAAACTAGGTGACATATGACAACGCAACCAATAGCTTGCATGATACTTTGGCCAAATATTTTCAACATATTGTTCATGTTACTATTCCTAGATGGCATACTCGTCATTTCGGAATATGTCCTTCACCTCACTCTTCTGTTATCTAGAATGGTCTTACTAACTACCGTCAGTCCACTTGCCCAAGGTTTGACCCTAGCCCCGTTAGCATCATAATTTATTATAGGAAGATGCTCACGATGACTTAGGGTATATGGGCATACTTGGTTGACTTAAGTCAACCGGATGTGCCAAGGTACCCTGAGTCATTGAAAGCTACTACCTATCCTAAACATGCTACTAACTTGACCTAGAGAGAAACTAAGTTCAAGTCCAGATGTGCGTAGATCTAGATGAACAAATACATAAGGGTGTTACCACTTATCAACTACAACATTGTATCCTTGAGAATTCCAAGGACTTCTCGAGGGTACAGTCCTATAGTTGGCATGTGCCAACATCCATTATAACTAATTCATCAAGATGTACATACCCCCTTAGTGGTCATTAATCATAATTAAATTGGATTAAGATTCAGATTACAACAACCATGCCTAACCCTAATTCCAACATTCCTTAATTTCTTTATCCAACACTAGCCTGATTAGATATGGAGAACTTCATTAATTCATGTTTGCATTGTTATTCATTAACGTGGCATAACAAGCAGTTATCCCAAAAAAGGACAACAAACATCAAACATTTAATTCTTAATGAAACCTAGTTGTCCAAATCAAGTGTGTCATCCACCTAGATTCAGCTAGTGTTTACTTTATAAACTTAGTATAACAATTAAAGATCATACCACTATTCCTTTTATCTTTCATTCCATGAGAGAGGAAGAGTCTTCCTCTACATGGTTAGATGTTAGGTTTAACATAACCTTTTTATCATTCATTACTTATATAGTTTAATTATATGTCCAAAGCATATTTCATTATTAAACTATAGTTGTGTAGTTAGAGAATGACATCTTTTACAATTTAACAAGTTCATTAATATAAGGGAGATTATACTATCTCCTTAATCCAACTCATTATCTTATAACAACAATAGTATACAATAGATATAAAGAATATTACCAAGATATCACTATTATTTCTGTCATACAAGTACAAAATAATTCACATCACAAATTTCAGAGTCAACACAAAACCTTCTAATTCATGATGTTAAATATACATTTACAAGACTATGCAATTCAGACATTCTACATGTCAATCAAAATTAAGATCTTAAAAGAACATCACTTTTATTTTCCAATACAACTCAAGAATGATTCAAAATTCTTTACATAAGATCCAAAATTAAATAATCCAATGCATCATAAATTTCTTGCCTTCTTTTATCACTTACGATGTCCATCTGCAAAAATTGCTAGCACGGGTCAGTTCAATGAACTGAGCATGATAAGCACTAAACATTAAAGTGAAGTGAATTCCACTAATTGTTCCATTAAAACAACTTTGCTTTAATGAAACAATTAATATATCATACAAATAATCATAAGTAATAACATTCATAAAAGAAGTACAATTAAAGAGTCTTGAATTCACTTTTAAGAAAGAACTTAATATAATCCGCTACATCTGAATTATATCACAAGGTTTAATTGATCCTATCAATTACTTTAAAACAATCAATAGGTCTTGTCATCCAATTGTTTCATAGTTCTATAAGAATAGAAATACACATTTATCTTTACTAAGTAGCTAAGAAGTTAATTACAACATAACTCATATTAAGATGCTTCATCTTTCCATATCAAAAAAGAAGAAGAATCAATACATACTTATCCCCATACACTAATCATCTAAAAGATAAAAACAAGTTTAGAACACACAAACTGCCTCAATTCAAAGATAACTATAAAAGGATTCATCATTAAAGGAAAAACATATAACAAGAATCCCAAATCAGTCCAAGTAGGGGTAGAGAGTCAAAACAGTCCTCCTGCAAGTCTAAACTAACTTCCACATGTTAGAAGATATAATTAAAATTCAAACCAAATGTTCCACAACCCAAGCTAGACTCACACAAAATTAATCTCTTATCCAGTCCATCCAAGAAGGGTTCATAATAAAACAGAGTGCAAAAAGAGACAACCTTCCAATATCAATCCAAATGGAGTATGACTCAATCAAGCAAAACAATGGTCTAAGCATGATATTATTTTCTTTCCAACATACCGACTCAGCTAATCTCTTTACAAAACATTACAACAAATGACTTAAGAAAAGTAGACTAAACATTCCACAAGAAATTTCCATCTCAGAGGAGAATCGAATACAGAAGTTCAATCAAATGAACTCATCCAAATAACAGTAAGAAGGGATCTCCATTGGAAAAGGTCCAATCCATAATTCATTTCATTTATACTATGAAATGAATTCCCATTTCTATTTCAACTTAGAAATTCTTTAACTAGTTCCCAAAAGAGAACACAAAACCAAATGCACAGTTAAAGAAAGCACACTTCTAATTTTCCATTACAAATCTAACAAACTGGTTTACCTATTTCCATTCATCAAGCACAAGTTCAAATTCAATTCTCGAATAAAGTACATAATACCATTCCTAAAACAATATACTGTCCCCAAGAGAACATATTCATTTCTCTTTTTAAAACCCGAGATTCGTTCAATGAATCCAACAAGGAATATAAATCCACAACCAAAGTGTAAGATATACAAGGTTCAATACAACTCACGAACTCAAAAGACTGAAATCCCATTACAAGGCTTCAACAACTTAATGCAACAGAGTAAATAGTTCACGATCCCAAATAAGAACAATAATACAAAGCATTCTGAATAGAGATAATGTATCCTTCCATACAAAATTCAGTATACTAGGTTTTAAATTCAACTTTCTAATAAAACCCAAGAAATCAATTAAGAAGATCTAAAGAGAGTAAGAAAACCCAACAATGTTTAAGTCAAGAGATGTTCCAATCTTACTTCAAACTCGACTAAAACAAAATCACCACAAGACTCTTGAGTTCCATCTAAAAATATTGCGACAGGAAGGTATTCATTTCAACATTGTTCACAAGAAGGAAAATGCATAATATATTTCCATAAACCTCTTAAACTATTAATGACCATTCCAAAGAACTCTAAATCAAACCAAACCCACAACAAGGTACAATTACAGTCTAATAATCCCTCAACCAAAATAGTCAAGCCTTCAACAAGATGTGGGTTTGCTTAGGGAAGAGAAGGAAAGGATATACTTCATATTCACATGCCCTATCAAGTTCAAAGAAGGTGGTACAGTTTCCAAAAACAGAAGTACCACAATCATTCCAACAAGAAGCTACAAGAAGAATATCTCAAAAGAGATTACCAGGTCTACTTTAAAACAAAACAAATCTCTCAAGACCCTTTCAAGCAGACAATCCATAAATGAGTTTAAATCTTTTCAAATCCTTAATACCAATAAAACTCCAGCTCAGAATACAAGTATAGAATCAAACACATTGATTCCAACACAAGTTCAAAACACACAAGAATGGAATACTAGTACAATGTTCAAACACGAGCTTCAAACAAAAGTTCAGAACTTCATAAGGCTCTAATATAGGCTCAGATCAAACACAAAGCTCAAATACAAGCTCATAACATAACACAAAGCTCCCATACAAGTTCTCGATGAAACACAAGCTCTAAATAATAGTTCAGAATGAAACCTAAGACTCCCATAAAGGTTCAGACCACACAAAGTAACTAATGCTAGTTTAGAACAACACCAGCCTTGCAAACAAGTTTTAGAATGAAATACAGAGCTCCCAATACAAGTTTCACATGCATGTCACCATTAAACTAGCACAGAGAAATTTTCCCAAAAACTATCATTACCAGCAATGGATTTGCATTCCAAAAACCACAGAGATTCATAAAAACATGAAAGTAAATAACTAGAAAATCAAACAAACAATTATCTCATGAGAGCAGAGTTGTTCTAATGAATCACTTAGAAGAAAGCAAGAAATCTTAATGGGTAGGGCCTATCATGCCTGATAGTGCTTTCAGAATTCAAAGGAGACTTCCACCAAGCTTCCCACTCTTTTTCTTCTCCACGAAAGATCAAAACTAAACAATTTTTCTTCCAATGCTTCATATGCATTCCCTTGATAAAAATAGACCAGAGAAACCAAAAATAGCCAAGAAGAAGAAGAAGTCGAATTGCTGGTTCAAAGAACCAGATAGCTCCATGCAGAGAAAAATTTGAGGCATGCAAAACCAAAAAACCTCCCACAAATCCACCTCCCTTGTTTCCAAGATGGTTTGCACACAAAAACCGAGATCCATTAATGCCATAACTCCCAATTCTCCACTTATCTCTCCTTGCCACCACCTCCCAAAACTGGCGAATGCCATTTTTAATTTCACATGCAATTCCATATTTAGTGAAGCCTCCACGTAAGCCTCCACTAGAGTTAACTAGCCTTTTCCAAAACTGGTAGTACCTCATGCATTAAACCCAATCAAATCACTTAAATGCCATTGGAACTGTCACCTTAGTGTCATGTGACCCTTAGGTTCCTTTTAAATAGTTTAGGCTAGATTTCCCAAGACTTAGGTTAGTCTAACAATAAATCACCTTAGGTCTTAAAACATTGCCATAGGTAGTTTCCACCTTAGGTTAGATTAAATTCACAACCATTAGTATTAGGCATTAGGTTAATATAGTCTAGCATTACTATAGTAATTTGTCCCTTATTCTTTTAGCACAAGAGCTTAGGTTAGGTCACCCCCAACACAATAGAATAAGAAGCTTAGGTTAGATTATAACCCAATTAAATAGATGTAGCTAGGAAGTAGGTGCTCTTACCTCATTTAGGATACCATTAGGATAGTCCTTTAGTTTTAGGATTTTGATCCCCTTCATAGTCATGAAGTAGACTATTTTTTTTTACGCCAATAATGTCCTACAGAGATCAATCCCAAAGACCCAAGCACAACATACAACCGAATGAAGGTACATTCACTCAAGACCAAAAAGTTTGTAACATACAAAGTTTAGTCCGCTATGTCTCTCAAACTAATGAATTTCAATTTACCATTTAGTCTTTGTTAAGAAGATTTAAAACATTCCTTGGATCACTGAAATTGATCCAAGGATGAGTCAGTAAAAGAGATAATTTTACCCTCTCAAAATCAGATTGTAGCTTATCAATAAGAAGTGAAAATGGATTCTTACAAGCCATATCATTCTGTTCTAAAGAATCCAAGAGCAGAAATAATTTATCCATAACAAGCATGATGTTCAACAATCAAGGAAACACACCTCATTCCGTATAAGAATGGTAATGTGCTTGAAGATATTTAGATAAGTCAAGTGATGGGGTTTTGAGCCTATTTTTGCTTGTTTGGTTGTTTTTGTGTATGACCAATCTACTTGGGTCCATATTATGAATTTATATGAATTATTTGTTATGTTCTTAATTTATATTGGTTGATATATTTATTCTAGGCCGACCTATGTTATTTTTTTGAGTTAAGAAGCATATAAAGAAGATATTTTTATTCATTTTTGAACTAGTTTATTTAGAGGGAAAAGTGTGAGCTGATTGAGAGAGTGTAAGTGATTCAAAGGAATCACATCAGATCCAAGATTTTTACAAAATTTTGAATATTTTTATAGATCTTGTGTGCAAGGGTTTATGATTAAATCATGTCATGAAAATCCATGATTGTGTGAGTTAAAGTAAGGTGTGTTTGAAGAGGGTTTGATGGATTTTGGAGCTAAATCTATGATCACTCGCATCGATTGTGTGTGTTGAAAGAATTTCTTTAGTGGTGTATTCTTATTCAAAACTTGTGTGATGAGTCATATTCACATAATTCCTTTGTTGTGAGTAATATCAATAAGGGTTTCTAGGGGTTGGTGCTCCTTGTGGGGTTGGTGCCTCACTAAAAAAATCTTGTGTGATGATTCATATTCATGCAAGTATTTTGGTTTGAGTAATATAATATAAAAATTGGTAGGTTTTCATACCCTTGTAGGTTTCCCACTTATATCTTATGTTATGGTGTACACTCTCATGGTTATGGTTATTTGAATGAATGTTGTATGTTATTATGAACACATTAATGGTTAAATGGTATATGACTTAAACAAGTTAATTTGAATTAGTTAAAGGTTTTGAAGGATAGATTGACCCCCTCTCATTCCATTGTGCTTCTAATAATTGGTATCGAGAAAGTCCTTTTGGAGAATTTTGATCACTTGAAAGGATATCCTTGAAGTACAAAATTGGTGAGTCAATAGAGTGGCTCTTCTTCTAGCAAGGCACCATTGTTTAATGGAGTTAACAATGATTTTGGATTCAAAGAATTATGACTCCTATCAAGTCTCTAAGGTTTGATATTTGGAAATCAGTGGTGGATGGTTATACTTGCTCCAGCTTACTCCCCTAACAATTACCGTAGACAATAAGTTGTGTAATGAAAATTCAAGGGCCATGATTATAATTAGTGTGGTCTACCTGAACTTGAACTTTTGAAGGTGATGAATTGTAAATTTACAAAATAAATGTGAGAAAAATTTAGGTTCTATATTAAAGATATTCCAAGGTAATGATAGCTAAGCTTTAGACCTTCATAAGTTAGTTTGAAGGGTTGAAAATGAGTGATGATGAGCCTATTTATACATACTCTCTTAGAATTGACAAGGTTATAAACACCATAAAAGGTGTAGGTGAAGAAGTGAAGGAATAATTTGTGGTAGAAAATGTATTGAGGTATCTTACTCCTATATTTTACTCCAAAGTTTCTACCATTGAAGAAGTTGAAGCTTTGAATCTTTTGTCTATGGACGAGTTGCATGGATCTTTGACTACTTATGAATTGAGTGTTGCTAATTATATACCAATCAAGAAGGAAATTTCTTTCAAATATGAAATAAAGACCAAGGGTAAGAAAATTAAGGCTTATGGTGATGCTCCATAGATTTATTATGAAGAACTCTTTATAATGGTTACTTGGAGATTGAATGTTGGTTTTGGAAAATATAAACATAAGATTCCACTTAAGTGTTTCAATTGTGCTAAATTAGGTCATTTTGCTACGAAGTTTCCTCATAGGCATGAAATGGAAGGTAATGAATCTCATGAAGATGATCATGAAAATAATAATAAGTTTGACAAAGGTAAAATGGGTTTCAAAATTTTGATAACAAGAAGAAGTTCAAGAAGAGATTCTACTCAAAGGAAGAAGTTTATTCATCTGAAGCAAGTGGTGATAATTGTGTTTCAAATTATGAATCTAAATCAAAGCATGGATATGTTGGAGATGAGGTCCTCTTCATTACCAAGGATTCCATGAGATCTACTAGTGGTGGTTCCACACTTTTGGGTGACTTTATATCGATTCTTACAGGAATTTGAAGAAGAAGAAGATGTTTATGATACTGAATTGGTGTGTGTTCAATATGAATCTAAGCATGCTAAGAAAAATAATAATATGTTCATATCTCACGTCAAAGAGTATGAATAAAATATCCATGACCTAAAGGAGAAGTATTGGGTTGTGACAGAAAGATAAATGAGACAGAATGATAATAGGCTAGAGATGTAAATGAGTTCCATGAATTTAAGTTTACAATCTAGGGAAGAAGAAGTTATTATTCTTAAGGCTGAGTTATCTAATATAGTTAGCTGAGCTAAGTCATTTCAGAAATTTGATGACAACAAGGATCTTGATGCACTTCTTAGTAATCGAGATCAACAGAGATCGATCGGTTTTTGATTCAAGGATGATACCAAAGGCAAAGGTATGATGTAAGAAGACATTTTTTTCAAAAATAAGATTGAATATTCAAGTTCTAAAGAGGATAAACAATAGATAAATTTCAAATACAATGTGAATACAAAGTCAATTATATAGCCTAATGCTTTAAGGTATGAAAGGTCATTTATTGGTTAGTATTTCACTTGTAATGGCTTTAGACATAGTAATAAGGAGTGTAGAAGGTTATTTAAGGATGATCAACTACAAAGGGATAGTAGGAGTCAAATAAAAATGAATGTAATGTCTATAACTGTCATGAGAGAGGTGATACTACTAGACATTGTCTACATGAATCTTTAAGTTTGAAATGGGGCAATGAAGGTTATATGGGCAGAAGTGAATTTGTATGTTTTATTTGTAATGAATTTTTACATTTTACTAAGGAATTTTATGGTATTAAAAGGAAAGAAAGGATTTTTCAAGGTCCTAATATGCATGCTTAAAGTAAAATTAGGTCTTGGGAACCAAGTGTGAACAACAATGTTCCTTCAAGGGCTAGTATGAATGTAAGTCAAGAAATCTCTTAGAGTGCATATTAGATGCAAGGGGATAGAGATGAATTTTATCTATCTAAGAGGGTTTGGGACATCTTCAAATTATTTTTATAGATTCATCATGAAGAAATATGTCTCTATTAGGCTTCTTAGATACATAATGATCCATATGAAGCATTCCAAGAAGGGGGAGCTAATTGGTTGAAGTATGCTGATATATAAGTTTTGTCATGATGTAAAGGTATGTGTTGTAGTATTATTTGGTTGTTCAAGCAATGAGAAATATGTGGTTACGGTCAAGAGATCTCTAAATTTATACAATCATGTCTTCAAGTTTGTGATGTCATAGTTGAAGCCTATTAGGTCTTTTATTTATCTTTCAAGGTATGGTTATGATTTTTGTTTGATTTGTTCATGTAACATAAGTGTCTTAATATAAATTTTAAGTCATTTTTTTCCATCAAAATTTTGGTTGTACCCTATATTGAAGTGATTTTCATAATTGTGTCTTAGAATCATTAGGAAGGTTTTTCATGTCATGCTCTTAAGTTAAGAAAAGGTGTCATTGATTGAAGTATGCCCATGCTCTATCAGAATCTCAATCAATTGAGAAAATATCAAGTTGAAGGTTGATTCTATGTCATGTAATGAAGTCAATAATTACTTAAGGTCTGTACAGTGGTCCATTTCTTGCTCATATGACAAATATTGAGCTCAAAGTGTGTGATATTAATATGAGGACTGTATAGGACAAAGATGTACAATTTCATCATGAGCTAATATGTTGGCTAAGTTTCTTAGAATACATCCATAGGTACTTTATAACTGGAATAGTTCATAGAATTTATACAAAGTGAAAATTTGTAGATGTATCATGCACAAGGATGTGAAGTGATAAGGAGGTTTGAGAGGTATCTCGGAACTAAATTGTAGAGTTAAAGGTAAGGGAAATTGTTGCTTTCTAGTTATGTTAATGAATGGTTTGAGTCTACATGGTGTATCCTTGGATCATGTTTCATGTTTATGTCATATAAAATTTGTTTAGGCACCACAAAGTACTCATATAAAAGGGTTAAGCATTAACATGATTGTCAAAGATAGACTTGGTATTTTAAGTTCATATGTTTTATTTCCACTAAGGAAAAGAGATAGAAGATGTCACAGGTAGGTGTGATTTTTTAATAGGGTAAAGTTTGTCTCAAAGAACTGATATAAAAGGATACATGTGTAGAATTTATCTAACACTATCTTTGATGGGTTATGTTTCCTTAAGAACATGTTGAAGAGGATCTAAGAGTGTGGATATGAATAGAAAATAATAAGAAGTTTCAAGTGAAATAAGGAAGTTTCTAAGTTGAGATGAAATTGTTTCAATATTGTGTATGATGTATTGATTCTATGGTTAGGTATCAAGCAGATGTGAAGGGTAATGAGATTGTTCATTAGGTCATCCATGCCTAAAATGGAGAGTTAGAACATGACAAGAGTCTCGTGGAATATTTTCAAGTGTAATCAAGTTCTTAAAGTTATTTATATGCATAATGAGGTCTGTAGAGGAACTTTAAACATGGTATAAGAAATATCATATTGTTTACAATACTATGAAGGTCTATAACACAAGTTATAACCTTGATGGAAATCAATGCTTCAAGACAAGGTATGATGTTTAAATTTTATCACCTTAAGATATGATAGAATAACAAAGTAAGGTGTGTAAAGCCATTAACTATGAATGAGGGTTTCATGATGATGGTGCATAGGGTTGAGGGGGAGCTTGAATGATTTATACCCTTGATGAGTGAATTTAACTAGTTGATACACTAAATAACAATATTGTAAGTAGTCTTGCCCAAAATAATTATATACAGTGTCAGTACATGGAAATTTGGGCCTAGAAGTGTGTCTCTAATAGATATGTGAAAGGGTAACATGATTTACAAAATCATTCAGTGATTTTGTAAAATCTGAATTTTAATAAGAATCTAAGAGTACAACAATACAATAACTAAAACATACTGAAATGTAAATGTTAAATAATTTATTTGATACTTTAAATGAAATGACATGAAAGGGGAAATGTAGTAACCTGAAATGAACTTACATCGTAGTGATATGGGACTGAATAGATTGATGAATTGGTGGGACAGAGTGTCATGATAGACCTTCGAAAATTGCAGCAGAGGAAGATCTAGCCAGACTAGGATTCCCGGGGAAGGATGAGGGCACCATGTTCTATGGAACAAATCAAAATCAGGTTTTGGTATGGTCACTTGGTATTTGCAATACTTCTCCTTTAATAGTGTTAATGTCACACTTTATTTGTTGATGTCATTTTGTAAAAGCGTAATGATGAATCGCTTTGAAAAACTTGACACAAAGAATGAAACCCTAAAATAATAAATATGCATATGAAGGGGTTAGAATATCCTTAACAACCACAATGGTGGTCTTAAAACTAAGTGTTGCATTGTACCCCATACCCAATGTATTTCTATGTGATTGTGTGTGTAATAATGTGCCTAGAATTCCTAGTGCCAATGATGGGTAGATAGGAAGTAATGGCCAAATAAAATGCAAAATGGTGGATGGAATAGAATAAACTTACCTTTCCTATGTAGTGTGTGATGAAAAATAGTGCCCAAATAAATTCCCTTTCTCTATGTAGATAGCTATCCCTTAGTATAAATATTCCACCCATAAGCTAGTATGTATTTTGTGTTTATATAGGGATATCTTGCTCAAATTTCAAAACTAATGACCCGAAATGCCAACTAGTACCTAAGGAGATGAGAGGGAACCAAAGTGACTAACCAAAAATTTATAAATTAAAACCAAGTGTGATGGGGACCAAGGTAGCTAGAAATCCACACCAGGGAACCCCATGCGCCATAATCCATCCCTAGGAACCCTAGTAAGAGACTAGAGAGGACAAGTGAGTAAATACAAATAGCTAAGACTCCCGAGAGATAACCAAAGTTGTGTGGGTGAGTGGTGACTATGTGATACAAATAATGAAAAATACCATTAGACTAACAAATGGACTAGGGGATGGGTCATTCGTGAATAATTTTCTTACGTAAAATCCATATATAAAACAACATATTGGTGGTATAATAATAGTAGTAAGTGTGTGATTTTGTGAATACATTTTCCCCACTTTATGTTGGTGAGAAAAATGTTCATAAAATAAAGTAGTTAGAGATGCGTACCTAAGAGAAATGTGGATAATCTCATGTTGTAGAATAACATGCGAGATGTGGTAAAAGAGCACGTTGAATGGAAATGTATATTGTGTCGAACCATCAATCATCATGTTGATCCATGTAGCGTAACGAGATGCATGATATCATGATGAAGTGCACTAAATGAGAGCGATGATTATGATGTTGAAGGATTGTTGATTTCAAATTTTATATGATGATGATGTGATGGAGTAAGGTGATCAATTCCCAACCAGGTTATGTGTGTATGAAAAACTAGAGGATTTTGGTGTCTTGCCACCGAGGAAGAGTGTAGGGAGAAAGGTGTGTTATTCTCCAACCTTTAACTAAATAGTCAAGATCTATCCACTACAGATGGACACAGATCAAATTTTCAAAGTGATTTTGGATCCAAATTTTTGAGCAAATCGCTTAACCCATATAGGAGTGGTATATGAAAGGCAATATTGCCCCCACTCCATGGGTGTCACTGCATTATGTGATGGTTTCCAAGTTAGGTCATCTAGAAACAAACATAAATTTTATTACGGCTTTCAAGTTAGGTCATATGGAAGAAAATGTGAAATATAGAATAACTTCCCAAGTTAGATCTGGGAAAGTAACGAATGTAACTCCTAAGTCGGTCATCTGGGAGGCCGAATGTGTTGTATTGTATTGATTGGATGGTATGATTTTGATCGTTAGAGACTTGAATGTATTAATTGGTTGATTTATCATTCATTTTTTTGTTTTAATCATAGAGAAATTTTACGCTTGTTTCCCCATGTTAGGTCATTAGGGGTAATTGATGGAAATTGATGAAATATCACATAAAGAAATTTTATGCTTATTTCCCTAGGTTAGGTCATTAAGGGGAATCGATATAAATTGATGAAATATCACATGGAGATATTTTATGCTTGTTTCCCCCATGTTAGGTCATTATGGGGAAACAAATGAAATACTTGCATAGTGTATTAGAAGATGTTTGAGAATAATGAATTACTAGTGTTAAATGATCACGTAGTGGCATAAGGGGAATTGTAATATGACACTAATTATATGCCCCCTTTTGGTGAAAGGGATGGTTATGATAAGAACGAACTCTGAGCCAAAAGTAAGCTCATGATAAACAGTTTATGATAGATATCACTAAAATTTGTAAATATTGAGTGAAAGACAATGTCAAGGAGAAATAGGTCATATGTAATGTGTATGATACTTTGGTAAGTGGAATTATGAAGATAATTCCACAAATGATGTATAAATTGGAGTAAAAATTCTCGAGATATAGGAAAAATCATGTAACGTGTATTAGTTAAAAAACAATTACAAAATAATGACCATAACAGAGTGAGTAATGAAAAGTGACTATAAATAGTAAAGTGAAAAAGTGATTAGTCAACTCATTTATCTTTTTCGCAAGTGTGAGAGTAAGCTCTGAGTGTGTAAGGATGGCACAAGTTAGAGCATCATGACCTAGCCATTTTGAGATGGTAGTGATCATGCTTGTAGCATCAAGTATGATGGCGAGAATGGGTAAGTGCGATGTTTTTCAAAAAATGTGTGCATAGTAGTATTTTTTTGTGAATGTTTGTAAAATTGTGATTTTGAAAATTCTCAACATTTTAGACTTGGACAAGAGTGGTGAAGTTGTTAGTGTCCTTCAATACATGAGCACCAAAACATGGGCGTTGGTGTCTTGCTCATGGGTACCCTAGTCTTAAATTTGGGCGCCCATGTCTAAATAGTGTGAATTCAGTCCCGTGTGGTGTAAATGTGATATTTATTTTGTAGAAATTTTGTAAGCAATTACATATTTGTATGTTGTTCTAATGCTATATTTGGTATTTTTTGTGTTGTGTAGAGGGATATCCATTCAAGGGAGTTTCATAGGGGTTTCACTTGATTAGATTGCTCAGTTTGGGTCTATCATATGATGATTGGGAGGTTAAGGATTATGTCATCTTGTGGCACGAAAGGATGGGGGATGTACACCATACTATGCCTATGTTGACAACATTATGAAAGAGATGGTGTGCAAAAACTTGTATGTTTTTTCTACCTACGGAAAGATGATAGTCACACTAGAGGATGTATATCACATACTGTGATTACCTATTTTTGGTGAGAGATTATAGGTCATGGTTGTGGAGGATATGGAGAAATAGATGAGGGTCACTAGGTAGTAATTTAAGGGGACTCAAGTTCCCGCTGAGGCCCATATTATCTTAAATACGATTTTGAGATCGGGGGTTACTGTGCTTGTGGAGGTTTATAGCCATGGTTATTATGTTGTATATTGCAAAAGTAGAGGGAGGTGGTGTGGGAATTTCTATAAGGTGCATGATTTTTTCCACTGGATAAATGAGGATAACACTAGATATACGTGGCCACGATGTGTGTTATCCCATCTATATAGTGATATTTACGAATTTACCTAGGAGGATCATGGAGGTATGATTGGAGATAAAAATTATTACATGGATGGGCCTATGATCATATAGAATTATTGAGGCCAGTAGGGTGGTCCACGATCATAGTGGACTAGACTAGACATATTTTCTATAAGATGGGTTGGTGTGTATGGGTGTAAGATGGATATTAATACCTATAGAGAATTGGTAGGTCGATGGGGTAAGGGGCCATGATATAGAGGCCATACTAATACTATGGAGGATGGTCGAGGATGCGGTAGAACTACAAAGTATACGGAGGACTATGTGGCTATAATATTAGTTTCCAATGGTGACCGAGTTATTTCAAGTGGAGATGATATCTCGATACTTTGATATGGCCTGTGATGTGTCCCCAAAGACATATGTATGGGTTATATTTGTTAAATCATATAGGAGAGATAGAGCTAGAACAGGGCCCATAGGAGAGTAGCTAGTACCCCTGCGCCAAACGAGGTTGATGCAGCAATAGAGTCGATGTACGTAGATGATGTGGGGTGTACAAAGGCATATGGATCATGGTGGGCAAGTGCATCGATGGGTTTTTTCATTTCCATTTTTTTAGGATAAAGTAGGATTACCACAGGAGGAGGATCAAAGGGAAATTACATTCCCCCGATAATGTAGCAATGGTTATAGCGAAGCATGAGTATCTATATAGTCATGTTGTATGATATTTTACTTACTTGTGTTATAGTAATGGTTATCTAAAGTGTTATTATATTGATTTTAGGTGATGCGTATTGGTCCTTGATTTTGGAGACATCCATTCACACATTGATGTGGAATATGCCCACTGACATTCTTGTGGAATGAGGGATATTTGAATATGTGGATGACATCATAGGAGAGCATGCCCATTTATTTGAGCTAGTGGCTATAGCAATAATGAAATGTATTGTGATGTTGAGAAATAGCGGCGAGGCATGCAAGGAGACTTGACAAGCTAGAGAGGCAATGAGTGGCTTTCCTTTAGCATAGGGTGTGTTTGCACAATTCATTACTTTGTAAATTCAGTTTGTGGACTAGTTTACGAAGGTGATACTACTATAGAAGTAGGTTGAGAGATATCAAGGTTGCGAATGGTGATGTAGAGTTAGCAGCGAGGCGTCAATTTCTAGAGCTCTTGCAGTACAAAACATGATAGTGATGATGAGATATGATTTATATTGTTGTATTCAATGTAGGGGATTTTTTCCCGTGATGATGATATTTTCTAACTATGATTGTAATAGATATATGTGGATGGATTTATTTGCATATGATGATTTTATTCTTTGTGCTTTTATGTGATGATGTAATGTATTGACTGTTTTCCATGTTTTTGTATTTGTTTCATAATGTGATGATAATGTATGTTATTGTTGTTGTTATATCTGATGTATGACGTGTTTTATTTTTCTCATATTTGTTTAATTGAGTTGTAATCCATAATTATTGAATAGTAAATAATATTGAGATGTATCGATGATAGATAATGTATGAATAAAAATAACATTTAATGGTAAATTCTTGATGATGTGTAGAAGAATGATGTGTTCGTAATAGTATAATGAAGCATATGTTGGTATGATGAAGATGGGGGGAAGAATATTAGTGATGCCCCCCATTGTATAGATTATCATTTAGATAATACCCCTCAACAGTCAAGAATTAACCACATAAAGCAAGAGTGCCTCATCGTGGAGTGATTTGACAGAGTATGCTAGATGAATCGATGAAGCATGTGAAGAGAGTTTATTATTGTAACAAATGCCTCAAAAGTCATGTAATAACTGTAAGAACACAAGTATGTCATCAGGAAGTAAGGTGATCGAATCACCTACCAAAACCAAAGCAATGGAAGCATGTGGAATGAAAGCAAAGCATGAACATATGAACCAAACCAATGTCATGTGGAGAAGTGGGTGGTGCGAATGGATAGTGTTGTGGAAGCTAATGTGAAGCAATATCATAATGTAGTGGATGAGATGAATGAGGTAGATGAGGTGAATGAGTTATTGCAATGATGGATGGATGTGATGAAGAGCGTGCATGAGTGAAAACTCGTGATAATAGACAAATAATGACCTTAGAAATAGATGAAGGATACAACTCAACTGGAGTAGTATATTGTTGACGAGAGAGAGGAGATATGGACAGCTCGCATGAGTGAGAGCCAAATTAAATGATGCCTTTATCCTCTAATTGTTGCAACCTATCATGAAGAGTGAAGAAACCATTGTCCCTATGGCCATTGATACGCTGATAGTTACAATATGGTCAATTATGTTGACGCTTGTAAATGATTTTTTTCGATGATGCTGGTTAGAGGGAAAGTGATTTAAATTATTATCAAGTAAATCATGTAACACATCATGTGGTTGAGCATGATGATGAAAGGAAATGTAATGGTTCATGTGAAACGGGTGTACAAGAGTGAGGTGTAGCCTTCCGCAGAGTGGGAGAAGAATGATGTTGATCTGGTGTGGTAGATTGAACTTGTTTTCTAGTATAGACACAAAATTGTGCACTTTACACATAATTTGGCTCGATCTTATACTATTATTTAGAAGGTTCTCAAGTGTACAAAGTAATAGTTAATCCCACCTTTTGGCCATCTTTATTTTATATTTTATTTCACAATTCCCATGTATTTTCCAACACTTATCCACCCATTTCGCAACTTCCTCAACATTCTAGCCCTAAATCATGGCACACCATCCTATACTTGGGTGCCCTGTGCCACGCTCCCACCCCGAGCGCCGCAATCTATGCAAACCCCATTTTTATCCTTTTGGTTCATTTCTAGTTGTTGGTCATCTTTATCTTTTTGTTAGTCAACCTCACAGATTAATTATGAAATTAAGCTTGAGAGCCCTATAAATATAAATTTATAAGACCATAATGAGGGTCCTAGGTTATGGCATTACACACTACTATCACTCCATCTAGGGCTATATCCATTACATCACTTACATCCACATAGATCCATGCATAAGGGCTATGAGATCTACATCACACACACTTCATAGGGGGATGGATTCTATTTTATTTCATGCACACATACTACTTACATTTTCTATAGTTACTATTGCTCACTACTTCACAAAATGCAACTGACACAAGAGTACATAGAGAATGACATGAACACACTCACCAGAACTACATCTGGGTATGAAATGTAGTGCAACACTCAGTGATAAGTCCACTAGCTTGGCGGCTGAGGTCAGTCTGACCCATTCATATGCATCTTTTATTTTTCTAGGGTTTGATACGTTTCTTTACAATCTAGGTTATTTTCCAGCTCATCTGACAGATCTAGCATGACAAAAAGGGAAGGTTCCGAACCAGCTTGTGACCATATCAATTGTAGGTTTTGAGCATTTACAGTATTCAAAGCACCTAAATTACATACTAGGGCACCTTGGGGTGCCCTAGTACACTCCTAGGTGCTCCATTCACTTCAAATCCTTTAGATATATCCTTTGTAAGGCCCCCGAGTGTTCTTTTTCACTTCTAAATTTTATCCTTAGACCTACGACAGCTTATTACCAATCAGCCTAAGCTATTTCTCTCCCTTCTCTTGCACATTTAGGGTTTTATTTCACTTAGAATAGTTTATTTTCATTTATTTCATATTGTTTTAATCTTTTATTACAATTTTTAGTCCTCCTAATTAGATTAACTAGGATTACCACTTCCTCCCATTCTTTCCCAATTTTAGTTAATCATTTTGGTGAACCCGACATTTCTTTATAGCACCTTCTAGGGTTTCTTGCCTCCCTTCCCCATGGCCCCTTTCTCTTGAGGAATTCAATGAAGCCCATCTTAAGGCCATCAACGATCATCTTGAGATCAAATGTAAGCTTAAGATCAAATGTCTAATTAGCTTAAAGCTAATACAAATGAGATCTCAAAGCTTTCTTAGGCTTGTTTTGGTTTTTTGTTATGTAAAGTTGTAAGTTTGAATGGGTAGGATTAGCCTTGTATTTATAGTTTTTGGTTTGGAAGAGTTTGGAATTCTAAGGCATGTGGGACAAAATTCTAAGAAAGATTAGGTTATTTAATCTTGGTTTAGGCTAGTTAACTAGGGTTTAGGCTAGTTAAGCTTGATTAGCAAGTTATTAGAGACTCATTGAGATTTGGGAGGAGTCTTCTTAGTCAATCAGTGACTAATAGATAGCCTAGAAGCCTACACAAGTGGTTCGGAGAAAACTAGAGAGGTTTTGAATGGTCGAAAGGAGGAATGGTTAGCTAATAAGAGAGATATTAGCCCAATTGCCTAATTTATAAGAGGAATATGACTAAAATAGTGTCGTGAATGGGCATTCGAGAATGGAGCAAAGAATGGGGAATTAACAAAGTGTCGGTAATTGGTTGAATTGGAGGAAATGCTAATAGAAATCATATTTTAGGTGCCTACATTTTCCCTCTTTGGGGTGATGTAAGTGACGTCACTTCATAAAAAGACAAAGCATAAAAAGTTTAAAATATTGAAGGGATAGAAGAGAAATGAGTAGAATGAAGGATTCCCCTCGATTGTCAATAGGGTGATGGAAGAACTTGATTAACGATCTAAAAGATGACAAAAAGAGAACATAAGAAAGAATAGTGTGAAGAAGAAGAAAGGGGATATAGAATAAATGGAGTATGAGGAAGGGGAATGAGTTAGCATCCATCCAAAGGCCTTTTAAACAACTTTATTTTTCATCGTATTGCTAATGATCTTAATCATTGGTCCTTATTAAAAAGAATGAACAAAATTGTAGTATGACATTAAAATCCATATACAAACAAATTTCCATTGCCAAAAACACAAATTCCATGCAACATACAAAATGTAATGCAATACGAGAAATTAAAATATGCCTAACTCCATGCAACATACAAAATGAAATGCAATACGAGAAAGTAAAATATGTCTAACTCCATGTAACACAAAAATGCAATGCAATACAAGAAATTAAAAGATTCCTAACTTCATACAACATACAAAATGAAATGTAATATGGGAAATTAAACAAGACAAACTAACAGAGAAATATAATGTAATGTTTTTGTTATCGAGCTTTAGTTCCAACCTATTTGAATTAATGAAAAGGGTTAATGATGGTTACCCAAGCAAGGATAAATGTGAGGGGAATAAAGAAGAACACTTGGGTCTGATGATAAAGCAATGTGCACTATGAAATAGTACCAGGCAACTCATTTTTCCCTAGAGTATAGATGAAGTAAGCAACCTAGCTTTGGTTGATGGAGGTAGATCAAGACGATCCATGAATCATGCACATAAACAGTGAGAACCAAAGAGCGATGTTTTTAGGATGATTTATAGGAGGAATATGACAAAAAGAGTGTCATGAAGCTAGCTAAGAAGCACATTATAGAAAGGAAGTGGAAGATTGTTTTTGTGAAAGGGGACAAGTGATGTCCAAAAATATGGCATAAAGGCAATACCATACACATGGATTTTCTAAACAAAGTAGAAGAAAATGAATGTTATGAATGTAGCTTTTGAAGCCTCGTGATGAAAAGGTGATTAGTGTAAGGAAAAAAATTTGAGACAAAATATGGGATAGAGTAAGAGTCTCGAACAAGGTAAAAAAAAAGATAATTGGTAACATTCTAAGAGTAAGAGTCTCGAACAAGGTAAAAAAGACAATTGGTAACATTCTAATCCTGTTTTTCTCATAGAGATCTAGTGTGTGCATATGGAAATGAATTACCTCTCAAGTAAAGAGTTAATAGATAGCAAGTGAAGATACTAGCCAATGTGTAGGAATGATTGAATTTGAAAGGTGATTTTTGAATGGATTGTGGAAGGATAGTTATACATTTCTCTCGCCACCATCCAGTGTCCATAGCCATGACAAATATGTATTTGATTCTAATCGCAACATTGATCTACCGCCAATCGTGTGTTCATAGCCCTGGTAGATATTCATGGAAATACCCCGTTGGGGTGTGGAGCCTATTATTTGGTCTTCTTGAATCAGTGTTGAAGTGCTAGAGCTTGAACAGTTAAGTTTGGAGACTCCATGAACTTTCTCATAGCAGTCATCTACTTTGACGTTATCTTTGACATTGTCAGAAACATGTTATTAACTGGCTGTCAACATTGGGACTATTTTTCCAGCCATGGGAGGTTGAAATATCATGACTTTCAATATTCTAGGGTCGTATTTATGTCTCCTTAGGAGGATTTTAATCCTATAAATAGAGGTGTTAAGGTATCTTAAAGATATCTTGAGTGTTCAAGAGGTCTTGAGTCTTAGAGATCAAGAGGTGATCAAGAGTGATCAAGGTTAAGCAATTGGGTGTCAATTGTGGTTTAGATGTGGTTTAGCATCTTTGGAATTTTGTTGTGAGTTCATAACTAAGAGAAGACTGTGAGAGTTGTTTTACTCTTGTTGATAATAAAATTTGAGAAAGTTCTTAGTGGACATAGCCCACATTGGGTGAACCACGTTAAATCTTGTCTTGTCTTCTTTTGTGCATTATTCATTTATGTTGTTATATTTCTGCAAGTATAATTCTGCTATATAGTTTCCTACTATTGTGGTTTGAGGAATTGTTTCCGCATATTTGTTCTCTAATTCCTAACAATTGGTATCAGAGCTTTGGTGTTTTTTTGCTAAAGTTGTAAATCACAGGAAATTTTAGCTTGAGTGGGAGCTATGACAGATGAGGGTAGATCGAGGGTTGAGAAGTTTAATGGGTAGAACTTTGGTTTGTGGAAGATGTAAATGGAGGATTACTTATATCAGAAGGACCTCCATGTTCCTTTGGATGGAAAAGCAAAGAAACCTACAGCCATGTCGATGAGGATTAGGAGTTGCTAGATAGAAAGGCACTTAGGGCAATTCATTTATGCCTCTTGATCTTCGCTTTCTTTCAACATATCATAGAGAAGACCACGAGAAGGTCTCATGAGTGTGTTGGGAAGTTATATGAAAAACCCTTTGCCTCTAATAAAATATTTTTAATGAAAAATTTATTTAATATGAAGATGTCTCGAGAATGGTTCTGCTTGCTAATCATTTTAATGAATTTAATACGGTTGTGAGTAAGTTATTCTCAAGAAAAATTGACTTTGATCATGAGGTCGTGGCTTTGCTGATTTTGTGCTCCTTACCAAATAGATGGGACAACTTGGTTATGGCTGTAAGTAATTCAGTCTCTAATAACTCAAAGCTGAAGTTTGAGGATGTAATAGGTGTGATCCTAAGTGAGGAAATGCAAAGGAAGAGCACCAGAGATTCTTCTACTTCAAAACACTTTGATGGTGGAGAGTAGAGGGAGACAAAAGAACAGAGGGAAAGGTAACCATGGGAAGTCAAATGATCGTGGAAGGTCAAAGTCCAAGAGTAAGTTAGAATGTTGGCACTATGGGAAGGTTGGTCATGCTAAGAAAGATTGTTGGGCTCTTTGGGATAAGAAGAACAAGAAGGAGGAAACTAAAGAGGTAAATGTGGCAGTAGGTGATGTTTGTTAAGATGCCTTAATTCTTTCTTTAGATAATATTGTTGAATCTTGGGTGTTAGATTTAGGGGCTTCTTTCCATGCCACCCCACATAGACATTACTTTACTGATTTTGTTCAAGGTGATTTTGGACATGTATATCTTGGTGATGATGAACCATGCAACATAGTAGGGAAAGGTTGTGTTTGGGTGAAAATGTAGAATGGGAACACATGGCTGCTTAAGGACGTCAGGCATGTGCCTAAGTTGAGGTAGAACTTGATATCAACGAGACAACTGGGTAGTGATGGTTGTAAGATTAGTTTTACGGTGGATTCTTGGAAGGTTACCAAGGGAGCTCTGTGGTCGCAAGATGTAAGAAAACCGGTACTTTGTATTTAACCAAAGGGTGCTGATTATTGTAATTTAGTTGATGTAGATGGAGATGTAACTTTGTGACACTAGAGACTCAGTCATATGAGTCATAAGGGCATGCAGATTATAAAGGACAAAGTTGCTTGGATTAAAGGAGTTAGATTTGGAATTTTGTGAGGACTGTGTTTATGGGAAATAGAAGCGGGTGAGATTCCTCAAGGTTGGACCTACTAGGAAGGAGGGTAAGTTGGATTTAGTTCATACAGATGTATGGGGCCAAGCTAAGGTAAACTCTATTGGTGGTTCATGTTATTATGTCACTTTCATTGATGATGTAACTAGAAAATTTTGGGTATATTGCATTAGAAAGAAATCTGATGTGTTTGAAACTTTCAAAATATGGAAAGCCTTGGTTGAGAATGAAACAGATCTCAAGCTGAAATGTCTCAAGTCGGATAATGGAGGGAAATATTAAAGCAATGAGTTTCTTGATTACTGTTCGGTAAATGGGATCTGCAGGGAAAATAATCGTCTCCAAATACTCCACAGAAAATGGAGTGTCAGAGAGAATGAACAGGAAAATCATGGAGCGTGTTAGGTGCATGAGGTTACATGTGGGGCTGCCACTCATGTTTTTGGCGTGAAGCGGTAAGCACAAATTTATCTGATTAACAAAGGACCCTCTATGGCCTTGGAGGGAGGTATACCCGAGGGGGCTTGGTCCGTAAGAAAATTGATTACTCATTTCTTAGAGTATTTCGATGTTAGGTATTTGTTCACATTGATAAAGATGATAGGACCAAGTTAGAGGCTAATTCGAAGAAATGCACCTTTGTTGGATATGGTGAAGATGATTTTGGTATCCGTGTTTGGAGTCTTAAAGACAAGAAAGTATTTCAGTCTAGAGATATTGTCTTTAATGAAAAAATCATGTATAAAGATCATTCTGAGAACAGAAAGAGGAATCAAAGAAAGAATACACTGTGTTAGAGGACATTGCGGACAACAAGGTGTCCAAGGGGTTGGTTCAGGCACATGCATGTTCAGCACAACTAGTTCAGTACCTCCACTCATCATGAAGCCCAAACTCCTGAGGTGAGAAGGTCTTCTAGGGTAAGAAGGAACCCGAATGATTTACTCTATTTTTGAATTATTTATTGCTCATTGACAGTGGAGAGCCAGAGTGCTTTGAGGAAGTAGTGCAGTGGATGCCAGGAAGAATTGGGAGCAGGCCATGGATGAAGAGCATATATCTCTTATGGAAAACCAAACTTGGGATCTAGTGGAGCTACCCGAGGGCAAGAGAGCATTACAGAACAAGTGGGTGTATAGAATCAAAGAGGAAGATTGAGGCAGGAAACAATACAAGGCCTCGGTTGGTGGTCAAAGGATTTGCATAGAAGAAAGGTATAGACTTTGATGAAATTTTTTCTCCGGTTGTTAAAATGACTTCTATTAGGACTGTTCTTGGTTTAGTTGCAGTAGAAGACCTACACTTAGAACAATTATATGTGAAGACTGCAATCCTTCATGGTGAGTTGGAGGAGGAACTGTATATGTAGCAGCCACGGGGTTATGAGGTCAAAGGGAAGGAGAGGTTAGTGTGCAAATTGAAGAAGAGCTTGTATGGCCAAACAAGCTCCATGGCAAAGCGGTACATAAAGTTTGATGAGCTTTTATGTAGGAGCATGGTTACTCCAGTGTCACTCAAACCATTGCGTGTACATCAAGAAGTTTCTTGATGGTAGTTATATTATTATGTGCATGTATGTAGATGATATGCTTGTTGCAGGGAAGAACATGCAGGAAATAAAGGTACTCAAGAAGCAACTAGGTGACTCCTTTGCTATGAAGGATTTAGGGAAAAAAAAATCCTTGGTATAAGAATAACTCAGAACAAGAAGGAGAGGAAGCTGGTATTATCTCAAGAAGATTACATAAAGAAGGTCTTAGAGAGGTTTAGTATGCAGGATGCTAAACCGGTTAGTACTCCTTTGGCATGTCACTTTAAATTATCAAAGGAGCAGAGTCCTAAGACTGAGGAGGATAGAATCCAGATGTCTAGGGTACCATACTCATCAGCAGTTGGTAGCTTGATGTATGCTATGGTATGCACTAGGCCTGAAATTTCCCATGCAGTGGGAGCAGTGAACAGGTTTATGAGTGATCTAGGTAGAGAGCACTGACAAGTAGTAAAGTGGATCCTTCAGTATTTGAGAGGGACCATGGAAGTAGCATTGTGTTTTGGTGGATCGGACACTACATTACATGGATATGTAGATTCAAACATGGCAGAAGATTTGGACAGCAGGAGGAGCACGACAGGTTATGTATTTATGGTTGATGATACACCAATGAGTTGAATTTCACGATTACAAAATGTTATTGCTTTGTCAACCACGAGAGGCAAGAAAGGATATGGTTTGGCTACAGTAGTTACTTGATGAGTTGGGTCATAAGTAGGAAGTTGGGAGACTACACAGTGATATTCAAAGTGCTATTCATTTGGTGAAGAACTCCGCTTTCCACTCTAGGATGAAGCATATTCAACTAAGATATCATTTCATCATGAAAGCTTTGGAAGAAGATAAGTTGAAGCTAGAAAAGATTCATACCAGTCAGAATCCTATGGATATGATGACCAAGGTGGTCACAAGGGAGAAGTTGAAGTTGTGTTCAACTTTGATTGGCCTTCATGGTTGATAATGAAGGGTTAAGAACTTTACTCAATGGAAATAGTCTCCAAGTGGGAGATTGTTGGGGTGTGGAGCCTATTTTTGGTCTTCTTGAATCAATGTTGAAGTGCTAGAGCTCAAACAGTTAAGTTTGGAGACTCCAGGAACTTTCTCGCATTCATCTGTTGTGACACATTGCACGCGAGTTGTTGTTAATCGGTCATCAATGTCGGGACTATTTTTCCAGCCATGGGAAGTTGAAAGATCGTGACTTTCAATCTTCTAGGGTCAGATTTATGGCTTCTTAGGAGGATTTTAATCCTATAAATAGAGGTGTTAGGGTATCTTAAAGATATCTTGAGTGTTCAAGAGGTCTTGAGTCTTAGAGATCAAGAGGTGATCAAGAGTGATCAAGGTTAAGAAATTGGGTGTCAATTGTTGTTTAGATGTGTTTTAGCATCTTTGTGTTAGGAAATAAGAGATAAAATATGTGGAATAATCCCTTACAGAATTGCAACAGTAGAAACTAATATGCAGAAAATATTACAGATCTCAAATAAAAGTGAAAAATAAATAACACAACACAGAAGACAAAGTATTTAATGTGGTTCACCCAATTTGGGCTACGTCCACCAAGAATCACTTACTCAGATTTTATTACAAGCCTCCACTCTCTCAATACAATACCCAGATCTGTTTGGAGCTATGATCAACAAACTCTATAGAATTCACACCTGAATTCAAAGCACATTTGTAATGCATTTGCTTGTATATGTATCATATGCATAAGACTATATAAATAGACAATTGCTTAAGCAGTTTGATACAAAACCATGGGTATCAAAACCATGGGAAAAAACTATGGGTATCAAAACCATAGGTAAAAATCCATGGGTATCAAAACAATGGGTACCGAAAAACCATGGGCCCAAAAATAGTCCATAATGGTTACCCATTACCCATGGGTTAATAAACCACCCATGAAAGTTTACTTTGGGGGCTTCACCCCCGAACCCCCTTGACCAACTCACCGGCGAGCGGGACCACCATAAAAATATCCAAGTGTAACACATAGAAGGTGTACCACACTCTAACATGAAAATAGGATCCACAAACATAACAATCCCCCACTTGGAGACTGATTTCCACTGAGCAAGCTTCTTAACCCTTCACTGTCATCCACGAAGGCCAACCAAAGCTGAACATAGCTTTAGTTTATCCCTTGTGACCACCTTGGTCATCATGTCTATAGGATTCTAACTGGTATGAATCTTCTCCAACTTCAACTTATCTTCCTCCAAAGTTGTCCTAATGAAGTGATATCTCAACTGTATATGCTTCATCTTGGAGTGGAAAGAAGATTTCTTAGCTAGGTGTATAGCACTCTGACTATCACTATGTAGCTTACATTCCTCCTACTTATGCCCTAACTCCTCAAGTAATTGTTGTAACCAAATCATCTCTTTGCTTACCTCTATGGTAGCAACATACTCAGCCTCCATGGTTGACAAAGCCACCAGCTTCTGTAGTCGTGAAATCCAACTTACTGTTGTCCCACCTACAATGTAAATATAACCTATCATGCTCCTCTTGTTGTCTACATCTCCAACCATGTTTGAATCTACATAACCACGTAAAGTGGTGTCTAATCCACTGTAGCATAAAATTATCCCCATAGTCCCTCTCAAATACCAAAGGATCCACTTTACTGCTTGTCAATGCTCTTTACCTAGATCACTCATAAATCTACTCACAGCTCCTACTGCATGGGAAATATCAGGCCTAGTGCATACCATAGCATACATCAAACTACCAACCACTGATGAATAAGGTACCTTGGACATATGGTTTCTTTCCTGCTCTGTCTTGGGACACTACTCCTTTGATAACTTAAAATGTCCTGCTAAAGAAGTCCCAACCGATTTAGCATCCTGCATGTTAAACCTATCCAATACCTTCTTAATGTACTCTTCCGAGATAAAGTCAGCTTCCATTCCTTCCTATCTCAAGTTATCCTCATACCAAGGATTTGTCTCGTAGCCCCCAAATCCTTCATATCAAAAGATTCACTTAGTCAATGCTTTCTTGAGTACTTTTATTTCCCGCATGTTTTTACCTACAACCAAAGATGTCATCAACATACAAACACAGATAATATAACTTCCATCCTCAAATTTCTTTATGTACACGCAATTGTCGAATGACATCTAATATAACCTTGCTCCATCATGAAGCTATCAAACTTCTTATACCATTGACGTGGAGCTTGTTTCAAGCCATACAAGTTGTTCTTCGCTTTGCACACCATCTCCTCTTTACCTTTGACTTCATACCCTCCTGGTTGCTACATATGTAGCTCCTCCTCCAAATCACCATGGAGAAATGTAGTCTTTACATCTAACTCGCTTTAAGTGCAAGTCTTCTACCGCCACTATTCCAAGAACAGCTCTATATGAAGTCATTTTTACTACAGGAGAAAAGATCTCATTAAAATCTATACCTTGTTTCATGCAAACCCCTTGACCACCAACCAGGCCTTATATATTTTCTTTCCTCCTTCATCTTTAACTCTGTACACCCACTTGTTCTACAATGCTCTTTTGCCTTCTGGTAGCTTCACCAAATCCCAAGTCTGGTTCTCCATGAGAGACTTATGCTCCTCATCCATGGCTTGCTCCCACTTCTTACTGGCATCTACCTGCATTTCTTCATCAAAGCTCTCTGGCTCTCCACTATCAATGAGTAATAAATAATAAAGAGAAGGAGAAAAATGTTCAGGTTATTTTCTTACCCTAGAAGACCTCCTCACTGAAGGAGTTTGCGGTTCCTATTGAGTAGGTTCCTGAACTGATTCATGGGTCACTTTGTCTCATCCGAAAGATCCTCTACCAATACATATTATTTCTCGGGAATCTTCCCTATTTTCCTGCAACTATTTTTTATACATGAATTTCTCATTAAAGACCACATCCCTAGACCGAATGATTTTCTTGTCCTTAATAATCCAACATTTAAATCTAAATTCATCACCACCATAACCAATAAAAGTGCATTTTTCTGATTTAGCCTCTAGCTTGGTCTTATCATCCTTGTTAATATGAAAAAACACCTCACATACAAAGACTCTAAGAAATGAGTAATCAAATTTCTTATCGTACCAAGCCTCCTCAAGTATGCCTCCATCCAAGGCACTTGAGGGTCCTCTGTTTATTAAGTACACACACATGCTCACCGCTCGCCCAAAAATAAAGAGGTAGTCCTGCATGTATCCTCATGCTCCTAGCACGTTCCATTATTGTTCTGTTCATCCTTTCTGACACCCCATTCTACTACGGGGTTCTTGGAACCATCTTTTGCCTATGGATTCCATTCTTAGAACAATAATCATCAAATTCATTGTTGCAATACTCCCCTCCATTATCCTCGACTCGAGACATTTTAACTTAAGACCTATTTCATTCTCTACCAAGGCTTTCCATTTAACAAAAGTATCAAATACATCAGATTTGTTTCTAATACAATTAACCCAAACTTTCCTTATTGTATCATCAATAAAAGTAACACAATAACTTGAACCTCCAAGAGATGATACCCGAGCCGGCCCCACACATCAAAATGTACCAGCTCTAACTTACTCTCTCTCTCTTCGTAGGTCTAACCTTGAGAAACCTTACTCGCTCTCGTTTCCCATATATGCAGCTTCTCATAGAAATCCAAACCCATTTTTTTGTATATCCAGGAAAATTCTTCTTTATGATGTCCATGCCCTTATGGTTCATATGACCGAGCCTATAGTGCCATAATGTTGTATTTGCATCCGAAGCCACAAGATTACAATCATTAGTACTATTAGTGGATAAATACAAGGTTCCAACCTTCTTACCTCTCCACCACAAAATCACCCTTAGTAACCTTCCAAGATTCAAATTGTAACTATCACAAGACAACCATCACTTCCTAATTTCCCCGCCGATATCAAATTTCTCCTTAATGTAGGCACATGTCCGACATCACTCAATAGCCATGTATTCCCATTCTCCGCATCTTAACATGAATGTAACCTTTTCCAACTATACCGCAAGGCTCATCATCACCAAGAAAACATGCCCAAAATCCCCTTGAACATAATCAACAAAATAATGCCTATGTGGAGTAGCGCATGAAAAGAAGCTCCTAAATCTAAAACCCAAGATTCAAATATTATGCAAAGAAAGAATCAAAGCATCCTGACATACATTACCCGATGCCACATTTGCCTCCTTATTTTCTTCCTGTTGTTTCTTCTTGTCCCAAAGCTCCCAATAGTCCTTCTTTGCATGCCTAGACTTTCCACAGTTCCAACATACAATCTTGCTCTTGGATTTTGACCTTTCCCAATCTTTCAATTTTCCATAGTTTCCTCTATTCTTCTGTCTCCCTCTAGTTTCCACTTTGTCAAAGCATTCCCTGAAGTAGAAGATTCTCCCAGAGCTTTTTCTTCACATTTCCTCACTTAGAATCACCCCTACAACATCCTCAAACTTCAACTTCGAGTTAGCTGGAACCGAGTTTCTTACCGCCATTACCAGGCTATTCCAACTTTTAGGTAAAGAGCATAGAATTAATAAAGCCCTAACTTCTTCATCAAATTCTATTGTAACCGAAGCTAGCATATTCACAACCGTATTGAAATCATTTAAATGATCTCACATCTCTTTGAACCATTCTCGGACATCTTCATATTAAACAACTTTTTCATTAAAAATATCTTATTAGAGGCGAGGATTTTTCATACAACTTCCTAATGCATCCATCGCTTATTTTGTAGTCTTTTCCTTTGAAACATTAAATAATACCGAAGATGCAAGACATAGCCAGATCATTCCAAGTGCCTTCCGATCCAACAAATCCCATTCTACATCTATCATACTCGAGGGTTTGTTCACCTTCTCAGATAGCGAGTATAAAGATCCTTCTGATAAAGGTAATCTTCCATCTGCATCTTCCAAAGACTGAAATTCTACCCGTTGAATTTATCAACCCTAGATCTTCCATCATCTACCATAGCTCCCACTCAAGATAAAAATTTCCCTGCGATTCAACACTTCAGCAAACCAAAACCAGGCTCTGATACCAATTGTTAGGAAATAAGAGATAAAATATGTGGAATAATCCCTTATAGAATCGCAACAGTAGAAACTAATATGCAGAAAATATTACAAATCTCAAATAAAGGTGCGTAATAAATAACACAACACGGAAGATAGTATTTAACGTGGTTCATCCAGGTTTGGGCTACATCCACCAAGAATCACTTGCTCATATTTTATTACAAGCCTCCACTCTCTCAATAAAATACCTAGATCCGTTTGGAGCTATGCTCAACAAACTCTACAAATTCACACCCAAATTCAAAGCACATCTCAGTAATGCATTTGCTTGTATATGTATCATATGCAGAAGACCATATAAATAGACAATTGCTTGAGCGGTTTGATAAAAAACCATGGGTATCAAAACCATGGGAAAAACCGTGGGTATCAAAACCATGGGCAAAAACTCAGGGGTATCAAAACAATAGTACCAAAAAACCATGGGCCCAAAAATAACCCATAACGGTTACCCATTACCCATGGGTTAATAAACCACCCATGAAAATTTGCTCTGGGGCTTCACCCCGAACCCCCGACCCGCTCACCAAAGTGAGTAGGACCACCGTAAAAATACCCGAGTGTAACACATAGAAGGTGTACCACACTCTAACATGAAAATAGGCTCCAAAAACATAACACTATGGAATTACATGCGAGTTCATAACCGAGAGAAGACTATGAGAGTTGTTTTACTCTTGTTGATAATAAAATCTAAGCAAGTTCTTGGTGGACATAGCCCACATTAGGTGAACCACATTAAATCTTGTCTTGCCTTCTTTTTGCATTATTCATTTATGTTGTTATATTTCTGCAAGTATAATTCTGCTATATAGTTTCCCTCTGTGGTTTGAGGAATTATTTCCACATATTTGTTCTCTAATTCCTAACATACCCCAAGAGAGAGTTATATATCAATTTGATTTTTCTTTTAGCTTTTATCTTTTGATTTATTTTGATTCTTTTTCTTTCCGAAAACTTATTTCAGCTCTCTTATTTGACAAGGGGTTAAGAACCACGGATGGCTTGATGGAAGGAGGTGGAAGTGATTGTGATGAAGAAATTTGATAGTGTCAACAAGTATGTCCAAAAGTTATTTGCAACAATTTTATTATATGTTGATTGTGATAGGATCTCTAAGAGGTCATTTGTTCTTTAATTTACTAAGGTGATAAAATACTGTGGTCAAACGAATACCATATATATAAATGTCGTAAAATTCATATGAATAGGCTAACCCAAATATCACCAAAGGGATGAAAATGATAGGAAGACTTGCAAAATTAATGGCAAGGAATGGAAGAAAGAACATCAATGTATATCCAATACCTAATTGTAATGTTTGATCTTTGTACCTTTGATTTTTTTATTTTTTCTCATATTTTTTATATTTTTGAATTTTTTTGGTTTTTAGATTTTTGATATTTTGGGGAAAGGTGAGACCAACAAATTCACTCTTTGTGGTAAGATCCAACAATAATGTTTGTGAATTATTTAATAAGGGAGACTAGGTGCATTTTTTAATCAAGGGTCATGTTATCTCTGATCTCAATGATCGAGGTGAGATCATACTCAACATATGACTATGATTTATCCTGAAACAAGGATAATTCATGTGGGAGCTTCAATTCCCTATTCATAGGTTTATACACTTTGTGTCATACTTAATGGTTGTGTTGGTTTGCGTTATTGAATCACGCTTGATTTTTAACCTTAAGATCATTAGAAATATTGGGAACTTTGGATCTCTTTGGGGTTTTGATCTAATCTTGATTAAGAAACTATTTGGATTTCTTATAAGCTGACGCATGACTTGTTTGATCTTGAGAAGTGGGGGAAGAACATGGACATTTAGAATGATAATATGGATGAAGAGAATACGGTCCAAGAATTGAAGAGAATGGACTACCGGAGGTGAGCTACTAATAGAAGATGATGAAGGGCTGCTAGAATATGGCCCTAAGATGGAAAAAATTGGGCTACAAGGACATGGCATAGGAATAGAAGATGATGGGCTACCCAAGGTTTCCCATAGATAGAAGAGGATGAAGAGCTACTAGGATGCGGCCCAATAATATAAGGTAATGGGTTACCCCAAGGTGACTCATATATGAAAGATAATGGAGGGATACTAGAACGTGGCCCCAGAATGGAAGAAGATATGAGGGAATACTAGGGGGTGACCCAAGTATAGACGAGGAGGGGCTACTCGAAGGTCTCCCATAGATATAAGAGGATGAAGGGCTACTAGGACATGGCCCAAGAATATAAGGTAATGGGCTACTAGAAGGTGACCCATAAGTAGAAAATGGAGTACTACCCAAGGGTGTCTCTAGGATAGAAGAATACAATGAAATACTAGGGTGTGGCCCAAGGAGAGATTTTTATTGAGGAATAATGATAGATAAGGAATGATCTGTAATGATAAGATAGGCCATGGATCAATGTTATACCTTGACATCTCATCATGCTCAGAGGAAGGTGAAGATGGAATAACAAAAGAAGAATCAAGTTCCATGACCTTAGGATTTTTGTTTATGTTCTGACAAAACGAATCAACTTCTTCCTCCCAATACGCAAGTGTATTGAGTTCTAGAAAGAATCCTTGTAGAGGGCTATCTTCATGTAGTCTGATTGTTCCTTCATTATGAGAGAAATTATTCATTAGAGGTTGTTGCTCTTTGATCATAGGAGGTTGACTAGAAGAAATGGGTTCGACAAGAGGGTAAGATTGATTTACATTAGAAGATGAAGATGTTCGATGAGGTAGATGAGGGGAAGGTCTGACCTTATAACCCCATGAAGAGTTTTGATAGTGCTTCAAAAATATATCTTAGCACATCACTTCTTTTTAATGGTTCGATGTGGTCGCAGACATTGATCTTTAGAATATTGACAGAGATACAATAAGGTATGATCAAAATGAATTAGAGGCCAAAGAGGAATTGGATCTTGGTTAGTATAATAAGATGACTTGAGAGAGGAAGTAGGCCTAGAGGTAGGCGTCTCATGAATGGGTGATTTGGATTTGTTTCTAGGTCATTTTTCTGAAGACAACACAATGTAGGCTAGAAAGTAAGATCACATAGTCATCCATTAAGTTGTGACATAGAGTCAAATTGGATGATTTACCAGAGGTAATCCAAGTCATGGAACTCTTCGATGGAGGAAGGGGTCGTCGAGGTGACTAATAAAGGAGGTCCTGTAAAGAAAGGGAGGACTCTGACTCAAGAACCAAATTAGATGTTTAATTGATGGAACTTGGAGTCACACGAGTCTTCAAAGGAGGAAGACATCATTGATTGGAACCCAAATAATAATTTAGATTAGAAGTTTCCAAACCATACCACCGACTATGACTTGAAGGTGGGGAACAGGAATACCCAAATGAGCTTTCTAGTGTGAATAACTAAACAAGGTTTAGTCATAATGGGAATCTTTTGATTTGAATTCCTAAACCTAGGTTTCATATTTTTGTAAGTGTGAGGAACCTTACAATAATCAATCATTGTTAGTGTCGTTTAGGTAAAAATGTCTAGACCTAGATAGTGTGATCAAACATATTCAAAGTGAGGAAGGTTCCATGTCAATTCGAGTAGCATAATGGCAACCACTAGACATTTCGTAAGTATGGAGATGTGTGCTTGAATTTCTGAAGAATTTCTAAGGAAAAAGACATCATGATGACACAATCTCAATGAGGTAAAAAGGATTGTCCTATAAAAATAATTTCCGGATGAATGACCACAAGGAACAATCATGCAAGTTTGAAACACAAATCCAATCAATAAGGAAATACTCCTATGTAAAATGTGTGTGAAAATGATAGTTCGATGCAAAGGTGATCAACATAATGTCAATACTTACGCCAACCTCGAAATGAACAAGGTGTAAATATTAACAAAGGGTAGATGTGACTCCCAATCAAAGGATACCACGACGTGTTTAGTAACCAAGGCCTAGATGTTAAAGGGTGAGGTTTACAAATGTAAGCCATGTAACCACACCAATTGGACATGTCTTTCAAGATTCACGGAGAAGCAAGATATTAGTGTCAAAGTGGTAGACACTCTTTAATATTTTGGACAATGTTTGAAGTAAAACTAAATCAAAGTATACTAGGGATGTGCTAAAATGTGGGAAACGTAATTGACACAATGAGGACACTTACATTATGTTTACGAAACATGCCATAAGTATTTTTAATTGTGTCAAGATAAAAAAACAAGGTAACACGTCAAAGGGAGATCAAATGATGACAATCATAACTATGATGATGATCTTAAAATCAAGATCAAGTGGTTGTCAAAGATATAAGGACGCATCCGTGCACTTTAGATGTTTAACAACTCAACCAAAAACATGGATGAGCGTAAATGGAAAAAAATGTTGTGAACACTATCTATGACAACATTCCTGAAATATGCCTTCTTTTGTCCCAAATGGGCAGCAAGAACACAAAGGTATAGATCAAAAAATGTGAAAATAAACTAAGCATCACTTGGGCGAGTTTCTCCTCATCCGAAGGTGAGAACAAAACCAAGCTAAGTGACACGTTTTTTAATTTTTTGATGAAAGACACTTAGATCTAACTCACGTGGACTCTTTTCCTTATTCAAAAAACAAGATTCAAACTCCAAGTAAGTCGTCACTTTGTGATGGATCGACATGTGAAAATGGACTAGTAAAGTGGGCTCAAAGACAGAATGCATTTCCTAATAAGATCACTCAACTAGGTGTCAACAGTTTGTCTAATGCAATCATGATTTACCAACAGAGTCCCACCGACTGATTTGGGAGTATCTCAGCTTTAATTTACCCCAATATAATATAATGAGCAACTAGAGTGTTCAGTTGTATCATCACCGGAATCACAATACGTAAAACTTTTAATCTAATGTACAATGTAAAATCTAGTCAAGCGGGTAAGTGGAGTGCTTCCTGTTTCATCTACAAGGTTACTCGGTAGTGTATTACTTTAGGGTTCTTGGAACCACCCCCATTGTTGTAGCTTAAGGCCTTATGCCAAAGGGGTTATGTTCCAGCTTGAGTAGATAGGTATGTACCCTTTTCCAAAACCCAATACAAGTGTGAAGTGAAATGGTGTTTTTTTATCTTGCTTAACTTAATGTGGTTTTAAGTAGCACACCATTTGGAAACTTGTATGAAAAAAAGTGTATTAGAAGGTTTTGTTTTTGTCTTGGCATCTTTCTTTGACAAACGTTAGGACCTATACGCATGGAGTTAGTAATTTTCCATTGAATATTGATATCAAGAAAGGGAATTTACACATTGCTTTTGATTCCTAAGATCACCAAAAGGCGCGAAGGAAGAGCATATGCAATGTGAAAATTCCACTAAAACAAATTATATGGAAAGTATTTTACCCTTTTTAGAAGTATAAAACAAGTGTTTTTAGACGTGACAAAAGGTTTTAGAAGTGATTTTGATCTCCAAGATCACCTAGAAGGTGTGAGGAGAGAGCATACACACTTCACAAACCTCGTTCTAGCTATGAAACGAAAACACTTAAGTTATGCTAGTTTTAAACAACTAAACAACACCCTACACTTACTTTGTTAGACTTTGAAAACCTATGAAAATTTGAAACATGAGATTACAAACTTGAGGAAATAAAGTTCAAATTTTTAACACCAACACCTACACATCCATAATGACACCTATGTGCCCTGGACAATGGATATGCGCCCCAACCAACGTGGATGTGTGGTAGGGTTTTATGATAGGTGTGCTAGGGTTTCAATGCAGACACTCTCAACCCAACGGATACGCCTACAAGAAAAATAAATTAGAAAATATAGTGTGATGGAAGACACTAGCATGTCTAGAGACACGGGTATGTCCAATAGTTGACGGAGATTCCTATAGTTTGATGGATATGCCTGTGGTTCAAAATGATAGATTTTTAATAGTATGCCAATATACGTCAACGTGTCCAGAGTGACAGGTATGCTCGCTAGTTGATGAATATGCCTATGGTTTGATGGATACATAGACCGCTTTAAATGAGTTTTCAATAAATAGTATGATTTGACGGGTGCGCGCCAACTCAACGCGCTGCGCTGTGGTTTCAACAGACACACCCCTTCTAAGACACTGTGTGTACCCCTAAAAACCCGCAAAGTCACGTAATAAACTTTTTGACAAGAAAATAGGTTAAAGGTTAGTTAAAGAAGCCTATTTCCAGCTCAAACCCACAAAAATGTATGAACAAGGATGATTTAGCTCACTTAAAAATGAAATCATGTAAATAACAAGTTGTTTCTCCTAAAAACATGAAATTGGACTGAAAAATCTTGAAAAAGGCCCCTAGAGGACAATGGTGAGTGTCCCACCGGTGTGCCAAAATGTTCATGAATAAATTATATATGCCATGGGAATGAAGCTAAAACATATAACCTCATCTACACTAAACCATCATGATAAGAGATAAATGAGAGTAATATCTATCATTGTATGAACTAGATTAACTCTATAATAACATGATAAAGGTACTCTCTACTCTTTAGATCACTAATTAAACATTAAACCTAAGAGGATCAACTTAGCAATCAAAGGTGTCATTAGTTATTTATGGTTCTCAAGCTTTCAAGAATGGAGTCTCGCCATTAATGGCTTCAAGGAAAATGGTTCTCTCCATATTACTCAAAACTTGGTTTAAGGATGCAAATGGAGGTGTTAGCTCAAGGTCAATGGAGGAGGTAAGCTTAAGATCAAATGAATAAATTATATATGCCATGGGAATGAAGCTAAAACATATAACCCCATCTACACTAAACCATCATGATAAGAGATAAATGAGAGTAATATCTATCATTGTATGAACTAGATTAACTCTAAACTAACATGATAAAGCTACTCTCTACTCTTTAGATCACTAATTAAACATTAAACCTAAGAAGATCAACTTAGCAATCAAAGGTGTGATTAGTTATTTATGGTTCTCAAGCTTTCAAGAATGGAGTCTCACCATTAATGGCTTCAAGGCCAATGGTTCTCTCCATATTACTCAAAACTTGGTTTAAGGATGCAAATGGAGGTGTTAGCTCAAGGTCAATGGAGGAGGTAAGCTTAAGATCAAATGTCTAATTAGCTTAAAGCTAATACAAATGAGATCTCAAAGATTTCTTAGGCTTGTTTTGGTTTTGTGTTATGTAAAGTTGTAAGTTTGAATGGGTAGGATTAACCTTGTATTTATAGTTTTCGGTTTGGAAGAGTTTGGAATTCTAAGGCATGTGGGACAAAAGTCTAAGAAAGATTAGATTAGTTAACCTTGGTTTAGGCTAGTTAACTAGGGTTTAGGCTAGTTAAGCTTGATTAGCAAGTGATTAGAGACTCATTGAGAGTTAGGAGGAGTATGCTTAGTCAATTATGACTGATAGATAGCCTAAGAAGCCTACGAAGTGGTTCAAATAGAACTAAGGAGGTTTTGAATGGTCAAAAGGAGGAATGTTTAGCTAATAAGAAAGATATTAGCCTAATTACCTAATTTATAGGAGGAATATGACTAAAATAGTGTCCTGAATGGGAATCCAAGAATGGAACAAAGAATGTGGAACTAAAAAGTGTCATTAATTGCTTGAATTGGAGAAAATGCTAAGTGTACGCATATTTTATGTGTCTATAAAACTTAATACTTATGTTGCTCCACCCACTTCTCTAGCCACTCAACCCCCTACTTCTACACTTCCACCTATCTCTAATGTTCTGGTTTCCATCACCACTCCTACAAATCACTTAACTCCTCTTTGGTTTCACATCAATGACAATCCTTCTTGGTTGCCAATCCAGATTTAACCTCTTTGTATCATGATCTCTAGGCCCAAATACACAAATTACAACAAACCACTACATCTCCATCTTTAGATTCTACCTTGTTGCTACACACTCTCTTTGCTCCTATCCTCTCCACATATCCTCTACCACCTAATGTTTTCACTCCTAAATTGCCTATTTTTAATGGACATAGTAACCCCTGGGAGTATCTTCACACCTTTCATGTTGCATGTCTTGATTTTGCTGATGATCATCTACTCCTCATTAAGATCTTTCCTCATAGCATCCATGACTACACCATGTGTTGGTTTTACGATCCACATATTTATTCAATTTCTTCTTTCACCCATTTAACTGACACTTTCCTCACACAATTTTCCATCAACATCGGCTCTAAGATATCTTGCACCTAGCTAGCACAACTTAAGCAAGGACCCAATGAGAAATTTTCCAATTATGTCTTAAGATATAAGAAAAATTTGGCCAAGATGACTAATGTCCTTACCGACGCTAAACTACAAGAACTATTCATATAAAGTATTTTATCACCTCTCTCCAAAAGTGTTCTTTTTTATACCATTTCTTTATTTGATCAAATTTTTCATACCCTTAAACTTTGTGAATCCAAACTTCTATCCATTGGAAAACTCAAATATCAAGACCAACCCTCTTCCTCTACTTGTTTCCAAACTAAGACCACATTTAAACCTTCTACATCTAAACCTATTGACATTAAATTAACTATTAACACCACTATCCCTTCTAAGGAAGTTTCCTCCCACCCACCTAAGTGTACATTTACAAACCTCCCTATGGTCCTACATCTTATATTACAACAACACCTCGATAATAACCTCATCACCCTTCCACCACCACTTGAGTTAGACCCATCATGACCCAAAAGATGCAATTACAATGAAAACTTCCATTGTGATTACCATCGTTGTGTAGGCCACTCTACTAACCATTGTATGAAACTTCATGCAATTATCCAAGATCTCATTGATAATGACCAACTAGAATTCCCCGCACCTACTAGCCCTCCTCCCACTAAGGACAAGGGTAAAGTCAAACTCTTTAACAGAGAATCCAACCAACATGACAAAAAGGCCATGGACTCTTCAGCTAATCATACATACCATGCCACACCACCTCCAGATGTGGGAGCACTCGACTTCTTAGTCATTAACATTGATACAACCCCCTATTATTTCTTTCTCTCATGTTGACTCTCACACTACATTCACATTTAACCATTTATACATACAAGCCTTTATCACCTCAACCCCTATCAACAACACTAAGGTTGATCCATCTTCTCCTATTAGTACATGTTCCTTGTCTCTTTTATAATCTATTGGCTATCCTCCATTGTAAATTGACTTTCCATTCAAGAGGCCTTATGGTGTCATTAAGTTACCTATCACAGTTGGTCCTCTCACTCTTCTCATCCCTTTCTTCATTAATCAAGTAGTCAACCACTGTGACTTGCTTCTCAGCTTAAATTGGATCCGTAAATCCCAAGATATTGTCTCCATCAACCACTTGCACCTTAATTTCATCTACAACAACCGAGTTATCTCCATTGATGGCATTCCCATTCACCTCCGACACCATCCCATTCTAGTTTCACTTCTCCTGCACCTCCTCCTCTCCCTCACACAGCTCCTCTGACATCACCTACATTGCATCCTCTTCCTACCCCATCATCTCAACCAGCCCTTGTGCACCCACTCCATTCTATTATTCCTACACACTGCCATAGGCCTATTCCTAGGACTACTACTACCTCCCATTAACGGTCACCACCTCACTTTATTCCACATGGCTCGTTTACTTCCACATGTACTATCCCACCTCACTCACCATCACCCACACACTTTACTACACCTCGATATTGGTCTTACGTACACCCATTGCATGCATATCGACTTCATTCCCCACACGTGTTTGTCTCACATACCACCCTTTGCTCACCATCGTCCTAAGGTGTCATCATCTTCACCACCAATTTTCAAACCTCCATCCCTAAACCTTATTGGTTGACCCCTCCTTTATGACACACTCGATGACATAGAAAATTATATTCAACCCCCTTCTCTATTCTAGCATACTTGAACCATCCTACATTCATCATCATTTTTATCTTGTGCGTCAGAAGCACCCTCATTACCCGATGAAACACTCTTGTGCTTTGGTTCACACTCAAATTTTGAGGGATTACCATTACACTGAACCCCACACACTTCACTATAGGTCCTACACTTTTACATTATACCATCCTACACCTATACATCACATATCTTCATATCACTCATCATCCATATACTACACTAGTCATCATTACATATGAGCCTAGTTTCACATCCCATCTTTACATTCTACATTTATGCTAGAGTACATTATATATGAGTCTAGATTTCTATATCACCACTACCCATTCCATTTTCTATCTACACCTACTACTACATCTTACACACCCACACCGCATCCATGCATCCTATATATTCTACATGCTACACTAGATTTCATTATACATGAGTCTAGTTTTACCTGTCATCCTTAAAAATTATATTTCTATCTACACACTTATTACATTTCACACATTACACATTCCATACCCATTACACATTCTACATTTCATTTCCCACAATGCACATTTACATACCCTACCCCTTTACATGGCTGCTGATCTTAGATGTCTTCTATGTGTTGTAATCATCACCCTATGACGCACTCTAGTTCCTCACCATACTCATTGCCGAGGGTTTACCAATCAAATTAACCTTACCTACATGTGACATGTTATCATACCACATTCATCCGACTAGTGACCAATAGTCTAGGCTATATTGTCAACCACACTCATCATCACATACCATTGTGGTATACACCTTTGGTTAAATAACCACTCCCTTCATCATTTCTAGTTATTTTATCATCTGCTTAGCCATATAAACTATTTCCTTCTATCATCATGTAGTGGTATACACCTTAGGTTAAATCACCACTCTTTTATTCAATTTTTTATTATCCTCTTACATCCTATCATCACATATTATATTATCATATTCTACATCATCATTTATCCTACTCATCGCTTAGTGGTATACGCTTTAGGCTAAATCACCACCTCATTCTTATTCATCATGGAGTGCTCTACACTTAGTGCTACACAACCACCTTCTCGTTATCCACTATAATCTCATATATGATCCATCCAACTTCATCACCCATCTCCTAGTGATATACGTTATAAGCTAAATTGTCACCTTCTTCTTCCATCAGGTAGTGATATATGCTTAGGCCTAAATCATCACTCACACCTCCCACACATCATGGTATATGATTAAACTATAGTGTCCACACACACCTTTCTAAAGGATGCATTCCCATCCATTCATCTTATAATGATATATGCTTATGGTTACATCATCACTCTTCCACGTAACATGTCATGGTATATGCTTAGGCTATATGGTCCATGCACGTCTTTCCATTAATCTCACCACTATATAATCATTCTATTATGATATACAACTAGGGATAAAGAATCACTCCTTCATTCAATGAATTCATTATATATGGTTCATGCACATCTCTCCCCATGTCACATTTCATCACCACTACCATACACAAAAATCATAGCATGCTAGATATAACCAACACTACTCGGCTATTTACCGATGATGCAATCTCGTTCATGGTTAATTGTTGACTACATCGAGGGGAAAACCAAATGAACCTAACCGGATACACATTCCATCCACTCGAGGGCACGTTTCTCCTATCATTTGATCTTTCATTCCCTTTCATCCATCCACAACACATTACATTGTCTTGGTAGCATTTACTCTTTCTTATTGGTGTTTCACATGCTCACTTTATTACACATGTTAGCTTTCCTTATTATATGTCATTATCATACACACATGCACATCCATCCCTTTGTTTAGTGTGATCACGAGATATAGGACACTTACCCATGGCATGGATGCTCACCTTCTACCCTTCCCATACTAGTCATTGGGGGCATCCACATTTGTCTCATATAGGTGTTATTATTTTATTTTTAACTTAGCATCTTGTACTACTTGTTCATACAGGCTTTGAAATATTTGTTATCACTCTAACATGCTAATGGATGTTCCATGTGCAACACTTGTTTTCATGCGGATTACATGTTTCTATGACTACCTCTTTGTTTCTAATTGTCTACTTTTTTTTCAATTGTATGCATGCTTTTCCCTTTGCTTATGTGCACACTTGTCTATTCTTTGTGGCCATTATGTCATTATGTGTCTTGAGACATTTTGAGTGATGTCCCATGTTTGTAGCATGCTTTATGCAGTCTTCTTGTTTTTTATTACATGTTTACACTATTGTGCTTGGTAGTTTTTCTATATTGTCTGTATGTTTTACACTTATTACATGCATGTGTTTTCATACTAACACTTGTATTGGCTAGCCATCCCCTTTTGTGTGCCTTGGTATCTACCAAGTTTTTTCCTTTTCCCACAGTATAGGGTAGAGTTCTACTGGTCGAGTGTAGTTGGTCCTCTTTTGGGAATTCATTCTCCTTCCAAGGTCATCACATGTGCCCCCAAAGAGGGGGAATCATTGAGGGTTTTCTACTAACACAATATATTTACATTGGTTCAGACACAACGAGTGAGTTCAGACTAGTCTATAAACTCCATACACAATAGCCTTAATAGGACATGGTGTTCTTCATAAATTCTGTGGAGTGGTTACAGGCTCAGGGGTTAAAGTGGGTGTGGCTCTCTATGCTTCTCCATCCAATGGCATCGGATCACCCAAAAAATAAAGATCGTACAGAGACTTAAAAAAATTCAACATAAGAAGTTAGAATTGGAGGACACCGATCATTTCCTCCCTACACTTCTTCATCCATGGTGGCATGAGATCTCTTGAAAAACTTGTGATAGTACAAGATATCCTTCAACACCCTTTTTCTTGACATCAATCAAGTGCACATGTTCCATTTACATTTATTTTCTAGAATATTTTACATTTGCGTACTTTACACATGCATATTTTACACAATGTTTTAACATACATACATATTTGACTACTTAATAGTTTTCTCTTTAGAGGTTTGTTGTATGAGAAACAAGCAATCAAATTGGGGGCAACATAAACAACAATGATAACAACAAAGGATAACAATGACAACACACCGTGATGGTACTTTACATACTAACCATACACGTACATTACACACTCGTAACAGCTACATAAGCATTCCTCCCTAGGTTCACTCTCATCACCTTTTATGCACATTTTTCAGCTTTAGAATCCACGTTCCTCCAAATTTTTATTGTTTTCATTCCACGCTTGATTCAAGTCCATCGACACATCTTCTTCTACACTCTATATGGATATCGGTACACATCTTTATCTACTTTATGTTATCGATATTTCCTCTCACAAACATAAAGTGGGGGAAAAATGTAGACACAAAATTATGCACTTTACACATAATTTGGCCGGGCCTTATACTACTATTTACAAGGTTCTCAAGTGTACAAAGTTCTAATTAATCCCACCTTTTGGCCATCTTTATTTTATATTTTATTTCATAGTTCCCATGTATTTTCCAGCATTTATCCACCCATTTCACAATTTCCCCAAAATTTTAGCCCTAAATCAGGGTGCCCCCACCTTTATATTGGGGTGCCTTGTCCCACCCTAGGTGCCCGATCTATCAAACCTCATTTCACTTCTTTTGGGTCATTTCTAGTTTTTGGTCATCTTTATCTTTTTCTCATTCGGCCTTGTCTGGATCAATCAATCAATTAATATTATAAAGGGAATATGAAGGTAAATCCTGGTAAAAATAGGGAATAGAAGTGAGGAGGGAGTTACTGGACTGGTGGATGTAAAATTTTCTCGATAGTGGATTTATTCTCTGTGGTTTTTACCTATTTAGGGGTTTTTGCGTTATATATGTTTTGAGTGTTCTATGTGTTAATTTATTTATGTTGTATAGTTACATTTACATTTATGTTATAATGTTTAACTTTACATTTAATTATCTTGGTGAATATATTTTTGCACCCCTCGTCCCGACATGGTACTTAAAAGATTAATAAATTTAATTTAATCCTAAATAACCTAAGGTTGTAATGGTTGGGAATTTAGGTGGTTAAATTATTTGGGATGTTATTTAACCTCCCCCTTCCCCCACATAGTCAAGTTTTGCAAAGTTATTTGGGATTTTCAACTCGCGTGTAAAAACTCATGTTCGGAATTACTGTGCCTTGAATACTAAGGTAAGGGATATAATGTTTTTGAAATATTTTTATATAGTTTATATAGTGTGCAGGAATTCAAGAAATCAAAAGGGGAAATTAAAAATCCAAAGTGAAACTCAAGTTTACAGGGGGAGACAAGATTCGAGAAAATAGGTCCTTTAAATTTTTCCATTGGTCAAGTAAAATCCTTGTCCCCTGGTAATAAATATGTTTTTAAATTTTTACTATGATATTTAAACCCCTTTTTCCATGTCCTAGAAAGGGCCTCTATAAATTATTTACACCTATAGTTTAAATACAAACTATAATATTTGTATAGTTTTTATAAAATCTTCATATTTTATAAAAATATAATATAAATATATATATATGTATGTATATGTATATGTATAATTTTTATATATAAATAGATAGATATATATATATATATATACATATATATATATATATATATATATATATATATATATATATATATATATATATATATATATATATATATATATATATATACTATATAAAAATATATAAGGTTATGGTTTATATAAACCTAAAACTAAATTATATAAACCTAAGTCTCTAACCTAAAAACCTAATCGATTGCATATATTAAAACAAAAACATATATTAAAAATTTTGTGCAAACTTATATGGAGGCGCCCCCCTAGCTTGTACCACTAGTGCACACCTTGTTTGCCTCTATGGGCCCTCACCGTGCCTACCGCATGTCCCACATGAGACCCCCTCCACTCTATCATCCGCAAACCCTCCTAGTTCTCCTTTGCATGATGGGATTAGTCCCACATTGGGGATGGAACAGCTTAGTGGTATGCTTTAAAAGCCTTACCACACAAAGTTCATGGTTTGAATTCGGTCCACACCACCCCATTTTTTAAAAATACCTTACAAGAAAAGATCATATAGATATCATTTTTCATTGTGAGTGGCTCATCATGGATGCATACGTGGTCCTCGGTATGGCTCTGCACTGTGATTATACGGCTCGACTAGTTAAATTTAGTTTGCAATGAAATTTGAAATATTGATATCATCGGCATGATAACTCGGTGGATAAATCGTAGAGTTGGTTAGCCAACTCATCCGAGTTGATAGAAAATCCTACCCGATACAGAGCAAGAGCTCCAAAAAAAAAAATTCTATATAAATTTTTTTATTTCTTCAAAATAATAGACAAATTAAAAAAATACATTTTTGTAAAAATAGTAAAATTATATTTTTATTTAAAATGATATGATACAATGATAATTTTTCATAGTCATCTTTTACAAATATAAAAACATTTTCACTTACATTTCAAATTAAGTTTTTGATATCATTATAACATATTCATGTACGATTATTCAATTAAATAGTACCTCCTTTTTTGGCATAAATTGATCATGTTTGATAACGAGGATTAATATACAATAGGGGAATTTCTATAAAACTATTATTTTAATCCTTGTTTGTTAATTATTTTTATCTCTATTTTATGAAAAAATGAGGTCTAATAAATTTTCAATTGATAAATCTCAGATGTTGAATGGAAAAAACTACACCATTTGGTAGAATCAATTGAAATAAAAATTTATGGTTCGCAAATTATGGGAATTTTTCAATGGAACTGAGATAGTTCCTACTAGAAGACATACAACCGTTGAAAATATCATTACCTATCAACAGAAAGTACAAGAGGTGGTCTCCATCATTTTGCAAAGCATATAAGATGATTTTCTACTTCATATTGAGAATCAAGAGAGTCTAAGTGAGGATTTGGATCAATCTTAATCAATGCACGAAGGTATGTGTTTGTCAAAAATTATTAAATTGATTTTAGAACTTATGACAACTCCCATGAAGGGAGATGAAAAATTGATAAATTATTTAGCAAAAATAAAAAATTTAAGTCACAATTAGATGGATGTGGTAGTAATTTTATTCAAGATAAATTTCTTTATTTTATTATTCAATTGAATATTCATGAAAAATTTAGAAATTTCATTTCAATTTTGAATTCAAAATATCAAACAGAACAAAATATTCCAGATTTGCAAACCCTTAGTGCTCTTCTTATACAGGAAGAACAAGTAATGTCAAATTTTGATTCTAAGGAGAATGCCACATAGACACTTCTCACTTAGAAATCAAAAGGTAAAACCTCTAGATTAAAAAAAAAACCAAAGAAAACTTTTAAACTTCCTAAAGAAAGATAAGAAACCATGAAATCTAAGAGTTAGCTTTGAAGGTGTTAGAAAGAAAAATTTTGGGTGGACCAACTTGTGGATTTCTTGCCAACACTCTAGGAATCTAAGTCCCTCTAATTAACGATTACAGCTATCATATATACATGCGCAAGTAAAGGTGGATATTTCTAGTGGCCTTGTGGTCGGGGATCCAATAGCGGCACTCCACTGACCCTATGGAAAAGCTAGCAATTTATTGCTAGAGAGGAATTTGTTAAGAGAGTGGGAAAGGGAGTGAGAAAAGAGAAGAGGAGGTTAATTATGTGGGTAGAAAATCATATTCCCACACCCATTAACCAGAAATTTCACACGCACATTAAAGTTAAGAAGAAACAAACATGTAAATGGAAACAAGATGAGGTAAAATTAAGAACTCAAAGTTTCTAAAATCTCCTCATCAAAAAAGGCATGAAACTTCTTGTATTGATTCTTGAGAAAAATTATACATAACATGGAAATGGAGGAAATTTGAGAATGATGGGAATCGAAGAACTTGGCTATCTCCTTTAGTCTCTCAATGCACTCTTGAATTTACAAAATAAATTACCAACCCTTTGAAATGGGAATGGATTTATAATTTATAGGAAGAGAAAATAATCTTCGTGTGACCCACATTGACCCTTCATATGCCTTAAAACTTTTCAAATTCTTAGGAAAAATTTAAGTCCCCTTTTATAACTTAAGGGTGACTTATTATATTGAAAATAAAGTCATTATTAATTGCTTAAGGCATTATGAAAAATTGCAACCCCAACAAAGAATTAGAACATGGAGAGAGAGTTAGGGTAGATCGAGAGAGAGAGAGAAAAGAAGGAGGAATCATGCTGATGAAGAATCTACTCCTGTTGACGCCTAGAAAGCTCAGTCAGATTGACGTCAATACCTTTGAACCCTTTATGGTGAATGACGTTATTATGTTATGGATGGGTTTTTGTGGGAAATTTCTTTGGTTGCATGTGAGAAACCACCTCCGAATGACCTGCAGATGACACAAACTAAGTGTTTAGAAACACTGTTGAATGGAACCCTTAGCGACCAGAGGTGTTACTCATGACAATCCCCTCTAAAGAGATTGAAGTTTTGGAACAAATCATGTTCGATTCTTTTTGACAATGCCACATTTCTTAGTTGATTTAGACATGGTCCTGATGAAGCATATTATGAATAGTTTGATGGTGTCGACTGATCAAATTCCAACTCCCGCATACCAATTGAAGCATGAAATGAGTGTCGAAAGACACTATTGACATCCTTACTATCATCTACTCTGTATAGTATGATGATAGAGACTGCACTTTTTCTATCTCCTACTTAGAAGAAAAAGGCTATGCCGGATTTTCCCCTTTCCATTTGTACTTCATGGCTCCTTAGCATGAAAAATCAACTTACTATTTTTAGTAATTATGAAAAAACAACTCCCTCGAACCTCAACTGGATGTTGCGACTTAGATTTTCCTTTCTCCCTGCATTCCCCTCACTTTCTGGATCAATTTACTATTTTTGGCAGGTGCTTGTGGGATCACTTACTATTTTTAGTAAGTGTCAAATTTGGACCAAGATGCCCGTTTTGATGAATTTTAAACTACAGTGCATTTTCTGTGTTCAACATCTCCCTCGCAGGTTCTTCTATTGATGAATTTCCCAAAATAGAAATCCCTTATGCAGAAGACATGCTATTTTTATAAAGTGGGCCCCAAGAGGTCAGATTGATATGGAAAAAAAAATTCAATATGGTTTGTTTCCCAATATCAGCCCTCTAAATCTTGGACCCACCCGCTCAACAGTTTGGGAGATTTTAAACTTTTAAATTTATGACCTAACACTTCTAGACACAATAGCCATTAATGGACCTCAAAAATTTTAGTTATGGATTTTTCCTCCATTCATGATGGAAATCACATTTTTATATGGTTTTTCACTTCTCATGCTTCCATTGAAATATCATTTCGATCCAATTGTCGGTTTGACAAGAAATCAAGCTTTTTTCTCCGTTGGGCCGAAAAGAGGATTTATTCATTGTGAATTTTTTACGCCATGGGAGGAGGGTCTAAATTTTTTTATGATTTTTTTATAGAGTAAAAACCAGTAAAACACAATTTTTTAATCATGTGCATCTGTTTGCAAGATCTCTTTAAAATTCTATTTCACAAAGAATGGAGATTTTCACTATTCTTTTTCTTTGTTCTTCATTTATTCTCCTTCGTTCGTTCAATATTTCTCCTCGGACCTGCGTATCACCATGGGGTAGAGGATTTCATTTCTTTGGAAAATATTTTTGAGCTTCGGAAATTCTAGAGTGGTGGTGAGAAGTTATAGAGAAAGTTATAGAGCAAGTTGTGCAAAAGGAGTTAGATGTTAGAACTTAAAAGCGGGAGGGATTTTAAAAATTCAAAGGCATAGAGAGAGGAAAATTTTCATGTTCCTAATTTTCCTCACCTCAAAGGGACATGAGGGACATCAAATTTCATAGAACGCCTCGAAACTTAACATGTGGCAGAGATCCGATGATAGGGGATTAAAGCTAAAAAAGTAGCTTTAAAGCACTAAGGGGTTGGAAGCTGGTCACATGATGGACCTTGAGGATTATGAAGGGGATAGGTGCATTTTACCAACCTTGATTTCCCTCACCTAAAAGGGACATGAGGTAAATCAGTTTGCATGGTGTGCTAGGTGATGACATGTGGCAGTGACCTCACGATTGAGAATGAAGAGTTGACAAGCACCTGGGGGCTGGAAATTTTCTCTTGAAGAGGTCACATAGGTAACCAAGAGTCTGCTTAGGGGCTGGACGAGCTTTTTCATGTTTGATTTCCCTCAGCTCAAAAGGACATGAGGGACATCAATTTTCACGGTGTGTTAGGTGATGACATGTGACAAATGATCCAACAAGAAGGCTTTGAGCTCCGACAAACACCTGGGGCTGAAATGATGATCCTGGAGGTTGTATGTAGGTCCAAAGGGATTTTAGGGGACAGGAAAAATTTCTTGACCCTCATGTACCTGAGCTTGAGGGACGTAAGGGACAAAAAAATGTGTCAGGCTCCTGGTGCTGACACGTGTCCTGTTCAAAATTTGACTAAGTATGAGGTCTTGAGAGCGAACTTGAAACAACAATAACTTGAGCTCCCAATGGAATTTTTTGGTGAAATTTTATATGAATTTGACTGGAATTGGTATTTTGAATCCAATGGTGGGTTTTAGTTGTTTATTCTTCCATATATGCCCTGAAAAAGTTGAGTTTTGTTCTGGTTCCATAAACGAGCCTTGAAAAAATTGATTGTAGAACTATTGCTCTTAAGTTTTTTGAAGAAAAATAATTTCACCATATTGTATGGATTTTAATTCCCTTTCCAATGATATTTTTTTAGCTCTTAACTCCATCTAGAACTCTTGGAATCACTTCTCGAAGTTCAGTTGCTTTTTTGGCCTTGTGCACTTGCCTAGGATTGAGAAACAAAATTGATTGCAGACATATTGTGCCAAAGTTTTTGAAAAAAATACATAATATTTTAGGTCTTGGAATTACCTTTCTGATGATGTCTTTTTTTCTTCTAACTCCATTTGGAGCTCCCGAAATCACCTTCTAAAGTTCAACATCTTTTTTTGGCTTGTGCACTGCCTAGGCCCGTAAACCCTAATTTTGGTGAAACTACCCAAACTTCTCTCGAGTCCTTACCGAATCTTCTTAAATCACTTCAATGATGTCTCAAATTTTTTTACTTAATTCCATGTATGGATTGGCTTTTCTGCTCTGCTCCATGGGGTTGCTCCAGTCCTAGGAAGGCTAGTGATAGCCCTTCCCACAACTGCCTAAAGCTTGCAATTTTCAATGAACTCTTAAAATCACCGAGGGGAATGAATGTAATTTCCTAAATCATGTAGGGAGATGAGATAACATCAATAGAGAGGTCACATGGACTGACTTGGTATACTCGGGGTGTCTTGGAGGGGTAAAACTTGAACAAATCAACACAGGGGTATAGTTGTCATGCTTGGAAATTGTCAATTTCCTTATTACACATTTTCATGAAAACAACTGGCTCTAGCTTTGGTACATGACATGGACTAAAGGAATAAAATACATAACATGGAGAATCCATAATCTCAACCTTAGACCATATAATCCATTGACCAATGCCTTATCCATTGGGCCCAATGAAGTCATGTACAACTTACGAAAAGAGAGAGAGAGAGAGAGAGAGAGAGAGAGAAGGAAACCCACACTAACACCAAAAAAACAAAAGGAAACACAAAACACCCATGAAAAGGAGAAAAAACAAACAGAAAGGGAAACACACCTAGTACTCACCTATGGTACAAGGCGGGGGATAACCTACTTTCACTGAAGAACTTTTCTCTTCTTAGAGGTTACCCGTGAGTGGGAAAAACTGAGTGATGTTGTTCCGTGAAGCCATTAACCAATTCCAAAAACTAGCCTCCTTTCCTTAACTTTTTATGAAATTTAGGTTCTTCCATTATTTTCTATGTACTTGGTAGGAGTTAGTCTACATGAGCTTCTTTATGGTAAGGCATTTGCTTAGAAATTACATTTCCTTCACACTCTTTGAAATCAGTTTCATAGTGTTAGTTTCCTTCCATGTTTATCCACATAGCTGATTCTTCATTGAGCATCTCATTGCTGCCCCGAAGCTGATTTTCATTCAAATTTCTTGAATATTCTGAGTTACTTTCTTTCCTGAATCTATGCTCATTGACATCTTCTCCATGAGAAACCTTAGATTCATCCTTTATCTCTACTCCATTATGAGGTGCTTGAAGATTTAATGGAGGATTAGAAGTAACCTCATACTTGTCTTGTATGGCCATGACACAAGTTAAGAGATAAAGAATCAGCTTGGGGTCTTCCGTAAATTCTACTACATCCAATAGTTATTGCATGGAGGTCTCCTTTGTTACTTCTTACAGCTCATATTTGGATGCCTTTGAAGAATATTTATTTTGCAGCCCAAGGAAACTATCCAGGAGGGATTACTTCATCATCTTGGGAATTGTTGCATTCTATCACTCCTTCATCAAGAGGATCTTTAGATTCAAAGGCCTAAAAACTCCTTACTTCAATTTCTTCATCATGGAAATATTCTTCCTCTTCAAATGGGAAAGAAAATATCTCCATTTCATCATTGCATCCATCAATCATTGGCTCAAGAGGGGCATCATATTTCTCCTCTTTATTTATTTAAACATAGTCAATATTCACATTGGTTGAGGCTTCTAAATCATATTAATGCTTTTCTTGTAGATTCATGGCTTGCATCAGGATTTCTAGACTTAACTCAGGGTCTTTTGTTTCTTCCATTCCTCTAAGTAGTTCTTGTACAGATAGTTCTTTCAAACATTTCATAGGCTCATCACAAGCTGATCTTGTCCCTCTTTGGATGGCATGACTAAGATCATATCCATCTCTGAATAGGAATGACAAAATCTCCTCTTCATTAGTAAGAGTATAAGCTATTTTCTCCATTTAAGATTCGTCAATAATCATTTCCTCTTCTTCTTGGTTTGCATCATCCGGCAATTCAAGGTTTCCCTCTTGTAACTCGAATCTCCTCAATGCTTCTTCAAGGTCCATACCTCTCTAAGAAGGCATGTCTAGCCCTATCAAGGTAGTAATATCATCATCGTCCTTGATTGTCACAAAGTAATTCATTTGCATGCTATCTTGATACAATATGTTGGTTTTTGGGCTTCGGATTTTTGTACTATGCACCTCATCTTCTTCTCTCGGAAGCAATTTCTCAATGTCCCCCTTCACCGGTATGGTTTTGGAAAGCCAATTCATCTAAATTATATGCCCCAACTACTGACAAAAACCCCTACTTCACAACATTCCAAATGAAGTTGGAATGTCTACTACCAAAATCATCACTGAAACTTTCTAGTCTGGAAATCTAGTTAGAGCCATCTGTGCATCTTTGACCTTCCCTACAAGTGGGACATATTTTGACTCTAGGGAGTAATAAGATCCATTAGGTGGAGTAATGGTGAGTTTGAGAGCCTTGGAAACCTTTGTAGGCATTAAATTTTCGGAGGCACCAGAATCTTTATGAAATTTTCCAATACATATTCTCCAACAAGAAGGGAGATATAGAAAGGTTCAACCTTATCAGTCTTGGATGCACTCAAAGAAATCATGTTCTGTGAGGGAGGTGTAGGTGGGTTTGGTATTATTCCTTTAGAACTAGGAGCTACAACATTGGGTGTTAAACTACCACTTCTGATGTATTGAACAAACCTCTCAAATTGTACAGGATGAGTCTGCAGATATTCAGTTTCAGTAATTTGCACCTTGGCTTTGTTCACATATTCTACAAAGTCAAAGGGAGTATATGTGGAAAAGGGGAATGAAGGGACTGATTTTTGAGTCGAATAGGTTTGGAAGCAGGGTTTGATGCTTGGGGAATGGAGGGTATTTTGAAAGGCACACTAGGAACTTTCAAAGTACTAGATTTTACAGGAGCAGATTTAGACTTAGAATTAGAAGAGGCATTGGAAGACTTACTTGGAATTACAGGAGCCTTCTTACTCACTACAGATCAGGTTTTTCAAATGTGAAATCCATGAAAGGTGGAAGTGGAGATCCTCGACTGATTTTTTTGTTTTGTGGAGTTTCCATAGGAGGATCTTCAGTCTTCTTTTTCTTTGCAGCAGTGGAGGGAGATGCTCCTTTATTAGAATGAGAATGAGTGAATACTACACATGAGAAATTGGGTGCATCTTCTTCTTCATCCTCATCACCTCTATAATACTCACATAATATAATTTGTGTATCATTCTGAAGTTCATCAACTTCTAGAAAATCACCACCTTCACTTTCTTGTTCAAGCTCTTCTTCATTTTCTGACTCCTACAACTTGCATTGATAGGTGGGGCCTCCAAGGAAATCCTTCATGGTGCTCTTATAATTTTATTTGTGTTGCTTCTTTGGGAAGATTCTCATTCAAAAAATTCCCTCTTCAATGATGCCATATCATTCACCAATTTTTGCACTAATGGGTTTATTCTTTAATCTCTCGGATGTTGATTTTTACCCTTTGAGGGATTCTTGATCTTTCCAGATAGGATGATATTGTCATCCAGTTCAATGGCTAATCTTTGTACTTCAGCAATATCCCTCGGTTGAACTCTTCGTAGGAAAAATCCCACTTGGAGTTATTGAACATTGAAGAAGAATATCTTGACGTTTTTTTTGGATGGTGAATCTTCTTCCGCTATCATGCAAAGCAACCGGTTAAAATGAACCATGAAGTCTCTCATAGTTTCACTTTATCCTTTCTTCATTTCTTCTAATTGAACAAGGAGGTCTTGATAGTCCTCAATAAATCTGAATCTTTCCTCAAACTTCCTTTTGATGTCATTCCAACAAGTGATGGGTCAGGAAGGAAGGCAATAGAACCATTCTGTTGCTTTTTATTGGAGAGATTCCATGAATAATCTTATGGCAACATCTTCATGTTTAACTCCAAGAATTCTGCATGATGTGGTGAAAGTGACAATGTTTTCTTCAAGAATTTTTGTGTCATCACCTTTGAACTTTGGAAAGTTCTTGCAAGAGCTTGTTGGTAGGTCATGAAGAGGGGTTCGGGAGCGAGAAATCCTTTTATTTCTTCCTATGGGATAATGGGTTGAGGTCTTTCTACTTCATATTCCATTGTTGTTTCCGTTTCAGCTTTTACTTTATCTAATTCTTCTTCAAATTCTAGCACTGAAATGTTTTCCAATAGGAACATGAAAAGACATTGTGGAATATGAAAGGTCACTTGTAAGAATCAACATCGTGTGTTTCAACAATGGACTTCCATTAACTCCAATTTTTTTTTTTCAATTTTTCAATTTTTATTTTTTTGATTTTTGGACCTTGCGGTTATATCTTGGGTGTAGGTTCTACTAAATCTACCCTACGATGGGTGCCAAAAAATGTTGGTGAGAAAAAAATTTGGGTGGACAAACTTGTGGATTTCTTGCCAACGCTCTAGGAATTCAAGTCCCTCTACTTAACCAGTGTAACTATCGTATATGCGTGCGTGAGTAGAGGTGGATTTTCCTAGTGGCCTTGTGATCGGGGATCCAACAGGGGCACTTCACCGACCCCGTGATAAAGATAGAAATTTATTACTAGAGAGGACTTTGTCAAGAGAGAAGGAAAGGGAGTGAGAAAAGAGAAGAGGGGATTAATTTTGTGGGTAGAAAATCAGAGTCCCACACCCATTAACTAGAAAGTTCACACACACATTAAAGTTAAGAAGAAACAACCCTACAAATGGCAACAAGATGAGTTAAGATTGAGAAATCAAAGTTTCTAAAATCTCCTCATAAAAATGACATGAAACTCCTTCTTGTATTGATGCTTGAGTAGAAATTGTACATAGCATGGAAATGGAAGAAATTTGAGAATGAGGGGAATGAAAGACTTTGGCTATCTCCTTTAGTATCTCAATGCACTCTTGAGTTTACAAAATAAATCACCAACCCTTTGAAATGGGAATGGTTTTACAATTTATAGGAAGAGAAAACACTCTTCATATGACCCCCATTGACCCTTCATATGCCTTGAAACTTTTCATATTCTTAGGAAAATTTTAATTCCCCTTTTATAACTTAAGGGTGAATTATTACATTGAAAATAAAGTCATTTTTAATTACTTAAGGCATTATGAAAAGTGCAACCCCAACGAAGAATTAGAATGGGGAGATAGAAATCATGGAAAGATAAGAGAGAGAGAAATAGAGAGAAGGAAGGAGGAATCATGCCAATGAAGAATATTCTCTCGCTGACTCTTGGAAAGCTAAGTCAGATTGACACTCGATACCTTTGAACCCTTTACGATGAATGACATTCTAATGTTGCGGATTGGTTTTTGTGGGCAAGTTATTTGGCCCCAGGTGAGAAACCACCTCCGAATGATCCACAGACGATGTAAACTAAGTGTTTAGAAACAATGTTAAATGGAACCCTTAGCGACCATAGGTGTCGCTCATGACAATCCCCATGAAGAGATTGAAGTTTTTGAACAAACCCTGTCTTAATTCCCTGTGACAATGCCATACTGCTTAGCTAATTTAGACATGGTCCTGATGAAGCGTATTATAAATAGTTTGATGGTGTTGACTTCGAATTCCAAATCTCGTATACCAATTGAAGCATGAAGTGAGTGTCAAAAGAAACTGTTGACATACTTATTGTCCTCTAATATACATAGTATGATGATAGAGACTACACTTTTCCTACTCAGAAGAAAAATGCTATGTCAGATTTTCCTCTTTCCATTTGTATTTCATGGCTCCTTAGCATGAAAAATCAACTTACTATTTTTAGTAATTATGAAAAAACAACTCCCTTGAACCTCAATTTGATGTTGCGACTTAGATTTCCCTTTCTCCCTACATTTCCCTCACCTTACGGATCAACTTACTATTTTTAGCGGTGCGTCGTGGGATCACTTACTATTTTTAGTAAGTGTCAAATTTGGACCAAGATGCCTGTTCTAATGAACTTTCAACTACAGTGCATCTTCTATGTTAACCGTCTCCCTCACAGGTTCTTCTATTGATGAATTTCCCAAAATAGAAGCCCCTATGAAGAAGACCTACTATTTTTAGAAAGTGGGATTTTGGAGGTTGGATTGATGTGAAAAAAAAAATTTGATATGGGTTTTTTCCCAATATCTCCCCTCTGAAATCTTAGACCCACCCGCTCAATAGTTTGGGAGATTTAAAACTTTTAAATTTTTGACCTGGTAGCACTTCTAGACATGACAGCCATTAATGGACCTTGAAAATTGCAAGTATATTTTTCTCCTCCATCTGTCATGAAAATTATGTTTTTATAAAGGTTTTCACTTCTTTTACTTCCAAAGTGAAATCTTGTTTTGATCCGATATCGGTTTGATTGGAAATGAAGCGTTTTTTCTTCGTTGGGCGGAAAGAAAATTTCTTCACTGTGAATTTTTATGCCATGGAAGGAGGGTAAGAAGGTGATTTTCTGATGGTTTTTGATAGATTAATGAACAGAAAATACATTTCATCAATCTGTGCATCCATTTGTAAGATCTCTTCAAAATTCTATTTTGCAACAATGGATATTTTCATTGTTCTTCTTCTTTGTTCTTCATTTCTTCTCCTTCTTTTGTTCAATATTTGTCCAAGTAACTATGTATCACCATATGGTAGAGGATTTTGTTTTTGTGGAGAATTTTTTTGATCTTTGGAAATGGTGGAGTGGTGGTGAGAAGTTGTAGAGAAAGTTACAGAGCAAGTTGTGCACAGAGGAGTTAGATGTTAGAAGTTAGAAACGGAGGGAATTTGAAAATTTGAAAGTTTTCAAAGGTATGGAGAGTGGTGAATTTTAATTTACCTAACATCCCTCGCCTCAAATGGATGTGAGGGACATCATAATTCACAGCGTGCCTCTGTTTGACACATGGCGGAGATCCGATGGCAGGGGATTAAAGCCAAAAAAATAGCTTTAAAGCATTGAGGGGCTGGAAGTTGGTCACATGAGGGACCTTGAGGCATCATGGAGGGGCTAGGCACATTTTCCAACCTTTATGTCCCTCACCTCAAAGGGACATGAGGGATATCATTTTTCACGGCACGCTAGGTGATGACAAATGATAATAATCTAATGATTCGAATGAAGGCTTGACAAGCACCTGGGGGCTAGAAATTCTCTCTTGAAGAGGTCACATGGGTGACTAGGAGTATCCTTAGGGGCTGGGCACATTTTTTCATGTCTGATGTCCCTCACCTAAAATTCACAAGAAGACATCAATTTTCATGGTGCGTCAAAGCGATGACATGTGGCAACGATCCAACGGTGAAGGCTTTGAGCTCCCGTAAACACTTGGGGGCTGAACTGGTGATCCTGGAGGTCGTATGTGGGTCAAGAGGGATTTTAGGGGCTAGGTGTAATTTCTTTACCCTCATTTACCTAAGGTTTATGGGTGTAAGGGACACCAAAATGCACCGGAGCTCCGGTGTTGACATGTGTCCTGTTCAAAATTTGACTAAGTATGAGGTCTTGAGAGCGAACTTGAAACGACGATAACTTGAGCTCCCAATGGAATTTTTTGGTGAAATTTTATATGAATTTGACTGTAATTGGTCTTATTAATCCAATGGTTTGGGTATAATCTCTTTATTCTTCCATATTTTCCTAAAAAAGTAGATATTTTTTCTGGTTCCAGAGCCGAGCCTTGAAAAACTTGATTGTAGACATATTGTGCTACAAAGTTGTGAAAAAAAAACATTCCACCATCTTGTATGGATTTTAATTACCTTTATACTTATATTTTTTTTATCTCTTAAACTCCATCCATAACTCCTGAAATCACTTCCCAAATTTTAGTTTCTTTTTCGACCCTGTGCACTACCTAGGCTTGATAAAATCACTGATTGCAAACATATTGCGCAAAAGTGTTGTGAAAAAAATAATTTCACCATATTTTATGTATTGTAATTAAATTTCTTAAAATGTATTTTTTTACTTCTAACTCTATCCATATCTCCCAAAATCACCTTCCGAACCTCGTGACTTGTTTGGCCTATGTATTGCCTAGGCCCACATGAACCCTAATTTTGGTGAAACTACCCCAACTTATCCAAGGCCTTCCCGAATATTCCTAAATCAATTTCATGATGTCCTAAATAATTTTACTCACTTATGTGTTTGGTTTGTCTTTTTTGGTCCACTCCATGGGGTTGCTCCAACCTTAGGAAGGCTAGTGATAGCCCTTCCCATAGCTGCCAAAAGCTTGCAATTTTTAATGAGCTCTTAAAATCACCCGGGGGAATGAATGGAATTTCCTAAATCACCAAGGGGATGAGATAACATCAATTAGAATGTCACTTGGACTGATTGGGCACACCCGAGGTGTCTTGGAGTGGTAAAACTTGAAAAAAATAACACAAGGGTATAGTTTTCATGCTTGAAATTGTCAATTTCCTTGTTGCACATTTACATGACAACAGATGGAAAATGTCACTATTGTGGTAAATTTGGACACAAGAAATAGGATTACAAATTTAAAAATAATAGGTCAAATTTCAAAAATAAAAAGGGTAACAAATCTAACTAAAACCAAAATCAAAATAAAAACAAGAATCATAAAACTAGCCAAAAATCAAATGTAATTACTTTGTATGTCGCTTTTGTCACTACAAAGGTGCCTCTAGGAACATGATATTTAGATCTGATATCCTATCTGAACTTATTGAATGTAATGATCAAGTCTATCTGGGAGATCATTCCATTCTCGATGTTCAGGGTTAGGGAAAAGAAAAAGTTGCAAATAGTTTTATTAACAATGTGTTGTTAGTACCTAAACTTAAAATGAATTTTCTTTCTTATTCTCAATTAACTCAAAATAACTATAGTATAACATTATTAAAGGATAAATGGTTTATTAAAAATGAACATAATGTTACTATAGTTGAAGGCATTCAAAGAGATGGTTTATATGTGTTTTTGGCTTTCCTTTTACTTCTTATTTGACAACTCAAAGAAGTGACATGCAATTATGGCATGAGAGGCTAGGTCATGTCAATTTCAAGAGTATGTATGACATGTCTTGATTAAACCTAGTAACTGGTCTACCACCCATTTCCCAAAATCATGAAACTTGTGAAGGATGCTTACGTGGTAAGCAATATGTTAATCCTTTTCATAGTCATCATGATGATAACTCTTCGAACATTTAGAAATTTTCCATAGTGATGTTAAAGGACCCTAGAAGTTCCTTCTCTTAATGGTTCTTTGTATGCTATCACTTTCATTAATTATTTCACTCATATGATTTGGTCGTATTTCATTAAAAATAAATCAGATGTCTTGTCAAAATTTAAAGAATTTAATTCTTTAGTTAAAAACTCTTTTGGGTATAAAATTAAGATGTTTAGAAATGATAATGGGGGAGAATGTGTCACCAATCATTTGAATCTTTTTGTGTTTAATGTTGCATTTAAAGGGAATTAAGCACTTGTTGTTTCCCCTAGCAGAATGGGATTATGGAAAGGAAGAACCACACTATTCATGAAATGGATAGAACCATGATGCATTCTACTCAAGTTCCTAAGTTCCTCTGGGTTGAAGCTATGAACACTATTGTTCATATCTTGAACAAAGTTCCCACTAAATCCTTAGTAAATTCAACTCCTTTGGAAAAGTGGTCAAATCAAAACCAAGTGTATCTCATATGAGAATATTTGGTAGCCCTACTTCCCTCTTCATTCTAAAATCAAAATGGAAGAATATTGATCAAACTTCTTTTCCTTGTATCTTTGTAGGATACGATGTCAAAACTAAAGGTCTTAGGATCTTTGATCCGTAAAAAAGAGAAGTTATAGAAAACGGGAATGTTAAAATCTTGGAAAAAACTTTTTTTTATTTTGCTTCTTCATCTTCTGATTATTTATGATGATTCTAATGAAAATTAATTTGAAAATGAAAATTGTGAAAATAATGTATGTGATGAAGAAACTAGTGTTGAACCTATAGTTGAAAATGAGATTTTTCCTAGTTCCTTTGTAACTAAAATACCTAGATGGGATGAGTCTATTATTCAAGACTCTAATCCTAAAATCTTCAAAAATGACCAGAAGTCATCATACATATCATGCTTTGATGAATTTGTATGAACCTGAACCCCAATCTTTCAAAGAAGATTCTTCTGATGAAAGATGGATAGATGCTATGAAATCTAAATATTCTTCTTTGATTAAAAATAAAACTTGGGAATTAGTCCCTCCTCCCTAAAAATGAAGTATAGTCGGATCTAGACGGTTATACAATATTAAATATAAAATAGATGGTAGTGTAGATAAATTCAAATCCAAACTTGTAGCTTGAGGGTTTACTCAAAAACCTGGTATCGACTATGTCGAAAAATTTGCACCAGTTGCAAAAATGAGCATAGTAAGGATTTTAATTTCTTTAGCTGCTCAAGATGGTTAGGAAAATGATCAAATGGATGTCAAAAATGCTTTTTTGAATGGTGATTTACAATAAGAAGTTTATATGACCCACCTAAAGGCTTTGAAGAACCGTAAAGAAATGTATGTTTATAAATTGAAAAATATTTATATGGTTTAAAACAAGCTCCTAGAGCTTGGTATTTGAAAATTAATAGTTTTGTCAATGAAGTTGGTTTTTCTAATTGTTCATCTAACAATGATTTATTTGTTAAAATCGAAGAAAATGCTACCATTCTCATTGTATTGTATGTTGATGACTTACTTATCACTAGTAATTCTAACACTTTAATTATGAAAATTAAATAAAAATTAATGAGATATTTTTGATGACAGACTTAGGATTATTACATCATTTTTGGGCATGGATATATTTCAAGATAAACTTATATTGTAGTATCTCAATCATAATATGTAACTAATATACTTAAAGGTTTAATATTCTTGATTGTAAACCAATTTTTATTCCTATAGAAGTAGGATGTAAATTTGATCTTAAACCTACATGTAAAAAATCTAATCCTACTTCCGGAAACTTGTAGTTAATTTGATTTATTTAACTATTACTAGACCTTACATTACTTACGCAAAGTAGGAATTGGTTCAAGGTTTATGCAGGAGCCTTATCACGATCATCGAAGTTAGCAAAAATAAGTTTGCCTTATATAAAGGGCACAATTAATTTTGGTTTACATTATATTTCTTCTAACAATGAATATTTATATGGATATTTAGATTCTGCCATGTTTGTGATGTGATAGATCATAAATATACAACTATATATGTATTTAAGTTTGGTGCAATTTCAATTACTTGGAATATTAAAAAAATCCAAGACTTTCAATTTCTTCTACCGAGGAAAAAAATAGAAGTGCAAAGGAAGAATCAAAAGAAGCCATGTGCACGAAGAGGTTGTTGTAAGAGATTCACATGGAAGCAAAATAAAGTATTCCTCTTTTGTGTGATAGCTAGAGTTGCATTACTCTTGATAATAATTTAGTTCAGCATCAAATAATGAAGCATATCGAGATACATATGCACTTTATTCACAAGAAGGTTCTTAGCGGTGATATAGATCTCTAGTACTTCCCGATGAAAGATCGGGTTGCGAGACTTGTTTACAAATCCATTGTGTGTTGCAAAGTTCTGCAAGTTCCATTCAATGCTTGGCCTTTTAGAGTTTCCATTGATGGAGATTTTACATCACAATTCCACCTCCTAATCGCTGGTTGGTTGATTTAATCCTTCTCCTCTACACTTCTATGCTAATTTTAAAATCATTATAAAAATATCTTGTATGATCTAAGCAAAATGATACAGTTTATGGAAAAATATAGTCTAGTGTGCATCTATTTATAAAGGAGGTCCTTGTGGTATAAAAGGATCTTAGAGATGCGGTATAATAATATTTCCACAAAAACAGTGAGAGTTAGTCTCACAAATACATGTGCTAGCCTAAACCTTTAGGGTTTATTAATTGGTAAAAAAATTTATACAAATAGGTAATGTTGGTATATGGATCCCCACTTAATATTAAGGGGGAGTGTTAGAACCATAATATTAAGTGTATCATAATATATAGTTTATATTTAAATAATATAGAATAAACTATATTCTTATTATTTAAATATAAACTTTATATTAGGTGGTTAGTTAATCTAATTAACTAACTAATTAAATCGGGTGTGCCCCATCACTTATGCTAGTGCTAAATCACTACACCCTCGAATGGAAAAAATGTGAGTAGAACATTTGGTGTGATTGGGTAACATGGGATCACCTCTCCAGTTTGTGGGACTTGGACTCAAGATGAACCTCCGGAGAACATTGGATTCATCTTTCGAAACTAAGTGTTGTACTACTTCTAGTGCAATAGAATGGTTATCTAGACCTATGTTAACATTTTCATGGGCTTTAGGGAAAGAGATTTGCAAGAAATGAAACTATATTAGGGATGGTGATGCACCAAATAAAGGGTATTGTTAGACTTAGGAAGGGTTGATTTGAAGAGGGTGTTGTGCACAAGTCAACTTTACCTGCTACAACTTAGAGAGGGTAACAAAATACCACAAACTAGGAAGCATGTGTTTTGTTTGTTAAATTAAATCAGAAAAACCAATCTATAATTCTTATAATGAAGAAGTATGAACTTGAGAACAAGCACCACAACTCAACTGCATGAAATACTCCACCACTTGATAAGCACAAAAATCCAAGAACCTACGATAAAAACTTGAACTTGCACAAAGGTACTGTATACACGAAAAATGAAAAAATAAGTATAGAAGGATGAAAGGAAAGAGATTAGTTACAAAACACACACGTTTATTGCTTCAACAACATGCACAATGCATCATACATTCAAAAGAGGCAATGGTTTCCATTACAGTGTTAAAAGACAGGCTTGAAAGTTCAACTATCTAACTCTCTAACTTGTCCAACCTGTTGGAATGAGCTCCCAACTTATATTTATAAAATAATTCCATGAGAGAGAAGAGTAAAAGTAATAAATCCCTTCCTAAATTTAAGGTACATGATGGATCATTTATTACAAAGTTAGTTGATCCACTCGAGAAGCTTCCATCATGTGTCATTAATGGCCCGTTGACTTAATCTTCTCAATTGATTAAAGGAATATTTAAATAAAATATTTTAATAATAATAATAAATATTAATTATTAAAATATTTAAATAAAAATATTAATTTAATTATTATTAGGTGGGCCCCACCGAAAACCTAGTTTGCATTGAAAAGGGGGAATCGATGTGAATAAGTCAAAAATTGCCCAATTCGATGATTGGATCACCAAGCTAACTCACCGAGTTGGACTCGAGTTCCTCCAATGAGATTGCTCTCCACTACCCGGACCATCTTCAAGTTCCTCCCATGTACTTTCCATCACCGAATAACTCTCCACCAAGATTTGTGCCAAGAGAGCTTTTGCACCGAGCTCCATCATATCAACTTGGAAAATTGGCTCATAATCTCCAATCTTCCAAAAGCATGTGGAATTACTACGAGCCTTTTCCACATAGCTTGGAATTTTTCCTTCTTGGGTCTGGGTCTATGAGCTATAAACCTAGCTCAATGGACATGTTGATCTATCAACTCATTTAGATTTCTTTAGAGCTCAACCGAGCTATATTTTCTTTGCACTCACAACAACTCATTTATATATTGCTAGCTCACTGAGAATAATTTAATGTTGAGCTCCATCGAATCATCTTCGCACTCAAATTGGGATGATGGAGATCATATCTGAAAACCAATGCCGGACCAAGATCAGGTCTTAAAATCCCCAAATGAGCACTTTGGTCTCTTATCATTGGTCCCGCACAGTAAAACCCGAGCCTTTCGATTGATTCCAACTCTTGTTGGGTTTTATATTTTGTATTAGATTGAAGCCAATCTTATTGAATTTGACCTCTATCTTTAAGACTCGTGATATTTGAGCTCAATATAACACCCGAGATACATCCTAAAATTTAACCGAGTTATCCATAGCTGATCTCACATCTAGTCTCGATCTTTCCTCATCGATCCCATGTTCACTTTCTCCTCCTCGTTGCTTGACCCTGGCACTATATAGTGTCTTCATGACTTTTCCAGACCGAGCTCCCTTAATGATGTGACCTTCACGTAATTCTTGTGATGTTGATCTCAATCTCATGAACTATGTTTTACATGCTGACCCACGAACCCAGCTTGGATGGATCGGACCTCTCACATGTGTGAGTATTGATCTCGTATGTACCTTAAATGGTCGAGTTCCATTCTTATTTATTTCGGTATTATACATGTTGTTCTTATTGAATCAATGAGCTCTCCTACTGACCGAGCTTCATTCCCAAAGGTGGTCTCGTGTTGAGCGAGATTCTTCTCTGAGCTCCATCGAGCTCTTTCACATGGGTTTTCCTCTAATCTCATTTTTACAAGCCTTTTATTTCCTTCAAGGTGAAGTTGTTTGTTATGGGTCGAGATGTGTTCAAATGTTGAGTCGAGCTTGTATTCATTGGGCTCCACTCCGCATTGAGCTCACCACCGAGTTCAGTATGATCAAGATCCTTCTTATTTCTCCACATTGAACCCAACTCCTCTAATGTCACAACATCAATGTCGAATGACAAGTTCTTAGATCGATCCTCACCTAAGCTTGAGCTCCTCCACTCTATGACAAGTCGTTGAGCTCCATCTTACACCAAGCCTCAAAGATTATTTCATGTAAGTGAGTTGTCTCATTTCCACACTAAGATACTCATGAGTTGATCATCATACTCAAGCACCAATGCATTCCAAACTACCCGAGTCATGAGCCATTATCAAGGTTGCACCCATCATGAGCCTTCTAAGGCCTCACCGAAAAGTTACAACCTATCTCCTAAAATTATCTCCTCGCCCAAGTGTGACTTTGTACAACTCACTTGACCTCAACACGGTTCTCCATTAGTTGAGCTATGCACAACTACCAAATTATCTTATCTTTGCATTGTTATGTTGAGCTTTGTCATGGCTCCGCGGTGACGTGGTCCAAACTATATCTCTATGGTACTCGAGATAAAATAATCATAAATATCTTCAAGCTTGATCACACAAGCTTGCCATCCCAATTCCCATGTAGAACTGATCATCATATTGTCAAGCCTCCATCATTCTTCCTTGTGCTCACTCGGTAAACATTCGAGTTTCACCCTAATGTAACTACGGCTCAACCTGACTATGTCTCCTTCGGTTAGCTCAATGATGTTAAGTTTGGGCTCCCTGACTTAAAAGTGCATCTTCATTGAATGGCTCAATCTAAACTTAACTCCACTTGAGTCATCTCCTCCTGTTTTCGGTCTCGCCAACAATCTTCCGCATAACTTGGCGAATGACTCGTTGTCTTATGTGAAACCACTCAATCATCTAAACATGATTTAACACCCTTGATGACTCACTTGGTGAATTGGAAACCAACTTGAATCCTCTTACGTATAACTCTTATGTTGGATTTCCATTTCGACATCCCCGTGTCCTTGGAATTTTAAGTCTCAGAACCCAAAGACCATCTTGTCATCATGACATGGCTTTCTCATCACAAAAATCCACATTGGGCAAGGATTTATGAAATCCCCTCGTGTGGAAATTCTACCTCAGAAATTTGGTTTCTAATCTCCACAATCCCCACTATGGCTCAAACCTCATCATTCTCCACCATCTTGTCTCAATTGCTAGCTCAACCTATGAGCTCTATGCCTTTTCATGCACTTTTCAATGCTAATCAAGCCATTTTCTGTCGTCCCCGCATTCTTCCTATTTGCACCATGTTTGTTGGCATGGTCCCTCAACGGACCTAAGCTCTTTACCACATCCTATGTCTTCTAGTGATTTCAACTTTGATCCAAGCCCGATCTATGAGCTCATTAAACCGTTACAATGACTCGGTATCAAACTTATCATGAGTTCACATTTTCCCATAACATTCCTTGAGTTAGGATTTGCATGTTCTTTCTTTGTGTTCCTTTAACATCTAACCGTAGAGCTTATTTCCAAAATATTTTAAGGACGAGCACTCGAGGGTTAAATTTTCCTAATCCGAACTCATCTCCAATGATTGCGATGACTCAAATTGATCGCTACTCGTAATTTCCAAGCTCCAAACTTTCTCAACAATAATGCACTTACATTTATTCGAATCGCAAATGCCTGAGCAACTCTCTCTACTCAATCCATGACTCGGTGATTTGGGCCATTCATCACCATCTCCTACAAATTTCTCAGTATCTCCATGCAACAAAACCTCGAGCCATACGAGCTTGTTTGTGAGCTCATTGTAACTCATCCCGACACTAAGTTGATCCCTAGTTCGAGCCACTCCCTTCAAGTTTTCCTATATGCCACTGATGCTTTAACTATTATAGCTCAATATTGAACTTGAATCCTTGAACCAAGCTCCCCATATTGACTTAATGCCTTCCCGACCTAGCTAGCTCACCGAGTAGCTCACCAAGCTACTCGGTGAGCTAAATTTTTACTTGATGGCCCTTGGCTTATTTTGTAAACTCTTCCCATTTTTGGAAAAATTTCCCGTATTTTCCTGACTCGACTGAATCTTTTCAATGTTGGTATTGTTCGACCCATCGAAATGAGCTCCAATGATAAATGATCGAGTTCTCAACCGAGCTAACACCAAGTTGTCACCGAGTTGAGCTCAATTTGACCTTGTTCAATGCTAGGTGAGCTCACCTATGTAATTTATTAATTATTTTAATTGTGTTATCCCATGATGACCGAATGTGAGTCCTTGGGAAAATTTTCATAATTTGATCGTAATAGGACCACGTTGTCCAATTTTGTCATGTGTTTAAAATTGGATAACAACTTAAGAAGGACATAACCCTTCAGTTATTTAAATATAACCATAGGTCATATATTTAGGATATCTATTATTATATCAAATAATATTCCAAATGGAATATGAAGGTAAATTGTGGTAAATATAGGGAATAGAAGTGAGGATGGAGTTATTGATCGAAAGATGTAAAATTTTCTCGGATAGTGAATTTATTCTCTGTGGTTTTCCACGTTATATCTTTGTTTTTGGTCTATGTGTTATTTAATTTATTTATGATGTATAGTTACATTTACATTTATGATATAATTTTTATCTTTACATTTAATTAACTTGGTGAATACATTTTTTCACCCTCGTCTCTACATACTCAATAGATGGCAATGGAGAAGACTTAGATGTAGTAGTGGTAAGTAACATGAGGCAGAGGATCTATAACACATGTAGCAAGGAGATCTTGTTCTAGGTCAATGAATTTACAACACAAAAGTATGAATGACTCACATGTGTCATATTTGAACCTTTTCTTGAGGGCGGGAATTAAACCACTCGCAGAAAATAAATTACTTCTCTAAGTCGATAGGTTGGAAGACTAGTTGGTTCATACAAGCATTGATCGTAAGATATTGTCCATGATAGGCTTTGATACACTTTAATGTAGAGTACGTAAATGATCATAGGTAAATTTAGGTCCATTTTTTATAGTAAAATGATGGATAAAATCATCTTCTCGTATCATAATAAGTGCTAATAGACCCAAATGGTAGATGATTATACCATTGTAAAGAATCATCGGTAAGATTGTTTCGAAAGTCCGTAAGTGATAAGTGATCATTAGAATAGGAATCCATACCCATGCGGTAATGTTTGAGATGTAAATGAGGGTCACCACCCATCAAAACATGTGAATGTAGGCATGAAAAATCCTTAGGAAATGCTAAGTTATGAATCTTCTTAGGAATAGGGTTGTCATGCAATGAATTTTTATCTATAGAAGCATATTAGGCCTTGATTTCTAGGGTGAGTGATTGAACCTAAGACTAAAAGTGACCTACAACATGCATGAGAGACAAGATTTCATGTGAAGGAATAGTGGAAGATATCAATAAAGAGTTAAGCAATTGTAACTTACCATTGTGAGTAATCATTGGGAAATTAAGAGGAGACAAAGGACATTCTGATGCTAAAGGAACACTAGGTGTAGATGATGATGAATCAATAGGAGATGTAGAAATGAATCATCCATAGAAGAAGTAGGACTAGCATCGGAAACATCCCTAGGAGATGAACCGACCGATGGAGATACGATGATAGAAGAAGATGGAATAATAGATGGAGATGAAGTGTTAGGAGGAGATGAAATTGTAGGAGAAGAGGAACTAATAGATGGAGATGACCCATGGATGGTGCTAGATACAACCTCAGGAGAAAGTGGAAATGGAGTAGGAGATTCACACTCAGTGGTATGGAATGTAGTTGAACCATGGCTATTAATTGTTTCATCAACATCATATAGAGACTCGATATGATAATGTCATTAAGTGTGTTATCAATTGGATCATCAACATAGTATGAAAGAGTATGTGAACTAGTATGCGATAGATAATGAGAAGAAATATCATAAATAGGAGAAGCATGAGATGTAGCTATAGTAGTGGTCTAACTAGGAGAATAATCAATATGCACATATGAACTATTGTCAAGACTAAACATGTAATCGATAAGAGAATCATCTAGAATTTCTTTGGAAATGTCGGAAGGAATATCATGATTATCTCAGTATAACATGGTGTATAACGTGAAGGCCATCACATTAGAAACATAGCCAATAAAATAATTTCCAAATCTAGTGGGAAGATGGCGTTTAATTGCTAAGATGTGTTAGTTAACCTCATTTGACATAGTAACATTGTTATAGAGAGATCTAAGCTTAGAGATGGTAGCCTTATTAAAGATTGGATTGACACTAACATTAAGCATGATGGGCTGAGAAGGAGAAGAAATAACTTTATCCATGAGGGTTTTAATGTATCCTAGGGAAATTTTTCTAATCTATGGGTTCACCAAAATGATTCTATAAAATATAAATTCTAATAAGAATCTAATATTACAATAATGTAATAACTGAAATATAAATGTTAAATAATTTATTTGATACTTTAAATTAAATGAAATGAAAGGGGAAAGTTACTAACCTAAAATGAACTTACCTTACATTGATCTGGGACTGAACAGAGTGACAAAATGGTAGGACAAAGTGACATGACATACCATAGAAAATTGCACCGAGGTAGATCTAGCCAGTCAGGGTGCCTTGGGTGCCCCGGTCTAAAATCTGGGCACCCTAGTTTATGGAACAACTCATAATCTAGTTTTGGTATAGTCATTAGGTCTTTGCAATACTTCAACTTTTTGTGTTAATGTCACACTTTCTTTGATGATTTCATCATAAACTTGTAATGATGAATCACCTAAAATACCCCACACAAAGCATAAAAACCTAAAAAGAAAGATTCATATGAAGGGGCTAGCTTGTCTTTAGCAACCACAAGGGTGGTCTTACAACTAAGTGTTACACTACATCTCAATACCAATGTATTTCTATGTGGTTGTGTGTGTAATAATGTTCATAGGATGAGCTAGCGCTAATGACAAGGAGATAACAAGAAATAAGCTAGATAACATTCAAAATGGTTGATGGAATAGAATAAAATTCCCTTTCCTATGCAGTGTGTGATGCAGAATAGTTCCCAAATGCAATCCCTTGCTCTATGTAGATAGCTAGCCCTTAGTAGAAATTTTTTTCTCATATGGTAGTATGTATGTTGTGTTTATATGGGAATATCTTTCTCAAATTTCTACACTAATGACCCAAAATGATGACTAGTACCTAGGGAGATGAGAGGGAAAACCGAATAGACCAACGTCAAATGTCAAAATTAAAACCTAGTGTGATGGGGACCATGGCACCTATAAATCATAACCATGGCACTCCATGCACCCTAATCCCTCCCTAGGTTCCCTAGTTAGAGAATAGAGACAAAAAGTGAGTAAATATTGACCTAAGACTCCTTAAGATATAACTAGAATTGTGTGGGTGAGTGATGACCGTGTGAGATAAACAACGACAAATACCACCGAATGATGACTAGACTACAAGATGGATCATTAGTGAATATTTTTCTTACGTAAGATCCATATATAAAGTAAGATACTTGGTCCTATAATAATAGTATTAAGTGTGTGATTTTGTGACTACATTAGGCATTGAGTGAAGAGTTAAGACCTAATGAGGGTTTGTGTATTCTATATAAGGTCATCATCAACCTAAGGTATGCCTTTTTACATTCATGGAGTTGCTACAAAGTGGTTTACGGAAAAGAATGTTACTAAGATTGAAGAATGAAGGTACTTTAATGTGATGACTTATGTTGAGATGAATCCATAATGCTTGTTATCTATGGGAGATAAATCTACAAAGGTTACATGGCCATGAAGGTTTAACTAATGCATCCTAGTAGGTGTCGATCACTATAACAAAATTCAAACGTTTGTGAAGAGCAAAAATGTAATGTTACAAGTCTAATGTGATCCATCAAGGTAGATGAGCTTGATTTGTTTCTTGATCAAGTATGTAAGGTGTCGTGAATGCTAGGAAGGTGGATGCGGTCATTGTTGTAGGAATATTGACTTGAAAAGCAAGTGATATGTCCAATAATGTTGTATTAGCATACAAAGAAGGTTGATTTTACTAAACATTTACTTCAATTCTATGTGACATGATTAACCCTTATATAAGGCATATATGCAAGGTAAGTGGTCAAGTTTTTCCATTTTCAAAGAGATATGGGTAGTATGAATCTAGGGGAGTCATAAGGCGTAGGTTTAAGTGATGCATGATATCCTATGAGGTGAAAAAGATTGAATTTTTAGGTCTCAAGGTGAGCTTCAAGGCTTTAGGTTGTAATTATTTCCTACAAGGTGATAATGCAAAATAGAATTATGTATGAGATTGTTTCAAATCTCAATAAAATCATAAAAGGTGGCAAGATGATGTTTTTAAACTCAAAATTATGATTTGTGGCATGTATGATTGTTTTGTATATCTCTTACTAGGAATGTTACAATACTCCCATGATGGAAAGAGGTCAAAAAAGAGTTTTAGTGAGGTATAACAGTTTTTGCATGTTTATATGATGGTTATGGTGATGATTCCATTGAAGAAGGGATTCAAAAGAGTTGAAGGAAGATAAAGAAATTATCATAAGGTATGTAATTTTTCATTAATGTAAAAACGAGGTGAAAAATAGGTGTTTTCCATCAATGACAAAGGAGGAGATTGTTTGCATGTGTGAGTTTAGGTTTTTCCATTGATGTAAAATATGATTAATGAAAAGAGGATGATCGAGGAGTGATAGAAGATGCTTTACATGATGATGACATGGAAACTCGTGTTTTTATGATTGCATGGATTGAGATAGTGAGAATGTCTTGACTTAGATAGCCTAATCAAGTGACCTAGCTAGTCTAGGTAATGGTGCATGATAGTTTTATTTGCTTGGTGACTTGAGGAGTATGATAGATGAATGGATATAATTATAGGATAGTGTTAAGAAAATTTAATGAGTTTTAGATTGCAAGTACATGTGGAAGACTTAGTTGCAAGTGCTCATTTATACCTAGTCTAGGTATTTGGAGGCCAAATAAAGCATGAGAATGTGTTTCAGAGCCATGTAAGCCCGCGGAATCATGGAGGTTAGTGATGAATTATGTATAAATTTTTCAAGGAATTTCGGAGAGTTTTCATGTTGATTTATTGTGTTCTTCTACATTGTTTTGGTTTAAACTAAGAAAACCCTAAGACCTAGTTGTGTAAGTCATGGTGGTTGAGAATATACATACCTATTTGAGATAATATGATGACTATATATTTTAGTATGGTGTGTCATGTTTCGTGGGAAAACATTTAGGTTTTCATGATGATAATTTTGCAAGTTATGAAGGATAGACTAAAACATGGTCCAAGAAAGCATGTTTTCCAACTCAAGTGATAGAAATTCTCATGGTTGGAACATTAAAGGTTTGCATGGGAATTTAATCCTTTCAAATATGTTGATGTATGGAGTTTGGAAGATCTCGAGTTATAATTTGGTCAAATGAGTACCAAACATTTATGAATGGTCACTAAGAAGATAATTCACTTTTTATGGCTTTGAAACCCTAGGTTGAGAGTGGTATGATAAATATTCTTGGTATGGGAACAGAATGGTTTGTTATTTCAAAGGTGATGATAGGGTGTTTTAAAGTACTCATATAGATTTCCATAAAGGTATATTAGAGCTTCGACGATGATGTGGACCCTACTCAAAAAGGTACGTTTCTAGAGATTATTCACTTTGTCCCAAAAATTTTCATTGAAGCTATTAATTAAATAAAAATTTGTGAAATATTGGGAGTTGTAATAGATGTACATGATATTTTCATGTCACCATTGAAGTCCTAGATGGAAATTTTTTCCCTATCTTTGAAAACTAGTTTTGGGCCTAAAAGGGTAGTATAGTAGTGTTGGAAAATGGAAGGGCTTGAGAAATTGTGAGCTTGATGAAGGAGTATAATGGATTTGGGGTGTTTTTGAAATCCAATGTGACATGTTTCATGTTATTTTTATCTTTTAAATTGTACTAAGATATCATTGTTGGGGTCACAAGTTGACCTAGTATGACTGGTTTAGGACATGATTGATTTGGCTAGAAGATGGATGTAGAAGACCCATGTTTTGGCTTAGTTGATTTGTTATAGCTAATTGAGAGTGAATAGGAATTATATTTTTAATATTTAATGATTTTATAGGTATTAAAAGTTTTAGAAAGGGTGAAAACTAGTTGAGTTTCCAAAACTACTTTCTAGGTAGTTTGGTTTCGTGAAGGAAAAAGAGGCGTAGTTTCCATCGATGGATGCTTTATGATGTCTAACAGAAGGTATGTGTACTATAGGTCAGTGGATTTCTAAAGAGTGATTAAATAGCATAGATGGTATATTTTTCTGTGGGCTTGAGCTTCATTATGGAATACTAGTTCCCGTAAGTAAATGTTTTAAGTAGGAAATGGTCCTACTTGATAGAGTTATGAAGAAAATTATAGGTGCAAGGTAATGTGTGATAATGTATGATGTTTTAATGATGTATTAACTATGTGTGAGCCATTTAGAGGATTTAATAATTATGGTGATGTTATTTTAGGTATTTGATAAGCTAGGTGATGGGGTTTTGAGCCTATTTTGGCTTGTTTGGTTATATTGGTGCATGGATGACCTACATGGGTCCATATTATGAATTTTTATGATTGTGTTGTTATGTTTTTATGTTTTATTGGTTGATATATATTTTTAGACTGACCTATGTTATTTTTTTTAGTTGAGAAGCATATAAAGTAGATGTTTTGGTTCATTTTTGAACTATTTTAGTTAGAGGGGAAAGTGCAAGCTTTGGTTGAGAGAGTATAAATGATTTAAAGGCATTCGATTAGAGGTGTGAGTATGTGAAAAATTATGAAGAGTTATTTATATATATATATATTATAAGGGTTTGTGATTAAATCAGGTCATGAAAGTCCAAGATTGAGCGAGTTAGAGGAAGGTGTGTTTGAAGAGGGTTTGAAGGAGTTTGGAGATAGATCTTTAATCACTATTAGCAGTATGTGTTGACATAATTTCTTCATTGGTATTCTTATTGAAAACTTATGTGATGAATCATATTCACATGAGTCCTTTGTTTTGAGTAATATCAAAGGGATTGGTGCCTCACTAATCAAATCTTGTGTGATGATTCATATTCATGAAATTATTTTGGTTTGAGTAATATAATCAAAATTTTAAGTGGGTTTTCTTCCTTGATGCAAAGAAAATAATACACAATCAATACCACAACATGTTAGATTGGACAAACAACTTCAACTTAGTCTTAGCTTAAAATTGACTCTTTTTCTCAATACTAAGAAGTCCTCAAACATGTAAATGTTCTCTATATACTCAAAGTATCTTGTTCAAATATTAAAACAGGTTCACCATCCTCTAACTATGCCAACACAATCATCAAATTAAATGAAATCACAAGAAATAGGTGATTGACTCCCTTTTGCAAATGCAAAAACTACCTTTTATAGCTTCTAAAAGCAAGTTTAACGGTGATCTCATGGTTAGGAACATCCACAAACAACCCAGATAATCTATAGCCACTTTTTAGTACCCTTTTAACTATTTGAGGTGTGGCTAAAATGGTTTGGCTAAATTCCAAATGCATATGTCCTTTTCTCTCTCTTTCACCTTCTAGACCTATTCCTCCGTACTAGCCCTTCCTTGATATGTTTTTAGGTCTAAATTTTGTTATAATTAATTAAATGAAAAACTATTGATTATTTTGAGTCCCCATTTTACCTATCATTTCTTTATGAATTTTCGCATAGCCTTCTTGTGTTAAAAATGCTTCAATTCCACAGTCCTAGGCTTCCAACTAGGTCTCCTATGCAATGCTACAATACTTTCCCCAAACTATTAGAATATTCTATGAATTGGGGATTTCCATTGTGATTTTTTTTTAAAATCTTGTTCAATACTCCTTTGAGGTTTTATCTCAATATTTTTGGCCTTTCCAAATGATTTTTAGGCCTTTAAGTGTCTTACTTGTCTTGAACCCCGAGGGTTTTGCATAGTGAACGCGGCATGATGTTATTTGTTTATAAATTTCTTCTCTCATGCCTCCAAAGTATAAGATCAACACCTTCATGTCTATTTCACTGTTCCTAAGCCTATATTCTTACCAACAAAGTTATAATTAACCTCAAAACCATGTGTTTTCACCAATATTTATCCTACTTTACCTTAGAAAATTAGGGGTCTCTTGTACACCCAATGGTTTTTAAAACAATAACCACATCCTCTCCTATGTAGAGGTTAGTGAAAAATAATCTCAGTCTGATCAAACCTTAGAATCTCTTCAAACCACATTCCTTTACTTTCCTTTTCAAATTTACTCACTAAATCATCAACCTTGTCTTAACCACACGATTTACATAGTGTTCTCAAAAATTCATTAGTTAACACAACAATAAGATTCTCAAAAGAATTGAAATTCTTCCTTCAATCAATAAACAAAGAAATTACTCTACTATCAAATATGCATGTGCCTTACCAAAAGAATGTATCAAAAGGAATGATCTCCAAAACTTGTATACATTCTTAGATAATTGTCACACCTTGTTTGTTTGCAAATAAAACTCACACTTAATATTTCTTGGAGATCTCCAAATCTTCCTTTCCTCGATTGATCAATGATGTAAAATAGTTACAATTGAATTTTTATACCTCCTATTTTATTTCCTTCTTGTAATTGATCTCATGGTTACAAGAACATGATCACATGTGGAGGTTCATTTCTAGGAATATTATATTGAAAATTCTGATTTTTATTTTCATTCTTGATCACCATGTTATCTTTATGCTTGATCTCTCCATGGTTTTTCTCTTTTTATCCTCTTAAACTAGTTGTATACATTGTTCATGATTGGCTTTCTCATTTACAATGTCAGATTGCTTCACATTTACACTATATCTAATATCTCTTCATTGTCCTTATTCTCAATATAATGTGAAGATCCATCTTATTCACCTTTCATACTCACTCTCCTCTACATGTTACTTTGGTATTCTTCTTTCTATTCAACCACTTCCACATCCTCTTGACAATAACAACTATGTTTTCCTTCACATCATCTTCTTCTCTCTGCTGGAAGAATTATTTCAATCCCATTAACATCACTCTAGGATGCTCTTCATGCCATGTTTTCCTATCCTTCAATGGATTCAAGGTATGCCTAACCCCATTCTTCAAAAAAGTGTATGTGTTTTCCCATCCATCATGGATGGATTTTCTATCAAATTTCCATGGTCTACCCAACAAAAGATGACATGCATCCATGGGAAATATATCACATAAAACCTGATCATGATATCTACCAACTTGAAAATTAACTAAAATTGATGACTCACCAATACCTTATCATAATTTTGAACCCAATAAGCCTTATAAGGGTTGGGGTGCTTCATTATTTTAATGTTTAACTTCTCAACCATCTTAGAGGAAACTAAATTATCAATGCTACCATTATCAATGATGAGTTTACAACATTTACCTTTTGCTTTGCATATGGTTTTGAACAATATCCTCCTTTTTCTTGGTTCTTTTCTCTTACCTACATTCATCAAGGTTATCCTCATCATCAATGCTTCACCTACTTTTCAACTCCATCACTGATCCATAAACTTCTATTTTGGAACTCTATGAATCCTACAATTCAACTCCAACACTCTTGAAGATCTTGCTCACTTGCTCTCATTAAACTTAAATCTTTTCTCTTTGATCTCTTTGGATCTCTGAATGATCAATTATCTTGCTCCTCCTTGTATTTATAGCCTTCTCCCATGTCCTCCCATGCACTAGAGAATGGGAAAGGTCAGGGAGGGAAGAGACATAATTGGATGCTTCAAATTCATGTCCATTCATGCTCTATTTATCTTTTCTATTCGAAAGTGTCAAGACCGCCATGAGAAGACTGGTGATTTCAGGACTACCACCCTCACTAGGTAGTGGTTTTAGGACTGTCATCCTGCATGGAAGTGGTTCTACAACCACCATTCTTCACAAAGTGGAAATTTTGTCCACAAGCTCTATTTACCTCATTTTTCTTCATTTTCTTCAATTCTCCTTCTTGGTGCTAATGGAACTGATGAAGTGGTGTGTTTTTGTACATCCCTATGGATCATACCTCCCCTCCTTAGGAGGATTTTTGCCCCACAAAATCTTAGTGGGGGAGTGATAGAGGAGTCAACTCCCTCTCTTGCTCCTTTGAGTACCATTGGGTCTACATTAGTGTCTTCTCTTGTCCAACCTGCCAAGACTCCTTTGGATCTCTAGTTTGTTGCTTGATCTACATCCTCCTCTCGAGTTACCTTGAGTACAATCCTCTTTTAAAGGAAACTTTTGTATGTTTCCTTATTTTTCATCCATAGATGGCTTTAGTAGGTACGAGATCTTGTAACTTGCTATCACGTGCATCTGCATGAAGTATGGCACAAGTTTTCTTTTCCAACCTACTCGGGTATGGCAAAGGTCCCATACGGTGGTGGTTTATTCCTTCTTTCTTTTCTTTATCTATTAAGATGGATTGGCTGAATCCTCTCTATGTATGACGTTGTTATCAACACTAATGTTCTTGGTATCTCATCTTCTCCTTGCGATCGATGGTCAAGTCCAAAGTGAATCTAGAGGTAGATACAATGACCACATAGTGAAATTTTGTTTTGCATTTTGAATGACAAGTTCCTATGGTGGCTTCTTCTTTCAGTAAAAATGGACAAGTTTTATCGAAATTATCCATGCTCTCAAGTCCATTTTTCTTTTCTTCCAATGAAAGTAAACAAAATTGATGATTTTCCTAAATAATTCTTTATGCTTGGTTGGAACTTACCATAGCCTTCTTCAATTTTCTTTGTGTTCTTGGATGTTGAAAATAACTTTGTCCTTGACCCATCTGTACTAGTTCTCCCTCCTTGTGAACACAACATCCTTGGCATACAAGTAAGGAATTCCAAATAAAAATCCAAATGCATCAATCGGAATGATATCAACCTCTAATACATCTATGTATTGGGAAATTATCCCAAACTAGAACTTATACGTTCTTGTCACTTGTATTTCTACACCCCTCTTCACCCATCCCAATGGGTATGGATGTGGATGTGTGTAAGTCTCTAGGCCAAGTTGTTCTACAACCACATCAGAAATCAAATTGGACTGAGAACCAAATTCTACTAAAGCATTTACCTTAGTCTTCTTGATTTGGATCCCGATATGAAAAAGCTTACTCGTAACACCCTCGACAATGGTTATATTCCTCCTTTGCATTTCAAGTGTTGACATGTGATTTTATTGATAAAGGTATGTTCTTTTAACTACTAAAGATCACACTTGAAATGGATAAATCAATTATGCTCTTTGATTAGAGGGCTGATATGTTGTTGCTTGCAATAATCTATTTCACTCTCTTCAGATAAGTTGCAATCTGGTTTTTAAGAGTTGCAACTTACCTTTCACTATTGGAATCATCCTTGGATCAATTCCATTGATCCAAGGTATGTTTTAAATCTTCTTATTATAACTGAATGAAAAAAATTGACATTCATCGTTGTGTGGCTTGACGAACTGAACTTGTGTTAGTGGAAAATTATTTATTATCTTAGAAACAATGCTTGCATTCAGTTTTGTGTTGAGCTTGGATTTTCTTAGTCAACCCTTGCAGGGTGCTTATGGCATCAAGGAATTAGGAACCCTACTTCTGGATTCTAGAGTTAAATAGAAGGTTATGTACCCTAATAAACACGGATTCAGGTAGGTTACCTAACTACTGTTATTATACCCCTTTACGAGGGATGACATTCTAACCTAAGTTGTTAGCTTGTAATAAAGTGACCTAGGGGGATGCTAAGTTATTTTTGAACCTATAGTTTCTTGTTAAAACTACATCCTAACCTAGGATGGAAAACTATAATTGGGGGTTATATCCTAAGGTTATTTATTTAAACTAACCTAAGATCTAACCTAAGCAAATTATAACTATCCTAACTATTGGGATATGAAAGGGGACCTAGGGGCCATTTACAATGGGAACTAAGTGGCGGTTCTAAGGATTTTTATTGGGATTTGTTTTGGATTTGGTTTTTAATACATGAAAGGACTACCAGTGTGGTAGGGGTTAGTGAAAGTTAGAGGAATCTACGTGGAGGCATCTCTAAGTTTGGAAATGCATTACGAATTGCAATTGGATCTCACCAAATATGAATGGCGGTGGCAAGGAAATATAAGCGGGAAAATTGGTTTTAATGGCATTAATGTGCCTCGGGTTTGGCGAGCAAGCTGTCTTGGAAGGCATGTTGGCGATTCGTTGGTGTTGTTTAGCTTTGCATGCTTCACAATTTTCACTCCACATGGAGCTATCTGGTTCTTCGAACCAGCAATTTGATCTCCACTTTGTAGCTATTTTTGAACTCTTTGAGCTATTTTCAGTCCGAGGAATGTATAAGTGGGATTGTGGAAAAGAATATGGTTGTTTGATCTTGTTTGGAGAAGAAGAGGTCTTAGGAACTCGGTTGGAAGTCTTCTTCAAATCGGCAGAGGCACTATCAGGCATGATAGGCTCTATCCATTAAGATTTCTTGCTTTCTTCTAAATGATTCATTAAAACAATTCTTCTCACTGGAAATTTTATATTTTCTTGATGTATGTGGTTATTTACTTGCATGTAAGCTTGGAAAATTTGTGGGTTTTTGGAATATGAATCCTTGGTTGTTATTGACAGTTATTTTTTTGGAAAACTTCTTTGTTCTGTTGTTAGATGGTTGCATGTAAATGTGAGAAACTCTGCAATCTGTACTAGAAGCTCTTTTGACCTCTGTAGCTTGAACTAGTAGTTCTGTACTGTATTTAAGCTTGTAGCTTGTTTTGAAGCTTGTTTTCTTGCATTTGAAGATAAGGTGAAAAGTGTTGGCTTATTACTTGTTGGGTTCTGAATATGTTATTGTATTGTCACATTTTGATCTGTACTTAAGCTCGTTGAGCTTGAATTAGGAACTCCTTGGCCGTTGTTAACTTGAACTGACAGTGTTGTCGGGATGGTCTTGTATCTCTGTTTAAGGTTGTGTTTAGGTAGTTGTTATAGCACTCCATGAATACTTTGAACTAGTATTGAAGTCATGATTGGTTATAAGCTTTATTTGGACCAAGTGGTTGTTGAACTGTGCCGAACTTATGGAGGTTCTGAACCTTGATACTTGTATACGAGATCTTATGAACTCTATACTCGTTGTTGATTTATTGCATCATGCTTTGTACTTGAGTTATGTAATGAGATTTTATTCTTCCTTATGAAAATGGAAGGCCTAAACCCATAATAGGGTGTTGGTATTATTTGATTTTTTACAAAAGCCATGTTATTCTGATTTAGATTCGTGTTTGAACTTGAGTTGTTGAACTATGATCTATGCACGAATACAATGTAACACAGGTATTCTTGTTGGTCATTTTGATTTGTATGAGGAAAATTGACGAGTCATATACTTACTGGTATTTTCTTTGAATTGAAACTGTAGTTTCCTTTTGTACCATTGAGGAAGGAGTCTTGTGAGTTGTTGGTCGAATTTGACCATGTAACTTCCTTACCTCCTTTGTTTTGATGATTGAAGGAACGGTTGTTTACTTTTTCCTTTAGACTGCACTGTGTTTCAAACTTAACGGGCATGTGAATCTTAGAGTGTATTGTATACATATCTTCTCTAAGCATATTCTTGTCTTGTGGGAAATCTTGACTGTTTGTTCTTGAAATAATTAGGACTGGAACTTTGTTCTATTATGGAACCGACGTATCAGTTGTAAGAGGTTCATGGAAGAGTTTCTTCTTCCTTTCTACCTTTAATTGGATCAAACCCTACCTATCGTATGATGTTTGAGGAACTAGAGAGGTCTGTGGTTATCTTGTTCAGATGAGTTGGAAGAAGGATAGAACTAGTCTTGTCGAGTCTCTTAAATATTTACTTCCATTCCACGAGCATGCAAGTGTTGATATATGATTTATTCTGTATGAGGATGTGTTCCTTTGATTGTGAAGTCATGCTTGATATGGATTGTATCTTCTTTACTCTTGAAGATCTTTGGTAGTCGGGATATGCTTGGACTCTTTTATTTCTTTCATTTTTAGCTTTGAGTTCAATTTGATTTCGGGAGGAATTGTGGATTTATCCGTCTTTATGACTCAGCCTTGGATCAGTTGCATTGATCCAAGAGATGTTTTAAGTTTGTTCAGGATGAACAAAAAGAAAAAAAAATTATTGACCTTTCGAAGATGCAAGGTCCGAATGAGTTGAATAAGAAATTCCAGAGTTTAACTCGGGTTGATCATGTAAAATGAATTTGGTTTCCGATATCGTAATATCGGAAGGCCTAGACCTTAAGCTAGGTAAGAAATTCTGGTGGTTACTGCAAGCTTAGTAGCAATACTAGATAGAATCCAATACGGGAATGATATACCCTGTTTGGTTCTAAAACTGATCGGTCCTACTTATGAGACCTAGACTAAATTCGTTAAGGTTAATAACCTTAACCTAAACTATAACCTATTGGTTGATTGATTTCTAATCTAAACTAACCCTAAACTATAAGCGTAATGCTCCTAAGGTTAACTACACCTAGCACTATGGAAGTAAGACTAATGTCTTACCTTATGATCTAACCTATGTTCTAACCTATCTTAACTAATGGATGGATGGAGGGGACCTATGAAGGGGCGAGTCATGGGCGGTGGTTTCCATGGCATTAAATGAGGTGGATAAGGATGAAGGACTTGGGATTTGGCGGAGGTTGCTAATGGCTATTGTGATCTGACGTGGCAGCATCGCCAAATTTGGAAATGGTTGTTTGCTTTCATTTGGCAATCACCAACTTAGGTGGTCGGTGGCAATGGAGAATAGGCGGGAATCTTGGAGTTAATGCCATTGATGAACTTCGGTTCCCGAGCACGGATTGCTTGGGAAGGCATGCAAATGGAAAATTGGTTGGTATTTTGGTTTTCCATGCGTTCCATTTTTCTCTGCTTGATCACTGGTTCTTCGAACCAGTCTACTCTGTGTTGCATGGCAACTTTGAGAATATCTAGCTCTTTTCTCTATCGGGAAAGTTTATAAGGCATGAAGGTAACAATTTATTGTTGTTTAATCTATCGTGGAAGAAGAAGATAGGAGGCAAGCACATTCAGAGGTCTTCTTCAGATTTTTATGCGACACTATCAGGCATGATAGGCCCTAACTTTTAAAAATCTTGCTTTCCTTCAAATGATTTCATTAGAACAACTCTCTTTCGAGATGATTTTTGGTTCAATTGGTTTTAATGGTAGTAATGTGTGAAATATCTTGTTGTGTTTTCATGCTGGTTCGATTATTCCGATGAATCCTTGCTGAGTGTACATTTGGATTAGTTACTGTTGAAATATCTTGCTGTGTTTTGCTTTTTGGTTAGATTCGTTGAAATGCTAGCATGGATAATATTTGGGAATGACTCTGTTGAGTCCTTGAAATGTCTTTTTGTATGCTATCGACTTTTGTCGAGCCTTCTTTGTTAACACTTGTGGAAATGACTCTGTTCTTTGAGTCTTTGAAATGTTGCTTTTTTATGGGAAATATGCTATCAAAATGTCTTTTTGTATGCTTGAAGCCTTGCTCAATTAACACTTGTTGGAAACGACTCCTGTTGGAGTCCTTGAAATTTTTGTATGATTCGTCTTCTATCGAAGCCTAGTTTTGAGCACTTGTTAGAAATGACTCTGTTGGAGTCCTTGCTTGTATTCTCATGTGAATGACTCTCTGTTGATGTCCTTGAAGTGTTGCGTGTGACTCGATTTCTGATATAAGTCCTCACTATGCATGCATATTGATTCGACTCTTTCTTAATGTTGTTGTGTTATTATTCAGTTCGGTTCTGTGGAAACGTATGCTGGGTTTCATTACAAACCAGACTCTGTTTGAGACCCTGCTGTAATTTCATATTAGCTCGAATTCGGATGGAACTTGGATGAAATTAAGATAGGGAGTTGACTTCTGTGAAGTCCTTGCTGTGGTTATCTTCCTTGAATTCGGCTTCTGATATAAGTCCTTGCTTGTATTTTAGTAGGGTTTAGATTCAGTTGAATGTTGCTGTGTATGTATGTGTTTCGACTCAGTGGGAATGTCATTGTGTTTGCATATGGTTACGTCTTCTATTTTTAGTGTTATCTAGTCTCGTGCTTGACTGAGATAAAGAGTTCTAAATCTATTGCCATATCGGGCGATGGTGTTGGGCATTTTCATGTTTGATAAATGATATGGAAAGTTTTGTTGAGTCTATTGTGGTTGGATTATTTATTACTGCTTTGTCGCGAGAGTTCTTGTATTACTTAATAAGCTACAGGTGATTCTTATATTTGAATTTTGATGAAACTGTAGTTTCTTCTTGTTATCTCGACTGACTTAGTCGCATGCGTATAATGTAATTGCATTATTCTTGAAAAGTCGAGTGCACATCCTGAACATGATTGGAATGGAAATCTGAATGTCTCTGTTTCTTTCTCCTCATTTGTAAAAAGTATATGTTGATATATTTAACTGTAGGAATAATAAGATATTCTTTCCTTGTCTAGAAACTTTGAGTGCTTTCTTCTTTTATATTCCTTATGTGAACTCTACGGTACGGGCTTAAGAAGAAAAGATTTTAAACTTTGTAGGGAGAAACTGGTAAAAGTGTATTGCAGTAAAGTTGGTGTATTTGCCAATACCATTGAAATATTGTAATGTTTTAAAAGAATCTCGTTGGATGAACTTGATGAAAGTTATAATCTGCTTTTAATGAATTGTTAAAAACATACCTGTTGGATATACGAATTGATAGGATATTCATTTTTGAATGGAATAATTTGTAGGATTATTGCTGTCCTTGGGATTCGGATGGATGGATGTTTTGGATTCATTTTGTTCTTCTTAGTCTCTAATATTTATGATGAGTCATCTGAAAATATTCAGGTTTAATTGGCAGCTATAATATGAGTCATGCGTTATAGTCATGTAGAATTATAGAAAGATAATTAGCCTGATTCATGTTTTAGGATTTGATGAAATGATTTCATTTAAACAGGTTGTTTAATGAGAGCAATTGGTAGAATGCAATTGTTTTAAGAATTAGTGCTTATCATGCTCAGTTCACAGAACTGACCCGTGTTGGCAATTTTTGCAGATGGTTGTCATAAGTGGTAAAGGCACGCAGATCTGATATGATGCTCAGATTATTTAATTTGGTTTTATGATGAATTCCAACTTGACTTCTCTAATTGTATTATATGAGAAAGTTGATCTTATGTTGTTGAGTATTGTATCAAATATGTTGAATGCATAGATTGTAATTATTTGGCTTAGAATTAAATGAAATGAGGGAATTGATACTATATGGTTGTATTTGTATTTTGATGGATTGATCCTCTTTGGTTCGATTGTTTTGAAGTGCATTTTTATTATTATTGTATACCTTGGAGATATTTGGATTCTCTAAGTAGGCCTTGTAAAGATTTTGTGACTAAATACTTGTGAATGATTAGTAGTTCTATTATATTCCATATCGAGGCTAATTTGGAAATTAGACCCTTTGTCTTCCTAGAAGTTAAGGTTCAAATACACCTTAATAGGTAGCTGAGCGGGAAGAGTAATCTATTACTCTCTAACCTTGATCTAAGCCAAGGCAACGTACATAATGAATCTAAATCACTATATCTTAATACAAATAAGTAAGATATAATTCAGTTTTGAAAACCGATATAAACCTAAAAAGGTATATTTAGCATCCTTAAGAGGAGACTTAGGGCTACTGCCCATTTTCGTTGATTAAGATTATTGTGAATCAATGAACTCTTGATGAGATCTCAAATCTTATTAATTTCTCTCTGTGAAATGGATCTTAAATAAGTAAGGCAACTCAATGATGAGGAGCCCAGGAGTTGGGATAAGACTAACCGGAAAGGAGAGTCTTAAAGTATAATTTCAACTCAACGTAAGTAACACCTTAAGATTAATAGATCTTTCCGAGGTGGTTTTGTAGGATGTCGGCACATGACAACTGCAGGGTTGTACCTTCGAGAAGATTAGGATCTTCTCGAGGATACAACAATGCAGGTGACATATGGCGACACCCTTTGCATTGATCGTTAAGATTTACACCTTAAACTCGAACAAGTTTTTACTCGGGATCTGGTTAGGAACATGGTCATGTTATGAGGTTGCCCTTGGAGATTCGGGGTACCTTGACACACTGGGTTAACTAGGGTTTATCCAGTATGTCAGCTTATCCCTAGTCCTCGAGAGCATCCTTATAACGTTGTCATGTTATTAATCCATTCCTGAGTGAATGACTTGGGGAGGGATGGCTGACAGAAGTCAGTATGGGACATTCTATATAACATCGGAGTGGGGTGGAGGACGTATTCCAGATTGACGAGTATGCCGTCAAGGAATATGAGACATGAACAATATGTTTCAAAACTTTGGCCAAAGTATCGCAAGCTGCTGATTGCGTTGTCCTATGTCACCTAGTCTAAGGGATGAGATGCCGATGAATAATGGTAACAATTATTCAGATAGGTTCCTTGGACAGAGCATTCTGAAATCCCAGATTAGGGAAGAGAACCGCAAGAGTGAAGAGTTAGTAAAAACGCCAACTCTGTGAAACACATGAATAGATCGGTAGATCACCGAGTCATGGAATGAATAGATCGGTGGTGCACCGAGTCATTACAGCTACATATGGTTATCTATTATAAGAATGGTTGTTTTGATTTGTGAGTTCTAAATTATGTATTTAGAACTAGGAAGCATTTATCAAAAAAAAAAAATTACTTGTTCTAATGTACTAATTTGGGAATGTTACATCTTGGTATCAGAGCTGAAGGTTGTAGCTCTTGGACCTATTGTGTCCATAATCTGATAAAAACCTGAATTTTCTTGTAACAGAAAATGGTTAGAACAAGGGGGAACGTTGCGAATAATGCTCCACCTGAAGAAGGGGTGGCAACAACCCAAAAACTTGATGAGATCCTTGCTGCCCTATTGGACACAAGAGATCGTTTGGCTATACTTGAACAACAAGTAATGGGAAATGAGGAGGATGATGAAGCTGGTAATGACAATCAGCAACCTCCTGAGGACAACCCCGATATGGGTGTTGATAATAACGCTAGAAATGCACCTGTCCAACCAGAAAACAAAAAGGCCAGGTTGGCAGCGGAACTCACTAATGATATAAAAAGGATAAGCCCACCTAAATATGATGGCACCACATTAGGAGATGGAGCTGAGAATTGGCTCAGCGAAATGGAGAAGTACTTTGCAATAAGAAACTTCTCGGAGGAAACCAAAGCTATTTGGGGAGCCTATCAACTTTCCCATGAAGCATCTTCGTGGTGGGACAGCCGTAAAGCTGAGCTAAATATTGATGAGACCAATATCACTTGGGATCAATTTAAGGGCTATTTTAGGCAACGTTGGCTGCCACAACTTTTCTATGATCAGAAAATGACAGAATTCTAGAACTTAGCTCAAGGGAAGCTAACGGTAACTGAATATTGGGAGCGGTTTACGAAACTCCTCAAGTACGTACCGCAATATCAAACTGACGAGAAGTTCAGAATACGAAAATTTATCATGGGGCTGAATCCCATGATAGGAGGAGAGGTCGATGTTCACAGCCCAACCACTATGGAAGGAGTTGTTGAAAAGGCCATAAGGCAAGAACAGAAATTAAAGGCTATTTCTGCTCATAAAGAGGAAGTGCGGAAGAAGATTGTAAATCCTTCTTCAACTTCACTTGCACCCAAAAGGGGCCATGGAAAAAGTTTGGAAATAGAAGTAAGTTTCCAGGGGATAATAGTAAGAAAATAGTAGCGAATAAGCCTGCTGGAAATGTAAGGGATAGTTTTGCCAAAAATTATAACAATGGGCAGAAACCCTATGGAGGACAACGTGATAACTTTAAGGCTGGAAGTAATTTTGAGCCTAAAAAGGGACCTGTAGGAGGCTGCTACAATTGTGGCAAAGACCACTACGCCAATCAGTGCCCTTTGAAGAAGGACGATCATAATCAGCAGCATAAGATACATGTTGCAGTAGCAGACAGGCAAGCTGAAAAGCAAGTGACACCAATAGAAGTTCCGGGTAAGTTATTTGGCATACCTGTCACTATTCTTTTTGATACCGAAGCTACTGAATGTTTTATTTCTAGTAAACTTGCTTCTAAACTTAAGAGAAAAGCTGAAAAATGGATAAATCTTGGACTGTACAGTATGGTAATAACTCTGTTCATACAGTGAGTATGTGTCTTTTTGGGGCAGTCCTTGACTTACCTAACTTTTCCACTGAAGTTGACCTCTATGTTGCACCTTTGGGATCCTATGACATTGTCATCGGTGTTAATTGGTTAGCTGACCATAAAGCAAAAGTAGACTACTTTGAAAAGAAAATAAGATGTTTAGATGATCGTCTGAAAACAACAGAGATACAAGGAGTGAAACGGGAAATTTCGGTTAGGAAGCTGTCAGCTATGCAACTTAAAAAGGCTAAAAACAAAGGATGTACCTTATATGCAGTAAAGATATCTGAATTCTCAGAAGAAGATGGTGATTCCATGAAATGATTCCCTCTGTTGCAAAGTTTCAAGGATGTTTTTCCGGAGGAATTACCAGGTTTACCACCCAAAAGGGAATTTGATTTCACTATTGAAATCAAACCAGGAACGGAACCTATTTCCAAGGCACCTTATCGGATGACTACTACAGAGTTAGTCGAGCTTAAGGCACAATTGCAAGAACTTTTATCTAAGGGTTTGATTAGACCAAGTGTTTCACCTTGGGGAGTGCCAGTAATATTTGTAAAAAAGAAGGATGGAACACTTAGGTTGTGTATTGACTATCGGATGTTAAACAAGGCAACAATCAAGAACAGATACCCACTTCCAAGGATCGACGATCTATTTGATCAGATGTGTGGGGCAGCGGTTTATTCCAAGATAGATCTTCGATCTGGTTATCATCAATTAAGGATTAGAGAAGAAGATATTCATAAAATAGCTTTCCAAACCAGGTACGGACATTATGAATTCACGGTTCTACCCTTTGGATTAACTAATGCACCCGCAACTTTTATGAACTTAATGAATAATATCTTTCAAGAATATTTGGACAAGTTTGTACTTGTATTCTTGGACGATATTCTCATTTATTCTAAAAGTGTTGAAGAGCATAATGAGCATTTGAAGATAGTTTTGGAAATTTTGAGAAAAAGAAAGTTATATGGTAAGTTATCCAAATGTTCTTTCTTTGATACAGAAGTTCACTATTTGGGTCATGTCATTAGTAAAGAAGGAATTGTTGTGGATCCTTCAAAAATAGTGGCAATAACTGAGTGGCCTGCACCAAAGAATGTGCACGAAGTAAGAAGCTTCATGGGTCTTGCTGGTTATTATAGAAAATTTGTTAAGGATTTTTCTAAAGTGGCTGCACCAATAACTTCATTGCAGAAGAAGGATAAGAAATTTATTTGGAATGATAAGTGTGAAACTTGCTTTCAAAAGTTTGAAAAGCCAGTTGACTTCAGCACCTATTAGTTAGTACTGCAGGACCTAATGGGAGCTTTACTGTTGTAACGGATGCTTCTGGGGAAGGCCTTGGTGGTGTTTTGTTACAGAATGATCAAGTCATAGCATATGAAAGTAGAAAACTTAAGTTACATGAGCTGAATTATGCCCCTCATGATTTGGAGCTTGCTGCCATTGTTCATGCGCTTCAAGTCTGGAGACACTATTTACTTGGGAAACCTTTTGAGTTGAAAACTGATCACTTAGGACTGAAATATATTTTCACTCAGCCTAATCTAAATGCCAGACAGAGAAGGTGGTTAGAGTTTTTATCCCAATATGATTTTGATATTAGCTACATCAAAGGGAAAGAGAATAGAGTAGCAGATGCTCTGAGTCGTAGGAAGCACATTTCTGCTCTTATAACATTAAGAACTCAGTTTAAGGATGAGGTAAAAAGTGCCTCAGAATCTGATATATACTTTCAGCAAGTAAAAACAGTGCTTGCTGCAGAACCTAATGATGAAAGGTATAAAGGTTTTCATTTTGATAAGGAAGGAATCTTACGTTATGAAAACAGGGTATACGTACCTTTGCTAAATGATTTGAGAAAGAAGTTGTTAGTTGAATTTCATAATTCACCTTTCTCTGGACACCCGGGTATCACAAAAATGCTTGCTGATTTAAAACAACAATACTTTTGGAAAGGTATGAAAAAGGATGTTATTGATTTTGTGACACATTGTCTGGAATGTCAGCGGGTTAAGGCAGAACACATGCACCCTGCTGGACTATTATATCCCCATAGCATACCGCAGTACAAATGGCAAGTAATAAGCATGGACTTTGTACAAGGGTTACCTATGTCCAGGAATAAACATGATGTTATCCTGGTAGTTGTAGATAAACTAACTAAGGTAGCTCATTTCATCACTTGGAAATCTAAAGGATGATTCACCAGTGTTGGCCAAAAGATTCGTGCACAAAATTTTCAGGTTACATGGTGTACCAGAATTGATTATATCTAACAGGGATCCTAGAATGACATCAAGATTTTGGCAAATGCTAAATACAACTCTTGGAACGAAACTAAACTTCAGTTCTGCATATCATCCAGAAACGGATGGACAAACCGAGAGAGTAAATCAAGTGTTGGAAGATATGTTGCGAATGTATTGCATGGATCAGCAGTATAAATGGGAAGAGTATCTTCCATTAGTTGAATTCGCATACAACAACACTTATCACTCATCTCTTAAAATGGCACCTTTTGAAGCACTTTATGGAAGAAAGTGCAGAACCCCTGTTAGCTGGGATAGTATTGAGGATAGAGTGGTAATTGGGCCAGAAATCCTCACTGAAATGGAACAACAAGTAAAGTTGATTCGTGAATGATTAAAGGAAGCAACAGATAGGCAGAAGAGCTATGCTGACCTTAAGCGGGTTGATCGAAGGTTTGAACTTGGTGAGAAGGTTTTTCTTCGTGTTAAACCCAAAAAGAGTTCTATAACTTTTGGCAAGGCTGCCAAGTTGTCACCTCGTTACGTGGGACCTTTCGAAATTGTCGAAATAATCAATCCTGTAGCTTATCGATTAGCATTACCACCTACTTTGTCTCATGCATGCATGATGTTTTCCATATTTCTTTGCTTAAGAAATACATTTTAGATTTGTCACATGTTTTAAATTGGAATTCCTTGCAGGTCCAAGACCCAGGAATAATCGTGGTTAAACCCACACGAGTGCTGGAAACTCACCAATTGCATTTGAGAAATCATGAAATACAACAATGTAAGGTCCAGTGGGACCAGTTTAACGAAGAAAGTGCAACTTGGGAAAATCTGGAAGAGATGAAAATTGCTTTTCCCTTTCTTTTTGAACAGAATGAAATCTGTTGACAAAACATTTTTTTATGAACTTATCTTTTCATGTCTTTATGAAAGCCAGATTGAGGCAAACATTATTCAGGTTGAATAAAATGTATCGTGACATTGATTTCTAGAACTATTCAAGTTGGAAATAGTCTTATTGTATTGTGAACTAATAAATTGGTTGACCTGAAGGTAAATCAAAATATGTAATCATCGGGACGATGAATCTTTTAGGAGGGAAGCATGTAACACCCTGAACTATTGTTACTTCCTCCTGAGCATGCAAGTGTTGATATATGATTTCTTATATGAGGATGTGTTCCTTTGATTGTGAAGTCATGCTTGATATGGATTGTATCTTCTTTGCTCTTGAAGATCTTTGATTGAGTCAGGATATGCTTGGACTCTTTTATTTCTTTCATTTTTAGCACCTGAGTTCAATTTGATTTCGGGAGGAATTGTGGATTTATCCGTCTTTATGACTCAGCCTTGGATCAGTTGCATTGATCCAAGAGATGTTTTAAGTTTGTTCAGGATGAACAAAAGAAAAAAATTATTGACCTTTCGAAGATGCAAGGTCTGAATGAGTTGAATAAGCAATTCCTGAGTTTAACTCAGGCTGATCGTGTAAAATGAATTTGGTTTCCGATATCGTAATATCAGGAAGGCCTAGACCTTAAGCCAGGTAAGAAATTCTGGTGGTTACTGCAAGCTTAGTAGCAATACCGGATAGAATCCAATACGGGAATGATATACCCTGTTTGGTTCTAAAACTGATCGGTCCTACTTATGAGACCTAGACTGAATTCGTTAAGGTTAATAACCTTAACCTAAACTATAACCTATTGGTTGATTGATTTCTAATCTAAACTAACCCTAAACTATAAGCGTAATGCTCCTAAGGTTAACTACACCTAGCACTATGGAAGTAAGACTAATGTCTTACCTTATGATCTAACCTATGTTCTAACCTATCTTAACTAATGGATGGATGGAGGGGGACCTATGAAGGGGCGCGAGTCATGGGTGGTGGTTTCCATGGCATTAAATGAGGTGGATAAGGATGAAGGACTTGGGATTTGGCGGAGGTTGCTAACGGCTATTGTGACCTGACGTGGCAGATCGCCAAATTTGGAAATGGTTGTTTGCTTTCATTTGGCAATCACCAACTTAGGCGGTCGGTGGCAATGGAGAATAGGCGGGAATCTTGGAGTTAATGCCATTGATGAACTTCGGTTCCCGAGCGCGGATTGCTTGGGAAGGCATGCAAATGGAAAATTTGTTGGTATTTTGGTTTTCCATGCGTTCCGTTTTTCTCTCTGCTTGATGACTGGTTCTTCGAACCAGTCTACTCTGTGTTGCATGGCAACTTTGAGAATATCTAACTCTTTTCTCTGTCGGGGAAAGTTTATAAGGCATGAAGGTAACAATTTATTGTTGTTTAATCTATCGTGGAAGAAGAAGATAGGCGCGAGCACATTCAGAGGTCTTCTTCGATTTTTACGCGACACTATCAGGCATGATAGGCCCTAACTTTTAAAAATCTTGCTTTCCTTCAAATGATTTCATTAGAACAACTCTGTTCAGATGATTTTTGGTTCAGTTGGTTTTAATGGTAGCAATGTATGAAATATCTTGTTGTGTTTTCATGCTGGTTCGATTATTCCGATGAATCCTTGCTGAGTGTACATTTGGATTAGTTATGTTGAAATATCTTGTTGTGTTTTGCTTTTTGGTTAGATTCCATTGAAATGCTAGCAAGGATAATATTTGGGAACGACTCTGTTGGAGTCCTTGAAATGTCTTTTTTATACTATCGACTTCTGTCGAAGCCTTGTTGTTAACACTTGTGGAAACGACTCTGTTGAGTCCTTGAAATGTCTTTTTGTATACTATCGACTTTTGTCAAAGCCGAAAGCCTTGCTGAATTAACTTGTGGGAAATGACTCTGTTGGAGTCTTTGAAATGTCTTTTTGTATGCTATCGACTTCTGTCGAAGCCTTGCTATTAACACTTGTTGGAAACGACTCTGTTGGAGTCCTTGAAATGTTTTTGTATGATTCATCTTCTATCGAAGCCTAGTTTTGAGCACTTGTTAGAAATGACTCTGTTGGAGTCCTTGTTGTATTCTCATGTGAATGCGACTCCTGTTGATGTCCTTGAAGTGTTGCGTGTGACTCGATTTCTGATATAAGTCCTCACTTTGTGCATGCATATTGATTCGACTCTTTCTTAATGTTGTTGTGTTATTATTCAGTTCGGTTCTGTGGAAACGTATGCTGGGTTTCATTACAAACCAGACTCTGTTTGAGACCCTCTTTAATAATTTCGTATTAGCTCAAATTCGGATGGAACTTGGATGAAATTAAGATAGGGAGTCGACTTCTGTGAAGTCCTTGTTGTGGTTATCTTCCTTGAATTCGGCTTCTGATATAAGTCCTTGCTTTGTATTTTAGTAGGGTTTAGATTCAGTTGAATGTTGTGTATGTACGTGTTTCACTCGGTTGAATGTTCTTTGAGTGTTCGACTCGGGGAATGTCGTTGTGTTTGCACAGGTTACGTCTTCTATTTTTTTAGTGTTATCTAGTCTCGTGCTTGACTGAGATAAAGAGTTCCTAGCTGTGCCATATCGGGCGATGGTGTTGGGCATTTTCATGTTTGATAAATGATATGGAAAGTTTTGTTGAGTCTATTGTGGTTGGATTATTTATTACTGCTTTGTCGCGAGAGTTCTTGTATTACTTAATAAGCTACAGGTGATTCTTATATTTGAATTTTGATGAAACTGTAGTTTCTTCTTGTTATCTCGACTGACTTAGTCGCATGCGTATAATGTAATTGCATTATTCTTGAAAAGTCGGTACAGTCCTGAACATGATTGGAATGGAAATCTGAATGTCTCTGTTTCTTTCTCCTCAGCTGTAAAGTATATGTTGATATATTTAACTGTAGGAATAATAAGATATTCTTTCCTTGTCTAGAAACTTTGAGTGCTTTCTTCTTTTATATTCCTTATGTGAACTCTACTGGTACGGGCTTAAGAAGAAAAGACTGTTAAACTGTAGGGAGAAACTGGTAAAAGTGTATTGCAGTAAAGATGGTGTATTTGCCAATACCATTGAAATATTGTAATGTTTTAAAAGAATCTCGTTGGATGAACTTGATGAAAGTTATAATCTACTTTTTAATGAAATGTTAAAAACATACCTGTTGGATATACGAATTGATAGGATATTCATTTTTGAATGGAATAATTTGTAGGATTATTGTTGTCCTTGGGATTCGGATGGATGGATGTTTTGGATTCATTTTGTTCTTCTTAGTCTCTAATATTTATGATGAGTCATCTAAAATATTCAGGTTTAATTGGCAGCTATAATATGAGTCATGCGTTATAGTCATGTAGAATTATAGAAAGATAATTAGCCTGATTCATGTTTTAGGATTTGATGAAATGATTTCATTTAAACAGGTTGTTTAATGAGAGCAATTGGTAGAATGCAATTGTTTTAAGAATTAGTGCTTATCATGCTCAGTTCACAGAACTGACCCGTGTTGGCAATTTTTGCAGATGGTTGTCATAAGTGGTAAAGGCACGCAGATCTGATATGATGCTCAGATTATTTAATTTGGTTTTATGATGAATTCCAACTTGACTTCTCTAATTGTATTATATGAGAAAGTTGATCTTATGCTGTTGAGTATTGTATCAAATATGCTGAATGCATAGATTGTAATTATTTGGCTTAGAATTAAATGAAATGAGGGAATTGATACTATATGGCTGTATTTGTATTTTGATGGATTGATCCTCTTTGGTTCGATTGTTTTGAAGTGCATTTTTATTATTATTGTATACCTTGGAGATATTTGGATTCTCTAAGTAGGCCTTGTAAAGATTTTGTGACTAAATACTTGTGAATGATTAGTAGTTCTGTTATATTCCATATCAGGCTAATTTGGAAATTAGACCACTGTCTTCCTAGAAGTTAAGGTTCAAATACACCTTAATAGGTAGCTGAACGGGAAGAGTAATCTATTACTCTCTAACCTTGATCTAAGCCAAGGCAACGTACATAATGAATCTAAATCACTATATCTTAATACAAATAAGTAAGATATAATTCAGTTTGAAAACCGATTTAATCCTAAAAGGGTATATTTAGCATCCTTATGAGGAGACTTAGGCTACTGCCCATTTTCGTTGAATAAGATTATTGTTAATCATTGAACTCTATGACGAGATCTCAAATCTTATTAAATTTCTCTCTGAGGAATGGATCTTAAATAAGTAAGACAACTCAATGATGAGGAACCCAGGAGTTGGGAAAAGACTACCTAGAAAGGAGAGTCTTAAAGTGTAATTGCAACTCAACGTAAGTAACACCTTAAGTTTAATAGATCTTTCCGAGGTGGTTTTGTAGGATGTCGGCACATGACAACTGCAGGGTTGTACCTTCGAGAAGATTAGGATTTTCTCGAGGATACAACAATGCAGGTGACATATGGCGACACCCTTTGCATTGATCGTTAAGATTTACACCTTAAACTCGAACAAGTTTTTACTCGGGATCTAGTTAGGAACATGGTCATGTTATGAGGTTGCCCTTGGAGATTTGGGGTACCTTGACACACTGGGTTAACTAGGGTTTATCCAGTATGTCAGCTTATCCCTAGTCCTCGAGAGCATCCTTATAACGTTGTCATGTTATTAATCCGTTCCTGAGTGAATGACTTGGGGCAGGGATGGCTGATAGAAGTCAGTATGGGACATTCTATATAACATCGGAGTGGGGTGGAGGACGTATTCCAGATTGACGAGTATGCCGTCAAGGAATATGAGACATGAACAATATGTTTCAAAACTTTGGCCAAAGTATCGCAAGCTGCTGATTGCGTTGTCCTATGTCACCTAGTCTAAGGGACGAGATGCCGATGAATAATGGTAACAATTATTCAGATAGGTTCCTTGGACAGAGCATTCTGAAATCCCAGATTAGGGAAGAGAACCAAGAGTGAAGAGTTAAAGTAAAAACACCAACTCTGTGAAACTCATGAATAGATCGGTAGATCACCGAGTCATGGAATGAATAGATCGGTGGTGCACCGAGTCATTCATATGGTTATCATATATGGTTATACTTGTTCTAATGTTATAAGAATGGTTGTTTTGTTTTGGATGTTGGATTTCATTTCATAGTATAAATGAAATGAAATATGGTTTGGATCCTTGTGGGTATGTGATCCTTTTCTGTTGACTGATAAGTTTATGGATTGAACTTTTCTTTATTCGTTCTCTTCTTTGTCTTTATTTAGGGATAGAACTTTCTGATATCATTATGTTGTAACTAACCCTTTTGCAGATTGGGAAAAGTTAAACGTGCTCTTCTATCCTTGTGAATTTAAGAGATAAATTAATGACAAGGCTTGTTATTGATCCAAAACTAAATTGATAGGATCTATTAAGTATTGTGGTATAATTTTGAAGTTGCAGATTATAAAATGTTACTATCTTAGAAGTAGACCAGATATCTTAATTGTACTTCTTACTTGATGTTATTTCTTATGATTACTTGCTTAATGTTTTACCATTGATCCATTAAAGCAAAGTTGTTTAATGAAGCAATTAGTGGAATGCACCTTACTTTAATGCTTAGTGCTTATCATGCTCAGTTCATTGAACTGACCCATGCTAGCAATTTTGTAGATGGACATCATAAGTGATTAAAGAAGACATGAACTTTCATGTTGTATTGGGTTATTTGATTCTAAACTTTATGTAAAGAGTTTCGATTCATTCTTAATTGTATTGAAAAAGTAAAAGTTGTATTCTTTTGGTTTGAAGGTTGTTTGTCATACAGCGTGCCTGAAATACTTATTCTTGTAAATGAAAAGTTTTAAATGAGGAATTTGAATGTTGGAAATTTACTTGTATTGGCTGTGTAATCTATCTTATATTTATGAAGAATATGGAATATCTATCTTGATAACATTATCCATATCATTATATGTATAATACGGATAAACTTGATAAGTTAGATGAAAAGAGGATTAGTTTAATCTCTCTCTTAGTAGGTTGCAGCTGGTTATGATTGCATAAGTTATCAATCTTATCTAAACAACTCTATTATAGTATTTAAATGCGTAATGAAAATGTGATGGAACGTTAGAGTTTGTGAAAAATAAGAAGGGTTTGACAAACCCTAGCACTTAATCAAATAGAGGGAGGTTCTTCCTCGATAAATGATACATAACCAAATGAAGGGTGACCTAATCGTTAAACGTAGACCTCATTTCTTATAAAGTCTACCATGGTTGAACCTAATTGGTGACTACACCTTCTATGGATGATTATGATGTATGTAATGGAACTTATGCTATTGTTGTCCTATTTTTGATTAACTGTTGTTAAACTAATAGAATGAACAATAAAAGCAATCATGAGTTAGAGGAAGTTCTTAAATGCTTAATTAAACCAAGTATAGAACAAGGACTTGAGGAGTGTTGAATTAGGGTTTTACACGGATGTGGAAATCTATTTTATAATCCAAATTAACTTAACCTTAATAACCTCCTTGGTGTATGTACATCGTGATGAGGTAGTTTCTGTAGGATGCTAGCACACGCCAACTGTAGGAATGTACCTTCGAGAAGACTTGGGTCTTCCTGAGGATACAACACTGCAGTTGACATGTGGCAACACCCTTCTACATTGATCATCTAGATCTACACACAATAAGGACTTGAACTTAGTTTCTCTCTAGGTCAAGTTAGCGACATGTTTAGGATAGGGAGTAACTTTCTATAACTCAGGGTACTTTGGCACATCTCGGTTGACTTAGGTCAACCGAGTATGCCCTTTTATCCTAAGTCATCGAAAGTGTCTTCCTATAATAGACTATGTTCCTAACCCGGGCTAGGGTTAAACCCTAGGACAAGTGGACTGACAGTAGTCAGTAAAGACCTTTCATGATAATAGAGGAGTGAGGTGAAGGACATATTCCAAAATGATGAGTATGCCATCTAGGAATAGTGACATACACAGTATGTTGTAAAATCTTTGGCCAAAGTATCACAAGCTGCTGGTTGCATTGTCCTATGTCACCTAGTTTAAAGCTACATGATACCAGATGAATATTGGTAACAAATATTTAGGTATGTTCTTTAAACAAGATCACTTAGTACCCAGATTAGGGTGAAAACCAAGTATACGAAGTATACGATAAGTATTCAATACTTAAAGTGAAGCATGAATAGATTGGTAGATAACCGAGTCATGGAATGAATAGATCGGTGTATTACCGAGTCATTACAGCTACATATGGTTATCTGTTATGAAATTGATTGACATTGAATGTGTGTTCTAAATTAAGTTTTATTTAGAATAGTGAACATTAAGTAAAAAAATTCCCTTGTTTCTAAATTCTTAAAATGGGAATGTTACATACTCATCTCTTCTTTTGCACCCCCATACATATTAGTGGTCATGCATCCCAGCCTCTCGTCTACATCCGAATAATCCTCAATCTCCACCTCTCCTTCTGTTTTCATAGTGGCCATGGATTTCTTGGAATCCTTGGTTCGTTGCTTTGGGTGCAATTTTGGATGCAACTTCCAACATGTGGCATCAGTATGTTCATTTATATCACAATTCTTACATAAATTCTTAGGATCTTTACAAGTATGCAAAGAATTAGCAACATGTTTACCTTTCCATTTACCTCTACTACTTGTCTTCCATTATTATTTTTCTTACTAATATGTTGATTGGTCTCCTTTTGGCTCTGTTTCTCCTTGCTTCTTCTCGCCAATCCAATGTAGTATGCTTGTATATAAGATTCATTAAGATCCATCGGCTTCATGGAGATTACCTTCCTCCGATGATGAGTGTGAAGTCCTCCCAAATATTTATTCAAAATGTCCTCATCCTCCAAGTCCATATTTAACAACATAGGTTGTCTCTGAAACTTTGTAGTGTATTCTTACATGCTTTGACCACTTACCTGCTTAAATTACTACCACTTAATCATCATGTCAATCTTATGGCCAATAGGATAGAAGTTGTCTCCAATAAATTCTTTAAAACCTTTCCAAGTACTGACAATAGGACATTTCTTCTTCTCACAAGTGGCTAGATAGGTTTCCCACCAAACCAGACCATGACCTTCCATTTTGAGACATGCAAAGGTAATCCTTTGAGCTTCATAACATTATGCACAATAAAATAAACTTCTAAGTATTTAGCCACTTATCAAGAAATTTTGCATCTACTTGTCCTTCAAAGTTATTTATTTCCACTTTCATTTCAACTTTAAAAGGTGTATGAGCAGATTTTACCTTCTCGCTTTCAATTGCATGATCTCTTCTTCACACTCTTCCCATTCTTCCTCTTCGTGTCTCTTTCTGATACCAAATTTTTTTAGACAATGCTCAAACCACTAAGTCCATGGAATATTTCTTAACTGAATCTATCTTTTATAGATATGAAATATCTTCTTATTTTCTATGCAACCTATCCATCATGGTCTCTAACATTTTGACTCTCTGGCTGACCAAGTTCTCTTCCTCCATTTGAGCTTGAATCCTCTGTTTCCACTTCATAGTAGAAATATCTATCTTGTAAGTTAAAAATTCTTCACCTTTGGACCTTGCCACTATCATACAAATCACAAGAAAGAATTGAATACCACAATCTTGGATGTATAATCAACTCGATACCAACATGATCTGTAAGCTTCTACTTTCAAACTCTATGAATCACACAATTATGTTGTTCTACTTTCTACTTTGGAAAATGGCAGCTTTAGATGAAGATTAGAGATTTAGTGACTAATTATCTAGTGTTATCGATAGGAAATTGCAAAGAAAAGGAAAAACTCCAAACAACAACAATTTTATCCACCAAACCTCCAATGGAGGAAAACTAGTCGAAAAGGGAAAAACGCTCTTTCTTCCCACTTTTATTGGTCAATTATAGACAATTACATATTACAAGAAGTAGAAAATGGAGACAAAAATGTAAACCTCTCCCTTCTTATGCTTGTTTTCTCTGTTTCTACACCTTTCTCCTACAATTCCACTCCAGCATTGAAGATCTTTCTCACTTGCTATCATTAAGCTTAAACATTTGCTCTTTGATCTCTTTGGATCTAGTAATGATCAATTATCTCTTTGGATCTAGTAATGATCAATTATCTTTCTCCTCCTTGTATTTATATCCTTCTCACATGTCCTCCCGTGCACTGGAGAATGGGAAAGGTTAGGGAGGGAAGAGACATAGTCGGGTGCTTCAAATTTGCATCCATTTGTGCTACATTTCTCTTTTCTATTCGAATGTGTCATAACCACCACCCTAAGCAGACCGATGGTTTCAAGAATGTTATCCTAGCTAGGTGGCGGTTACAAGACCATCGCCCTATAGGGCAGCATTTTTGTAACCTCCACACTACATAGAGTGGTAGTTCTATCCAAAACCTTTGTTTACCTCATTTTTCTTCATTTTCTTCAATTCTCCTTCTTGGTTCTGATGGAACTGATGAAGTGGTGTGTTTTTCTAGATCCATATGGATAACACACTCTCTTCATCTTTAGTATGTGTAATTTGATTTCTTGCCTCATTAGATCTATTTTTTATTTCTTGTGGATATTCAGGACATTCAAATGACTTATGACTAGTAAACTTATTACACTTGAAACATCTACCTGTAAACTCACCTCTTCCTCTTCCAAAGCTACCTCTACCTCTGTATGAATAACCACCTCTAATATATCCTCCTCTGGATGTACTATGTGTTTGTGATTTTCTTACTTCTCCCTCATTAGTTTGCTATTGTTTTTTCCTCTATTAGACTATTTTCCTCTTCTCTCATTCCTCTTCCTCTTCCTCTTAAGTGTCATGTTTTCTTTCTAGAAAATTTCTCCTTTTCCTTCTAGACTTCTTGGTATGCTCCTCCAATGTCCTTAGATTAAATAAGATGGTCTCTTATTATATGTTTAGCCTCAAACCATTCACACATATATCCAATTCTTCAACATAATCATCCATGTGATAAGATCTCATTGTCATTTTGTAAAATTCTTCAACATATTCAGCTACATTCATTTTTCTTTGCCTCAAATTTTACAACTGTTTGAATAAACTAGTTTGGTAATCTAAGGGGATAAACTTACCTTTTATCCTTGCCACCATCTTATCCCATTTCTTGATCTTATATTTTCCTATGTTCACTCATTCCTCTTGCACAAAATCCCACCAAATAACAACATGCCCCATAAGTTTTTTACATGCAAACTTCACCTTCTTATCATCTATAATTTTATCAAAATCATAGTTATCCTTTTTGTTAACCAATCTATCGGTCTTATGTATGCATGCTTCCACCATACTCTGGTACCTTCATCTTTTTCTTAGTACCTAATCCCATAACTTTGTTTAGTATTCTAACCTTTGTATGTTCTTCTTATAGTTCTCTCTCTACCGCTACATATCTTTCTTTATCTTCTTCCTTGCCATTGTCTCCATCTAATGTTATTCCTCTTCTCTGAGAAAATTCCAATGTTTCTAATTTGTCCTGTATGTTTCTACACATAGAAACCAACTCATTTTCCCTAGGCTATTATGTGTTTCCTCCTCTAATCACTCTTCTTGGTGGCATCTAGATTATATTATTCACTTCTCTTCTCTTCTCTCACGCTTCTTTCTCTTTTATGCCTTCTTCTTTGTCAATTTATTCTTATCCTCCACTCGATACCAAATGATGCGAGAAAACAATACCAAATCACTCCCAAAAAAATTTAGATTGGAAAAACAACTTGAACTTAGTCTTAACTTACAAATTTGACTCTTTTTCAATGCTAGGAAGTCTTCAAACATGCAAATGTTCTCTGTAGATAGTTTTGTACTCACAAAGATGAGCGAGTGATGGATTTAATTTAGATAACTCGATAGAGTGTTAAAGATGGTTTAAAGTATCTTTATATGACTGGAAAGATACTTTAGGGCCTTGCAATGTTGATCAGAGAATACTTGTTAGAGATCACACAAGAAGTCTGCGTGGGAGAGAAGGCCAGGATCAAGGCGCAAGAGGATGGGAAGAACCCGCGTGCGGAGGGAAAGTTCAGCTTTTGGGACTTAGCCAATTTTGAGCATGACGACCTATTTTTAGAAGATGGTGTGTGGAACACATCAACGATGCAGAGACGTGTGCACCATGCATTGTCTATCTTTATAGGATCAGATTGAAGCTTGTTTTGCATGGAGACGAGCTAGGAATAGGATTGTCACTTTAGTTAATGGTAAGAACTCTATAGATAGCACACTTGCATATGTGGCTATGCTTGTAAATGGTGCATGGCTATTAATAACATGTGGCCTATTTATGAATTAGATGAGTGGTGAAGGGAAATTCCCCACCCTATATATATGATATGAAGTACATAGTAAAATATACTTAGACACACATAGTAGGATATATATATATGAGAGATGGATGTGTGTGTGTGATACGAGAGATATATGATGGAATTATGGAAATAGATCCATGTGCATTGGTATAGATTGAAATTACTATAAGAAGCTTCTGTGTTTATCAATAGATGGAAGTTGTTGATGAATCTAAGTGTCATTACTATGTGTAATTGAGTAGTGCATGTTATTGATTCAATCATGAGTATTGTTTAAGATTTTTCTTTCATAGATTCGAGTGTATCATGCATGGTAGAATGGTGGATTAGTTATGGATCTATATTTTTATTCCTTCATCACACTAACATCCTGCTACAAAGAACCCTAAAGAGGGACATGGTACCTTTGTGCGCTTTGGGTGAGTGCTCATTCTAGGCTGAGTGATGTGTCGGTGTGACTAGGGTGTTATCTCGGTGAATTATAGGTGTAACATTGGTTCCATTACGGGACCTCTTTTTTAGTTGTTTTCAGAATGGTTTGCGATGAAGAAGTCTTGGTTAACTCTAGCAAGTATTAAGGAGTGGAGTGCAACCTAGAGGAAGATGCATGGAGGTTCAACAAAGTGGATCTAAGTTTAATGCACGCACTTGGGTAGAATATAATCTGTATGACATCCTATACAAGAGCTTTTTCACTATATTTCCAGTAGAAATATACAAGTGGCTTACTGCTTATGCATCTCAGCGGAATTGGAGGTATCACGCACTTGTCTAGACACAAGAATAATTTCAAGCCCTTTATGATGTTGATTTGATCTGGACTCACACTATGGATATGTGGTTTCATGGTGTTCTAAATAGTTATATTCTGGAATATTCAATTTCGACATATTCTTTCACAGAGGTAGCTAAATCCCGCTTTTTTCGGTATATAAGAGGAGTATATCTACAAGGTATTCCACTTTGCGATCAAGATCTTGATAGTAGCTTTGAATCTGGAGAGTAAACCGATGGCTAACTAAAACTTCACCACATGCGAAGGGTAGGAACAAGTTTGGTGAAATATGGCAGACCTAGTAGAAGAGAGGCGAGAGAGGAGAGGTGGATTAAGTATAATTAGGCATGAGAGAGGAGATAGAGAAGTAGTGTTCCGTTGCGAGAAAGTATCGTGTTGAGGAGAGAGATGGCTTGTGAAGGATTTAAAGCTCACGTGGAAGATGTGGAACCAAAGCATCGTGAACTCCCCATCTTGGAAAACATGATAGAGATCCCCATTGGCCTCACAAATAAGTGTTCCAACGAGACTACCTGGTCCGTGGGCATGCATCTTAATCCACCTGGTGACCTAGCCCTTGTGCTTGGTTTTCCAGAGATATCTAGTACAATAAGTAACCGATAGGCTAACTTGGGAAGTAGGAGAGAAAGATTAAGTTAGGGAGCAAGTACATCAATGGTAGGAAATATGGCTTCAATGTTATTCATAGGTGTGTTGTTGACAGGCACATCATTTGCACAAAACATGAGTGCACCGAATGTTGGATTCACCTCTAGAAGTGGAACTACCTCACAGACTGTAGGGGTTTAGTATAGTACTATTTTTGGAGCACAAGGGAGTACATCTACAAGTCATATTCTAGCTACAAGTGGAGGATCAAGAGGTATAGGTGGTTCTAGGTCTAGTGGATCTTTTGGTTCTGGATCAAGTAGTCAAGGTCTACGGTAACCACGAGAACATTTATATGGAAATGTCTCTTTGTCTTCTGGAGTATAGAGGCATAGAGGATGTTGCCGAACATGTGCATATGTGTGAGATATTGTGGTGTGCTAAAGGGATCATGGTTGTTGAGCACAAGGAAATTAAATTTTCTACTACATTATAGCGACGTGCACATAGTCGGTACAGGAAGTTTGACCCTGATAAAACTTGTGTGGATTATGCATCATTGAACGATGCTTTCTTAAAATAGTTCCATGTACATGATTTTAAGCGGAAGAGTATAAGTGCACTCAAGGATATCAAACAAGGCACTACTGAGAGTGTACATGAGTATGATGCCCATTTTAAGACACTTCTATCTAAGTTATCTTATGATATTCATGCAAGCTAGCATGCACAATGGTTTGTTGGAGGATTGATTACACCATTTAGAAGGGTGTTGTCACATAAGACATACACTGATCCACGCAAAGCACTAGAAGTAGATTTATGTGCTGAGGTAGTTGGGAGCATTGACACTAGCGTTAGTCCATTCTTAGAGGCACAAATTACAGCTATGGCAAAGTAGTTAGAGAAGCTATCAGAAAATTCAGCCCATGAAACGTGCTCAAGAATTTGGTGTACATATTGTGAAGTGGAAGGTCACACCAAGGATAGTTGTCCTCACATATTTGTACACTCATAATTGTCGGACTATGAGATTTTTCATTTGAATCACGATGATAGTCATTTTCCTTTGTTACAACGTGTAATAAGGAATAATGTATCCATCTTTTATAAAATTTACAGTCCACGACCCAATGTACTAAGGATTATCGATTGATTGGTCATATCTAGGATACTATAGACATTGGGGTATGATAGACAAGTATAACAGAGATAACTCTAAGGGTAAGAATGAGCACCAGGATCATCATAAGCAATGAGCATTATAAGAAAGAAAATAAAGCCATCGGGATGGTTAGAATCCGCACAGTAGAAGATCGGTGGATGCCCAAGATAGCACTAGGACCTAAGTCATTAATCTGTCAAGATTACTACACGAGCTGAAGTGACACGTGTAAGAGAGGCATTACACTAAAATCCTATGATCACCAAGGAGGAGGTTTTGAATGCAAGGTACCTAGATCCGGCTCATCGAAGGAGGTTTATCATGATACCATGGAGGTTCTCGAGAATCTTCGGGGTGAGATATAGTACTTTAAGGAGAAGAAGAAAGCATCAGAGATAGTCTAAACTGATGTTGATGAAATGAGAGAAGTGTGCAAAATGTTGCGCCAGGGGAACATCATTCCACTAGTAGGAAGTTGGTTAAAAGGGAACACTCCGCACACAAGTATTGAGACTGGATGGCAGATTTTGCATGTAAATATTCCCCCTGATAGCATTGACTATGACAAGGAAATTACTCTGAATTTTGTTGTGGATGGATGGCTGTTGAGCAACATATTGATTGATACAGGTGCGAAAGTAAATGTGCTTACATTAGATGCATGGGTACAAATGGGGAGGCCTCCATTGCAGCCATCATCTAATGTGTTGTTTATGGAAAACTAGACTAAGGCCACTCCCATAGGAGTTTTGAAGGATGCATCTATAACCATACAAGGGGCCAAGTTCACTGGGGATTTTGAGGTATTAGCACTTACAGAAGCAGAAAATTTTCTAGCCTTACTTGGACGCCCTTGAAGTTAAACAAATAATGCTGACTTGAGATTCAATAAAGGTATATCAGCTTTGAGAACAAGGGGGAAAGATTTGTGATACCTTTGATAGATGGGAATTCTACATCATATGTTGAGCCTCTAAGTGAGAAGGACTTAAATATAATTTATGTATACATTATTCAGGACCCAGAGGTCAATGAGCCATAAAAAGAAGGCATCCTATAGTGGGAGGATTCTCATTCTATAAGTGATACTACAAGTATTGCTTGTGAAGATTAGGCTCATGGTACATATGAACTAGTTGGGTGCGAGGCAAAAACATGGTTACACACAATAATGGACTTTGTTCGGTTCGACGAATAGGTAGCACAATACCTTGGTATATAGGGGTAGAAGATCTTCATGTATTTTTGAAATCCATGGAAACACGGTAGACAGATCAAATTAAGAGAAGAGATATGTTAGTATATACCTTACGTGGGATAGCAATGCACTAGTGGGTAGTCCACAGAGATAATATTATAGAATGGGAAGAGATTGGGATCGCCCTATCTATTAGGTTTGTAAGAAACAATGCACCTATACAGATCTACACTTATCATGGTGATCAACTTGTTCAGCATCACATTCACCAGTGTGAGAGACTCTGGACAACTAGATAGGAAGCATTACCACCTTCACTCTGGGTGCATAGATTGTATTCTACACTACAAGGATGCGCACGCACATAGTATGTATATGAAAAACTTCATAGAGAGAGTGGAAATTGGTAGAATTAGAATACGGGAATAATCCGAACTTTGAATACTTCTCGCTTAAACCTCTAGTAGATGAGTCATTAAAATTGGTCAAGTGCTTAACTATGGGAGATAGTGCAAAAGCAAAGATCATATTCGGGAATTATTTGGTAAGAAAAATTCCAAAGCGTGATTTGAAAAGGAAGAAGAAATGGACTCCATACTACTTGAACACACTTTCCTTGAGAAAGAGAATGGAAAGATGGTTTACATCATGGATGATGAGGAAATTGAGAACCTAAATATTGAACATTCACAAGGGGTGCGCGAGGTCTTGGATAGTGCAGATAAGGATACACACCTATCACGAACCAATGAAGACAAAGAAGGTGAATATATGTTCGGAGGCTGAGCCTAAGGAGGCCATCATTGGAGACTACTTTGGTCGACTTGGAGGTAACAAAGATCATTGATTGACACAGGGGATTATAAGGACTTATTCCCTCGAGGGTATCATGAACTTAAAGGTGTGCATAAATCACTTGGGTAAATGAAGACAAAACTTAAGGATGGTGCATGCCCTGTGAGAAAGAGACCTTACAGAATGAATCCTAATTTGCACGAAAAGGTAAAAGAAGAAATTGATAAAATGTTAAAATCTAGAATTATCAAGCCACTTGATGAGTCAGAATGGGTTATTCCAATGGTGATCAATATCAAGAAGGATGGATGACTTAGAATATGTGTGGACTATAGGTAGTTGAATGTTGCATGCATCACATATCCATTCCTACGCCATTTTCGAGGAAATGCTAGAAGGAATTACAGGTACGAAATATACTCTTTCACAAATGGTTTTTCTAGATATCATCAGGTTAGGATTGCTCAAGAGGATCAAGAAAAGACAACATTTACTACTGAATGGGGCAAGTTTTCCTATATTGTGATGCCTTTTGGACTAAAAAACTGAACTGTTGTATTCTCGTGCATAGTTGTTTAGGAATTCAAAGATTTTATTCACAAATTCTTACAGGTCTACCTAGAAGATTGGATAGTAGATGGGCTTTTGAAGATCATTGTGACAATCTGCGCTTAATGTTTGAATGGTAAAGACAATTGAGTATCTCTTTGAACATCAAGAAGTGCATATTTGCTACACCATTTGGAATATTGTTAGGACATATAATCTGCAAGGAAGGTTTGTTGGTTGATCCAACTAAGGTTGCAGTCATTCTAGGCCTGGAGGTGCCTACCAGTCAAAGTAAGGTGCATTGATTTTTAGGTCATACAAGCTATTATAGAAAATTCATCAAAGGGTATACCAAAATTTTTACACCCTTGGAAGAATTACTAAAAGGGAAAGGTACATTTTATTGGGGAGAACCGCAACAGTGCGCATTTGAGATATTAAAGGAGAAACTTACTACCGCACCCATTCTATGTTTTCCCTCATGGGATAAACCATTTCATGTGCATGTGGACACCTCTGGCATGGTCATTGGCATTGTGTTAGCTCAACCTAGTGAAGGTATTATAGATCATCCAATTTTTTTGCTAGTAGGAAGTGACTCTTCTTTGAATAGAATTATAACACTACAGAGCATGAAGCTTTTTCAATGATCTATGCATTGTGTTGGGAATTTTGTGGCTATGGAATAGTGTTATGATTTAATAAAAAAACAAATTCATGTACACAGGATCTAAACAATTCCCCAAAAAATCTACAGCAGTGGAATTATAAACTAGAATAATCTAAATCACACAAAAGCACACACACATAATAAACATGTACCGTGGTTCACCCAATGTGGGCTACATCCACCAAAGATAGAGATCTCATATATATATAAAATATAACAAGAGATTACAAACCAGATCTTATGCACAAGAGTACATGTATCTCTACAAGAGTATCTCCTCCTCCCAGATCTCTAACCAGATCTTCCTGAGTACACTAAACTGTGCCTCCATACCACCACTTGTGTCTCCTCTAAATTTCTAACCAAATCTACCTGAGTGCACTACAACCATGCCTCTCAAACATAACTAGATCTCACATACCTGAAGCTACCCTACATCTGCCACTATGCAGCCAAGCTCTCACTATATTGTGAATCTACAAACAAGACCTCTAGAAATATCTACCAATGTGCAACCCTAACCATGCACCAAGAAGTAAGTCTCTCCTCCATCACTGCAACAAACTACAAACATGAAGAAAACTTCCTCTACCATGTTAGATTCATATGGATCAACAATACAACATGATCTCATGGATTTGTAATACAAGATCTCACAACATGTGGATCTACAAGAATAAGAAATAACAAGATCTCACAATAACTTATGGATCTAACAAGAAGAAACCCTAAGTGCTTTGCATACTATACAAGCCATTACATGAGACTAAACAATACAAAGGAAATACAGTATAAGATAATACCATCTTCTCAAACAGCAGCTTTACCTACACTTTCCTTCTATTCAGCTTCTCTCCATGAAAGCTCTTGTCTTCATGTAATCTGCTTTTTCTTCTTCTTCTTCTTCATCCTTTCAACTAAGGATTATGCTCTTCTTCTCATCAACACATATTTAACCCTAGTTTTCTAGCTTATATAAGCTTAGACAAACTTAGGGCAACTTAGCCATGAAATTACATCCAATAGATTTGCTTTAAAACAAAAACAATATTAAAACCCATGACTTTAAAATTTAGTGCTTGTACATGTAATCGCACCGGATAGACCTAACCATGGCCAGTTCCTCCTTTTCCTGACCAACGGTGTCGGTCCCACTGTAACCGATGTCGGTTATTGTATTTCTAGTCACTTTCCATTTCATGCTAACTGTGAAGCAATCTAGCTCCACAACCTAACAATCTCCCACTTGGAGATAAATTGCTGAACCTCTATACCTGTACCTATACATCACTGTCCTCAACACACCATGAAGACCATCTATTCTTTCCTTCAACAATTCTCTCAAAGAAAAATAAAACCAGGAAGATCAAACCATCTTCTCAAACCAAGAAGATAAAACCATGACTTACCAAACCTGCACAAAGCTACAACTGATCCGTGACACCAAGCCTCAAGCTCCCACTGAATCGTAACACCATACCAATTATTGGTATCAGAAAAACAAGCCAACCTAGCTCCTCATGAAACAATCCATCATGACTAACACACATGTAAGAGCTCCCACTCAAACTGAATTTTTGAGCCTCAATCGCATCTATAGCCATACTTGTAAAACCAACCATGTTCTCCATCCATCTATCCATGTCTCCATGCAACCACCAATGCAACTGACCAAGACAAGTCAAACTAGAATATGTGAAAGAAAAAAAGATCCTGGGTAAAGACAACCCAAATGATTTCTACCTATAATAGTGGGTGATCAATCCACAAACATGCATAACTCAAAGAATCCAAACACTACAATCAGAAATCCAATCCTGCATAAACAACTAGCATGTCTAAGACAATCATCTGTAGATAACATCTCTCAAGGAGTAACATAGTAATCAAGAGGAAATACAAACATCCCCTACTCATGCTCAAAGCATCCATGTGTAAATCAAACATCTGCATCATCATAAACTCACAAAACTGAATCTATCCAACATGTACAAACTCACCATGTAGCTCTATTCATATCACTAGCTCTCCGTAAGCTCCAAGTCTGCCACCGACAAACTTCAAATCCGAATATGAATCTTCTACTCATCTATGTCAATAATAAACATCCATGCTAAACAATGCCACTAATACCAAGTGTAAATACCAGCAAACATGTCATCAACATACTCTGCACAAACCAACCAAGATGAAAGTAAAAAACAAGGGAACCATCTAAAAATGGTAAATAAACATTGTTGTCAAACTCCAGTAACTAAACCAAACATGGTTTCCTAAGCCGACCCAGTCACTTCCTAACCGACCACGGTTACTAGATGACTGACCATGGTTAATCCTAACCGACACTAGTCTCTGTAACAATCATATTTTCTCCTTAAACCCTTAAAACTCTAAAAAATTACTCTATCATCTTCACCCAGTTGAATCTAGCCATCAACTGTAATCCCATAGGGATATCCAGGCACCAAAAAATAAAATAGAAGTGACATCACAAAGCAATAAACTCAATATACTTGCAAAACCGTGACTGCCCTCCAAAACCAACTTGTGCCTCCTACCACTCTGAATAGTAGAAAACTCCTCTCACTCTGCATGTGCATCATGTATCCAATCCTGCAATGCCAAAAACCATGGCTTGCTCCCACTGAACACGAAATTATTTGCACTGCCTCTAACACTAAGCTCAAAATCTAATATGTTAGTGAGAAATAAAACTAAATGAAATAAAATATAAAATGATTCCCTTCTTATCAAGAATACTTTCTACATCACAGAAGTTTGGACCTCTTGTGAAGTAGGTGAATCAACTTCTTTTCATCCTGTGTACTCAAAATCTTTCGTTACTTGCAATTGTGTCTAACCATGAATTTTCATTGAGGATCTTATCCTTAAGACTACATATCCTTGTCCTCAAGATTCCACACAGCTGGGAAATAAAAGTCAAACAACACCCAAAAACATGGTGTAAATCTATGCACACTATCCAAACATAATATCACTTTGCTCCAAAAGAAAGAAATAAAACATGAACCATATAGAGATACCTGACCCAAAGTCTCACTAGACTAACCAAGCCAAATCCGTCCTCTTTCTGATCCAAACATTGAAGTGATCAACACTATTTCTACCTGTACACATTGTGCCAGAAACTAGATCCTCCAAAATAGGACACTGAACCATCCATGCCCTCTTCTACTATAAGAAACCATGTGCAAACTTGTTGTCACAGAGACCGAATATGGTTTGTTGATCAGTACCAGTTACCCTCTGTGACCGATGTCAATTCCCTTACTGACATCGATGTTGTTGGAACTAACACAACACTAGAAATTGGCATAGGTCACCAAACTAGGTGCCTATTCCGACCAAAGCGATAGTTGTGTTGAACCATTCATTTCAAGAAGCACCCAAATCTTACACAAAAACTTAATAGCAATAATACATGCAATAAAACTGCATCAAGATGAAACACATCACCTTACCAGCACTAAGATACTCAACCGCATCTTCAACTTGAAGAACATGTTTCTCTGATGGAAACCTCGTCTTCATTATGTGCTACTATATTCAGCTTCTCTAATGAAGCCCATGCATCTAACTACACCAAAGGATGCATAACTACTCCTTTATCTCATTCTCAGATCTAGATCTGTAATCCCAAACATGCATGTGCAACCAAAATAATATAAGCACTGCAATACCAAGATAAAACCATACCTCAATAACCGGATCTGCAATCTGACCAACATGCTTGTGCCTCCAAGAACTGGGACACCTTGTAGACACTAAAATTAGGTCACACTCCCCCTTCATCCTTCGACATATAAGCCCCCATTTATTACATCTACCTATCCATGACCCCCTTCACCCTACTAATATTAATTTAATTAATTTAATTAAATTAATTTTTTATCCTCACTATATTTATTATTTAAATAATATCTACACAAACAGTTCACTAAGACAAATCACCAAGCTAACTCAACCTAAGACCTATTCTTAGAGAGTTACCATAACTAACTAAGACTTTCCCAAAGACTAAAAATCAATGCCTACACTCCCTCCAACCACATTCCCGCATGCTCACAAGAAGCTCCCAGTATAATCTGCGGGATAACGACACAAGATCCGAGGAAATCAGGAGGATCTCCCTAAGTTTAGTAAACCTAGAAAATCCTACCTTGACCGACGTCGGTTTCCCCTAACCGTCATTGGTTAAGACGAACCGCCGTCGGTCACCCCTTTTAACCCCTAAACTACCTTATTCTCAAGGTTGGAACTTAGAACTTGGGACTGGAAGTAAGTTGGAAAACATTGGGAGAAAAAGTGGATGAGCAAGAATGAAATCTTAGAGAGATAATGCATCTTCAGAGAGCCAATTCCAGCAAGAACTGACATCCAAGGAAGGAGATTGAGGATCTTCTCCCACACCATCCTAGCCACCTTCTGATCTATCCAAGTAAAAGAGGAGTGTGCATGCAGCCCATGCAGAAGCTTTTCTTCAGTTGGTGATCACTTGCAGCCTTCAAACCCATCATCAGCACCTCCATCCTTCACACATAAACTTTCAGGAATGAAATCTAAGTAAGTACAACATCATACTTTCTTGGTTATTTCATTTTATCATTATTTTATCATCCATTGTTCATCTTACTCCCTATTGACCATCTCCAACATTTTGTACCTCCATAGACCCATCAAAACCTCATAAAAACCTATTACAAGTCACCCAATACCTCGTCCCAACCACCTAAATCCTTTGTACAATCACAAAGGAGACCAAAACCCCATTCTATGATGTTTCTAGATTTCACAGTAACTAGCACCTTAGGTTATACCTAATCGGGGTCATCACCCTAATCGATGCCGATGCTCGTATGTTTGCCCACACACCTTAAATAGAGACCTATCCACCTAATTTTACCTCACCCTCACTCACTTATGACCTACCCGAGACCTTTATCAGACCTGTAGAACCCAGAACCAACCATTTGACCCTTGGATTCTATTCTACCTTAGCCTGTTAGATTAGATCTATTTTATTATTGTGTTTTTAAGTGAGATACCTAAATCATTTCAAAATAACAATAGGATTTACCTTGTTTTCAGCATTATTTTTTAAAAACAAGTGGGGTGTGACAAACCATCTAGGAAGTATCACGCTTCCCGGATCCAGTCACGCTAGGTAGTTCACTTTGCTCATATTATTTAATTCTTTCTAGTGGTCTTGCTTTCATTACAGGTAGTTCCTCCTAGCCAAAAGGAAGCTCTCACAGTCAGTTGTGGATTCGGAAGTCATATGCACGCAACAACCCATCAACTAACATTTGAACAGGTATTCCTCCTACGCTCATTACCCTATTTGTTTCATCAATGCTTCAAGAAATAATCTAAAAAAAATGTGAAACATTTTGGCACGCCCGATGGGACCCATCCAGGGTTCCTTGCATTTCATTCATTCCTAGGAAAAAATTGTGTGTTTTTTTCCCTTCTAAAAAGTGTACACATTAATTTCTTTCCCTAGTAATCCACTTCATCTTTCTACTTGCTCTAAAGGAAAATTTTCTTTTAGTGTATTTAAAAAGAATAATTTCTTCATGTTTTCTACATTTTAGTGAAAGAGCCTCCCTCTTCCTATTCATCTTATTGTGTCATCCAATTTCACATTTTTGATTTGGGTTTTAAAATCATTGCATTTCATTCTGATTTTTTGCATTAGCTCACATTAATTGAGGGTAACCTATACACTGGAAGTCATTACCAGCTGATGGTTGATAAACGAATTGTAGAAAAGAACTTCTATCCTTTTCTCTTTCTCTCGAGTCTTACCACAAAAATTTTCAAATAAATACATTCTTAAACATCTTACCTGGAAGAAGTTGTAGTTGATCACATGATCACGGCATAGTGGGCACCCACTCACTACTCTGTCCAAGTCATACTTCGAGTGAAGCTCGTCCCCACCATAACAAACCTGAAAGCTCACCCTTTAGATCTCCTTATTTGTAGGAATCCATCCTCACCAAAACTCTATTTCACAATTCATGTGTCAGGTCCCTAAATAGCATAAGCTAAACAAACATAATAGAAAAGGGCACTCTTAGGATCGCATTTTCTTAGTGTTTCGCTTGTGTTTGTGTTTTGAGGTGAAAGATCACGTTCATCACTTTTTTGTTCATCCTTGCATGCTCCTCATCATAGCTGGTGTATTCCGGCTTCACTTGAGTGTGTCTGGACCATATCACCATCATTCCTAGAATTTTGGGTCTGATTCCACATCAAATTCTAATTCACAACCACTTTTTCTCATCACTATTTCAATCTCACAAGAACTATCATTAGTTACCTCTAACCCCATCGCTTAAACTCAGTGACATCGATTATAGGTCCTTTTGCTAACCTACTCAAAAGGACATTCTCACTTCACTTTTCTCCACTTCCCACAGTCTCTGTCACTATCATTTTTTTCCCATTAATGTTTTACACATCCCCAGATTTGGCATACTTGTCATATTTTGCCTTCTGCCTCACTGATTACTCACTACCTATTTTCTACAGTGACCGGAAGTGGTTACCCCTGACTAACGTCAGTTTTCCCTAACCGGCATTGGTTAGCCTATTTCACATTCCACCCACCATTTGTTACTTCATCCTTTTTTTCCTACTGTTCTATGTACCATTTACGAGAAGCGGTCCCCACTCGATCAATTACTAACCAAAGACAAGTGAACGCCCTCGTGTTCCATGCCAATTTCCAACCACTCCCACCTAGTCCTTCACCACCTTCTATTTTATCACCAGCCATGGATCCTATCCAACCTACTAATATTGCTACCAGAGATGAGGAGCTCACACGATTCCTTGACCAGAACCCTGTCGCCTTGCAATTTTTCCTCTCTCATTCATCCACTCGAGACGCCTCGGGTCAGTTGATATATGGCATGCCCGTATCTATCCCCTTGACTCTCGTACCCACTTCCACATCAGCCCCATCTAGCTCTATGCTACCTGCATCCACCTTACCCCCAGTCGTTTCGCAGTTAGGTTTCATACCCCCATGACTACCATGTTTGTTACCTTTGTGGCACCCATTACATCCACCATACCCTCGACGAATACCCCAAACACAACCTCATCCATCCCTCATGTCTCACACATACCTGTAGCTACATTCCCACCTCCAGTGTCAGTGACCCCTACCCCATTTTAGAATGTAGTTCTTTTCATTCCACAATCTTTAGCCCCTATTGCCACTAGGGTTACCACGACCTTTCCTCCCCCATATACATACTACCAACAACCGCCTGTTTCATCTATCATTCATTCCAGGTACGTACCCCTTATTTCCTTGCCTTCTTCTCCACCACCTTACATGGCAGCCCCATACATTGGAATGCCACACCCATTATATGTTCTAAACCAACCTCCTCACACTATAGGAGGCATCCAATCGTCACAACCCACCAACGACCTAATTAAATTGATGGAGGACAAGATGCAAACACTTTGAGGCATCATTTCCGGCTCCCGCAACACTCTCACCTATGATGATATTTGCAATGAGCCTATTCACCCATCCATTCCCAACCGTTCATACCCTGTGCATTGGGAAATGCCTAAATTCAACTGCTTCAATAGTAAGGAAGACCCACAATAGCATTTGGGCTCATTTAAACATGGATGTTATTTGATTGCTCATGATGATGCCTTAATTTTGAGAACTTTTCCCATGTCCCTCACTGGACCTGCATTAGACTGGTATAGTGGGTTACCCAAACACTCCATATTTTCATTCAATCAGGTAGCCCAAGCTTTTTTGGATCATTTCTCTATCAATATCGCCAAGAAAGTTACCATGACCGATCTATATTCCACGAGTCAGTATGAGGATGAATCTATCACAGATTTTTTTCACTCACCGATGCAGGTCTAATCAATCAACTTGCATTTTAACTGCCACAAATTGAACTCATCGAGCTCTTTACCTAAGCTTACGCCAGACATATCTCCCCGACCTTGCAGGTCTAAAATTTTTGAACATTCGATGAGGCATTCACTATGGCACGAAAGTTAGAGATTCGGGCCATCAAAGAGAAGAAAATCCAATTACAAAATAAGAATTTGACATTCAATTCGAATGAAACCTCTTCTTCTTCCAAACTGCCAACCAATTATTCAAAGGCTAAAGGTACCACTAATGTAGTGGTACTCAAGGCTGACCCAACTCGTCTTTCTAATCAGGATACACCCTCATCTAATCTATCACCCGTTCAAGCTTTTTGATTCAGACAAGAGTAACAAAAATATACCCCAATTGGGAACCTTACTCTTTTGTTTTAGAAAAATTATCAAAGTGGCACCATCACCCTTCCACCCATAAAACCACACACTTTGGTTTTTACCTCGCCGCCCATGCCCGCATGGTATAAGGAACAAGATATTCAGTAACTTATCACCGAGTGAAGGGTCATAGTGACAGAAACTGCATCCCTTTTAAGAATATTGTCCAAGAAATGCTCGAGAAAGGCAAGTTGACTATGGATAATCCCAACGCCACCCCCAACCAAAATCTACAAATATTTAAAAAACCATTTCCCAATCATGCCCCTTCATCCAATCAAACAGGTGAGACATCCACTCACAATACCCATACTCATGAGGTTCATGTGATCTTTAATGAGGTACCTATCACCTCTCAATTACCTCACATCCCTTCCATAGAGGAAATCCTAGCCTGAAATCCTCCTTCCACATCTCGAACCAACTATCACTTTGTTCCTTCACCAAAAGAAGAACACCCTTCATCTCCTACATCACCTACAAAGGAGTCTTCTAACATTGAGACAATCTCACCCCTAGCTTCTCCATTTAGCGAACCCTTACCTACCGTACCTCCTCCACCCATGAGAGGAGAACTCGTTATCTCCTCCACCCATAAAGGAGCACCCATTACCTCCTCCACCCATGAGAGAGTACCCATTACCTCCTCCACCCACAGAGGAGCACCTATCCATTCCTCCACTCATAGAGGAACTCCCATCATCCCTTCCACCCATCATAGACCCGGTGGGGATACCTTTGCCTCTTAGCGAGCATTCTCCATCCGCTACCCAACATCCAACAGACCTACTTTCAGCTCTCTTACCCACGGAAGCTGAAGCCGGCCAAGTCCCCATCTCTAAGATGCATTTTACAGAATTCCCATTAGGTCTTCACCAACTCCACCCACAAACATGCCATTCTCACATTTGGCTGATCACTTGGATTATGTGGATAGGGCTTTATTATGGGGGTGCCTCTTACTCCCTGTCTCAACACAAATGCAGAGATCCCTCGATGACACCTCCACTATCTACCCAAGCACATTTCCACCCATCAAACCACATACAACCACTGCTATCGCAACCCCTTCCATGATATCTATTAACACTCACACCACACCCTTACCCATAACCCGACCTATGCCTAAACCCAAACCCATACCCACAATATTTACCTCCACTAAACCTATTACCACTTTAGGGGTCACCCCGACCACTAGCCTTACTCATCCACCTATTAAACTGGATTTAGCTACATCCTCCAACGTTAAAACCACACCTACTCTAACACCCAAACTAAAGAAACAAACTCATCAACCTCATACCCCTACCGCACCAATCACACCCGCACTTGTCTCGTCTGCCTTAAGACCTCAGCTACCCAACATGGTCAAGCACCCCTCACCCATTCATAACCCAATAACACAACAACCCATTCCTTCCTCACAAATCTCTAACCTACCTAGGCACACAACACGACTCATACCCACACTGTAGTCTCTTTACCACCAATACCTTTGATACCTTCAGCCATTGCTTCACTACCTACTACACTTCAGTCATTGTCCCTCACACCCCAAGCACAAATTGCGTCATCTACTGCGCATAGCACCCCCATTATCCCCATGGGTAACTCGTCCTCTTCCTCCATCTACTTTTCCTTCTAGAACCCGTATACCGACATCACCTTTACCCAAGAAGGTGTAACCCAAAAACAAAACCCCACTACCCCACAACAAGGTAGTCAAAACAACCCCACACCCTCCTACCCGTCCATCTACTATACCCCTACCCAAACAAACCCGACCGATACCTCAAACCACCGCACCTAAACCCATAGCTTGACCCATTCCTACTCTTCCAAAAATAATTCCCAGAAAACCAACCACACCCACACCCAAACCTACATTCACTTCCCATTGTGATCCACTAGTAGAGTCCTATGCCAAAATTTTAACCAACCTCCTCAAGACTTCAGTTATCACATTACCGCCACTCTGACCTTACGACCCCCTCAAACCCAAGCCAAAGGGGTTTGATGATACTAAAATTTGTGCATACCATCGTGTGCCAAGGCACAATGTGGAGAGTTACAAGGCCTTGAAAACAATCCTTATCTAATTATGTCCACCTGAAACCAACTTTGATGACGATGACCTTCTTGACGAGGATCCTTCTTCACCAACACCCATTCCTACACTGCACACTCAACAACCACAACCTCCACCCTCACAACTCCTAGAACCACACACAAAATTTGAAATTAACACGCTTCACATCAGAGAACTTACCACACCACCACCCAAATGTCGTTGTGCCCAACTGACCTCGCAGGGATTTCCTCCTCCAGAGGTTTTTGCCCTTCATGTCGTTATACCACTTACCCTAAACCCTCTCCCTTTGACAATTTCCCTCAAATCAACATGGAACACATCACTACACATGCGCGAGAAGGGTAACGAAAAGGTAGCTGACCCACCAATCAATCCTATACCTAACATACCATCTACACCCATACCTAAGAGAACTATCTACACCCCACATACCCCATTTCTAATGGCGTCACACATCACACCATGCTCAAACAATTACACCAATCTCCACTCAAAATGTCCTTATATGACATCATCCAAACCTTAGAATCCCATCGTCGAGCCCTCATGGAGGTTCTTCAATCTATCGAGGTTTTACCTAATGACCCTACACCCGTAGCCTCCATTATCACACCCCATCATGTATTCTCCTCACCAAATTACCACCTTCATCCTCACCTCATCTTATTCACCAAGTGGCCTCCTCGGCTTCTCGGAGGCAGAGATCGACCATACCAAAATGATGACCCGCACTCCAGCTCTCTCTTCATCTTTGTACACATTAATGACATATGGAGTACGCCATGTGATGATTAATGTAGGCACTAAGCATTAACATCATTTCATCCCATGCATTTTCTCAAATGTGCATACCTAACAATTACATGCACAAACATCTCGATCATGTTGCGTTCATTTAATGACGTTATCACCTCCATGCTAGTCTTGTCATCCTTCATGTTTGCATGGGCCCTCGCACTATTCCAAAATTGTTTTATGTTTTAGAGGGGAATTCCAATATAACTTGTTTCTTGGTAGACCACGGATCCGTGTCACAGTTGTGTTCCCTCCACTTTGCATCATTATGTAAAGTTTGAACATGAAGGACACACTTATACCATTCCCAAATGACCCATCACCTTTCAAAACATGCAACATGCTTTACCGATCCAATGATGTACTCATACCGGTCAATCCATCTACTTCCGCAACCAATACCGCTTCACCTACACCTACACTCCACACCTACCAAGATAGCCGCTACTTTCACCGCACATACCTCCTCCGCACACCTACCACCGCTTATAACCTCCACGGCTGACCCATTAGCTTCCCAATTCATTAACGCCACCTCCGCATCAACCTCCGACACATCGTCCATACCAGCTACCCATGTACCAACTACTAATCCTTGGAAGGTGTTTTTCAATGCCTCACTGGGATAATCGCTATATAGTGTCAACACCTTCCTTACTCCACACGAGTATGGAAGCCTTCACCAACACCCTCGCTATGATCACCGTATAGGAGAATGCCTCCTTTATGGTCCTTCTCATCTTCGTACTAGTCTCACCTATGGGGGACTTGATACTACCACATATACACCTGAACCACCATCACAACCCCGCCCATTTTCCGCAAACTTCCAATCACTTACCAATTGTCGTATCACCCACACCTTCCTACATCGTTTTGTATGAAAGGGTTTTGGTTTTGGCTTTTACGAGTAAGGTCACCATACCGTTATTCCATGTACCACCCATAAACATAATGACCGGAGTGGTATTGGCTTCCCCGACCCTTCTACCAAACAGCCCACATTGAATTCATTAAGGACCCTAGCCCTTCTCCACCTTCATCACCACCCTCACCGATGGAGTCGATGGATCCTGAATCTATCCCCCCTAACTTTTTTTTTTTTCATAAACACCATTTCCTTGGGGCCTTTGACTTATCAACATGAAGGCGAGGCCCCTTCCACTCTCCCATTCCTGTATCCTAAGATGATCGACGACGACACACCAACCATTAATGTCATTCAATGTCAGGATGATGAATCCATACTCACCTACCTTAGTGTAGAAGACTCATATATTCATCATTCGTTACCTTCTGAGACGCAAACCATGCTGAATGAATTGAATATTGAGATCAACATTCATACTCAAGATGACCCACACATCCTAAAGATTAGACAATCTTTAGATGTTGTTGAATAGGAATCCATCACTTCCTTTCTTTGAGCTCATAACCAAGCTTTCGCTTGGTCTTACGTTTATACATGCCTGTATTGACCCCACCATAGTGGTCCATAATATTATGTAATCGCTCCTAATGCCAAACCTATCAAACAAAAGCTAAGGAAAATGCACCTCGCATTTCTCTTCTCATCAAAGAAGAACTTTAATGCCTTCTTTCCATTTCCTTCATCTTACCCATTGATTATCCTTGTTGGATTTTTAACATTGTCCCTATTACTAAAGCAACAGGGGGACTCGCATTTGCATGGAATTCCAAAATCACAACCTTGCCTTCCCAAAAGACAACTTTCCCTTGCTGGTATTGATCAAATGGTGGACCTTACCGTCATGTCATGAAATGCTCTCACTCATGGATGGTTTCTCGGGTTATAACCAAATTTTTCTTGCCCCAGAAGATCAGCACAAGACCACATTCATTACCCCTTGGGGAACCTTTTGCTATCGATTCATGCCTTTCGGCCTTAAAAATGATGGTGCTACATAGCAACGTGCTCGACTTATATCTTCCATGATATCATGCATCGCATATTGGAAGATTACGTGGATGATCTCTTGGCTAAATATAAACGTCGCGCCGAGCACCTCACTATCCTCAAACCATCTTTGATCACCTCATTAAATATTGCGTCTACCTTCAACCTAAAAAGTGCATCTTTGTGGTTCTCTCAAGAAAACTCCTGGGATTTATTGTTTCCCTCCATGGTATAGAAGTTGACCTGCTAAATTCAAGGCCATTCTGGAAATGCCTCCGCCCACGAACCTCAAACAACTCCATAGCCTACAAGGTAAATTGCAATCCATTCACCGTTTCATTTCACAATTATCAAATCAGTGTTAACCATTTCATCATCTACTTAGGAAGGATGTCTCCTTTAAATGGGATGATGACTATCACAAAGATTTTGAGGCCCTAAAACAATACCTTCTCCAACCACCCATACTCATTCCACCGAAAGACGATCAACCTTTTTACCTATACATATCAGCTACCGATCATTCCTTGGGAGCCATGCTCACTCATTGTGATGAACAACATAGGGAGCAGGTGGTTTATTACATAAGCCGTACTCTTTTGGACTATGAAACCTGATATAACCACCCAGAAAAGCTTTTCTTAGCCTTAGTTTCACACTACCAAACTCCACCATTACCTACTCAACCACAAAACCTATGTTGTGACCAACACTCGACCCTTTACACTTCATGTACGCCAAACCCTATCAAAATCAATGCACCATGTGATGGCTTATGCTTTTAGCTGATCTTCACCTCAAATTCATTCATCAAAATTCCATTAAGGGCTAGGATATTGCTGATCAACTGGCTGACAAACCTATTGTTGGGGAACAACCCTCTAATTTTGACTTTCCCGATGAATCCATTGCTACCCTTTCCATGGATGAACCCCCTTACCAAATGACACTATTCTTCGATGGTTCCAAGTGTCAGTATGGGGGTGGAGTTGGTGTTATCCTCATTCCTCTGGATGGAGAACCCATGCCTTTGTCTTTCAAACTATACTTTGAATGCACCAACAATATTTCTGAGTACAAAGCACTTGTATTAGGTCTCCAAGCCACCTACGCCCTCAATGTCAAATCAATCAACATCTTTGGTGATTCTCAATTGGTCAAAACCAAGTCAATGGCATGTACCAATGTTGTAACGAGATACTTCAAAAGTATAAACATCATGTAGACATACTTTTGACCACCTTTGATTGTTACACCCTTCAAACCATCCCACGGTCAACCAACAAATTTACAAACACCATGGCCTACTTAGCTTCCCAAATACCCACTTCCCCTATCGATTCCAAAATATTTTTCACCGTCTGATAATGCTCCATTCACCTTCTTATTTACCTCATGATGTTTACTCAATCGGAATCGACACCCCGACCCGAGTGACCTTTTTATAAACAATACTCCGACTACCTTTTCCTCTCAATCTTACCTCCCGATCTCACTCAGTAATCTGACAATGCGCCTTCCTTAAGAAGGTCTCCCATTTCATTATCTTGGGGGACTCCTCTATAAGTGCTGCTTTGATGGTATTCTCTTATGATGCCTCACAAGTCATGAAATTCATTATACCATTAAGGAAGTTCATGACGGCATATGTGGAGGTCACTTGGTGCCTTCTTTGTTGCTTAAGCATATTCATTGCCTAGGCTATTAATAGCCAACCCTTAACCATGATTGTTGTGATTATGTCAAGCACTTTGCGTGAAATGTCAACAACATTCCAACCTTTATCATACACCTAGTCATGCCTTACAGGTCACTCGTGACCTTTGGCCCTTCTCTCAATGGGGTTTGGATCTTGTCGGAGAAATCAATCCTCATTCTTCCCAACGCCATCAATGGATCATAACTACTACCGAATACTACACAAAATGGGTAGAAGCCATACCACTTATCTCCACGAAAGCTTCGAGAAAATATGTGAGTTCATTAACCATCACATCATTTTTCACTTTGGTGTCCCTCATCGCCTCATCACTGATAATGGAAAACAATTCAAAAACAAAACATTGCAAAAACTTTATGATGCCTTTGGCATTCAACTTAGTTTCTCCTCACCTTATTACCCACAAACCAATGGCCAAGCTGAATCCACTAACAAAACCCTCAATAAAATTCTCATGAAATTGGTTGACGATACTGGGAAGGATTGGCATACACACATTCCTTTTTCTCTATGGGCATACCACACTAGTATTTGCACTTCCACTATGGCTACACCCTTTTCACTGGTCTATGGTACCGAGGCTATTCTACCTCTTGAAGTCTAGATCCCCTCACTTTGCATTTCTCTCCATGACATGCTTACTGATGATGACTTTCGTCAGGACCACTTAGCACAACTAGAGTTATTAGATGAATGTTGTCTTAATGCTCTGGATCACCTTCAAGTTTATCAACAACGTATCAAACGTGCTTATGACAAACGTGTTCATGAATGAACCTTCCAAGTTGGTGACCTTGTTTTGAAAGAAAATCAACATGTAACCAAAGCAAAAAAGGTAAATGGGGAAAATTCGCTCCTAATTGGCTTGGACCATACGTCGTAATTCATACCTATGGATCGGGTGCCTATCGTTTGTCCTCATTTGAGGGTAAACCCAAACCTAAGCCCCTTAACACATTACATCTTTGACCATTCTATTGTTGACTCATTGTCCTACCTCACCATGTGTCTCTTTACAGGCTCGTCCCTTGAGCGCTATCCACTCCATCCATCCCCCTAATGATTAAACAAGAATCATGTGATTACCCGTCACCCTTTTTCCTTATCTTAAATATGTGCACCATGGCTCTGCACATGGCATAATTCTCATGGATACTTTTCATCTTATTTTAGATGAGATCCCATGGTCGTTCACCCTTTCCTTCTCAACAAGAACCAAATGCTTCGTTATAGTCTCATCCATGACTTAAAAGCCAAAAAAACAAGATGAATCCCTCAGAAGGACATCTTCCAAAATAAGGGATCAACTCCTTGAGTCAAACTTCCAATATAAAATATGAATCCCTCAAAATGACATCTTCCGCCTTTAATTATCGCTATAAGTAGACTGCTCCCTCGAAGGACAGCTATAAAAATCTCACAACTCTCTACATAGTTTTTCCAAAAGAAGACTATCTTCTCAAAAATAAAAATTCAGAAGCTTCTCGCATCATTCATCTTTGCGAAGACCTCAAGGAGACATATACTCATCCCGTATAGACTTCCCACATCGATCAGTCTATCTACAAAGTCAAAAAGAAAAGAAAAATAAAAATAAGATTTTTCATCATGGACTTGCCTATTGTGATCTTGGCTCTATTGCCCAAGGCATTCTACTTCCCATTTTATGACCCAATTACTGCACCTCTTTACCCATTGTCTCTTCACCTCATACTACCTCAAGGGACCTATTGAACCTACAACATTTGGTGATTCTGTGACTATTCTTCACCTTTAGAGTAATCAATCATGTAATGTCTTTAGGGTCTTACGTTCACTAGCCTATCTGTAGATGTGTTTCATACGTTTTGATCCTTGCCAATTGGGTGGCTTTCTTGCCCCTTCCTATCTTTTTTTGTTCTTCATTACCTTTTGATCTTCTTATATAGGACTGGGGCCTCGACACCTATCTTTTGAGATTTTCTTCTCCCACCTCAATCCACCTAAAATCACCTTTACCTATCTACCTATTCTCAACCCCAACATCAATGCCCTCAACCTAATTATACCTATGACTTGGAATCCACACTACCTATTGACCTAAAATCACCCATACCTATCTACCTATATTCCACCTCACCTAATTGACCTTGACCTCATCATACTTATGACCTCAAATCCAACCTAACTATCAACCTCACTACCTATTCTTCTATCTTCTCATATTCTTTCCTAGCTTATGGGAGAACTACATCGGTCTGAGGTCCCTTTTCACTGGGACTATGTAGGCAGCACTTCCAGGGCATGGGGCCCTGGAAGGTTAGCTTGGCCACTCTTTACCCTAACCATTTCTCCACCTTTTACCTGATTTCCTGTTCATATCAAAAACCTCGACATCTAAACCATATACCACATAACTTTTACCACTTATATTATTTCACATTTTCATACATAACCAACATTTTCCACATTTTACACTATCTCATGCATTTATATTTCCATTTGTTATCAAAATACTAAAATGAACATCCATGCCTAAAACCAACCTAACTCAACCATGCCTAACAACCTGACTCGATCCATGCCTAAACCGACCTGACTCAATCCATGCCTAAACCGACCTGACTCAATCCATGCCTATCACCTAACTCGATCCATGCCTATGACCTGACTCTATCATGCCTAGCTCATCTATTTTCCATCCATATCATAATAAATTAAAACTCATACACATCACAACAACATCACCTGAATATCATCTATCTCCTCATATATACATGTGTGTATCAATACAATGTACACCCGTATCACATAAATGTGTATCTCCAAAATAATCATCATCGGCTCACATGCCACTATCCAATACAAAAATGTCTTCGCTCGTAGGCCGGTATCATGTAAAAAAATAAATACAATATCTCTTTGGCATGCAAGCCGGTCTCATATATCATACATACAAAAATGACTCGGCACGTAGGCCAGTCCATAGTAGGTCAATCATCTCCACACTTGTCTAGGTCCCGGTATTGCCTCACCTCCTGCTGATGGCCCCTCACCTAGAACTAGCCTCTGCACACTAGTGACCTCACCATGACCCTTTCCCTAGGCTTGTTGTCCCCACTGCACTCTCCACATCGTGTGCGTGCGGATCTAGTCCTCTCAATGGAGGCCTGTTGTGCTCTGTGCTCGGCATAGAGGGCACATCTAGCCCTAGCCGTGACTAAAAAATAATCTTGGTAGCACTGCTCGTGGAGGTACCATGGGTCCCACTACCCACGTGGGTACCTATACAATGGGACCCTGTCCCTGAACCTGCACTGAGCCCTATGCTGGTACTAGAACCTAAGTTGGCCCTGGAATCTATGCATGTGCCTATAGCTGGGCCTGCAGGGTAGTAATCTTTTCTGTGGTCTTTGTCGGTTGGCCTGAAACCAGTAACTCGCTCGCACCGTGTGGCCAATCGGCCTGTAAATCCTACACCTGCGCTTGTAGGGTGGCTATCTACCCACCATATCCACCTACCTCCTCTCCATCTCCATCTCCCCCTACCTCTGCCTATGCAAGTACTTGTTCTGACCTACCCGAGCCTATAAAGTCACTATCTCCAGGCTCGTAAAGTGGCAACTGTGCCTCTCGAACTTGTGAGCTATCCCTACATAATCCCAAGCTATGTCACCAAAGTATCCACCTACCCTTGTAGGGTGTCTCTCTGAACTATGATGGTGGCTAAGTCTAGTTGCCCTAGCCTCAGTGGTATGGCTCTCAGTTGTGCCGCCCCACCACCGCCTATACCCATCTGCAATCCTAGCATCATCAATTTATACATCTACTGGCTGCTCCTCCTGCCCAGTCGACACTATGGGTTATGATGGAGACATAGGTCTCTCCACATCATCTCTCTGGTACTAAGGGAACAGAGGTAGTACACCCTAGACCAATCCAAACTGACATCTAACCCACTCTACGGGTATCCACTCATGCTCTCTTGCTCTCCTCCCCTCTATCCATAGATGTTTTTGTAGCCCAAATAGCTCTCGTGGCCATCTATCTGTATGAAGGGAAGCCCACATACGGCCTCCAAATGACGTCCACCCCGGACAGCCCCTCCAACAACCTCCTGTAATAAGCTACATCATGTGTAGCTCTGGCACCTCGGGCCTCTCCCATGGCCGGTACCCACCACCTGTACCCACTCTCAAAACTCTCCATGGGAATGCATCTGCTCGGGGCATCCCCATGGGTCAAATACAAACAATGTTCTCGTACACCCAAGAATGTAGTAATATGATGCAACGGATGTTGAATCTCCACAATCACCTATAGGCCCACAACTCTCTATATAACTGCACCAAGAAATTCGGTGCCCATGCAAAACTAGTATGATCAATCATCATGTCCCGAAGGACACCCATCGCTGACCACAGGAACGTCCCCCCTTTGAATGCGCGATGCGTAGCACTTTGGTTGCCTCCATCATCAACACTGTCAACCTCATCTCCTCAGGATGGGCAGCATAAACCTCTTGGTAACTCAGGCTGGCGCTATGGTAGTGCAACTCACCTACTCTCTCTCCAAACACCTCATCTATACACCTCGCTGTGACCTCGGATGTCACTAAGTAAACCTGGTCTCCACTAATCGGTAGCCTCAATATCCTCTAGGGTGATGGTCATCTCCCCTGTCGGCAAGTGGAAGGTGTTGGTCGTAGAATCCCATCTCTTGATGAGTGCGACCATCAAACTCTGCTCTCTCACAACCCACCCATAACAGCGGATCCCAATCAGTGACATCATCAATGTGACTCCACTCCTCAAAAGTCACCTGTCCATGCAGCTCTAGCAATATAAGTGGCTCTCGGTCCCTCATTCGCAGCTCATCTCGAGCCTGCATCCACAAAAGCAATGTATTAGTCCACCTTCCCAACTTACCTTATTTTTACCCCACATCCCAACCTAATCTCTTTCCCCACCCCCATCCCGTTGGCCTTGTCACTCACCCTACCTACCCAAACCCATCTACCCAAACCTATCTACCCTAACCCTCACCCACACCTACCCAAACCCATCTACCCTACCTATCTACCCTAACCCTCACCCACACCTACCCACACCCATCCACCCGAAACTATCTACCCTACCCTCACCCAAAACCACCCTCAACCCTTACCCACCTACCCTACTTTCTCACCCTAACCCCTTCCCCTCTCACCTAACTTCTTTCCCACCCTACCCTTACTCTCTTCCCTTTTTTATCCCAATTTACACTTAGGATTAACCGACCCTGGTTATCCCCTAACCGACCACGGTCTCCCTTTAACCGGCACCAGTCAATGTTCTTGTGACCAGCACCGGTCACTACCCACTAACGTCGGCCACAAGTCGGCCAGACATCGATCAGCATTGTGTCACCCGCCCGACTTTCCAACCCTATTTTTTTCCCTTCCTAGAAATTCTACCCACCCAAACTCCCTCCTTACACCCTTATTTGTTCCTACCTTACCCTTTTACCCTACCCCCTACCCTTCCCCATGCCCATTACCCTCCATGTTTCTCATTTTGAAATTATTTCCCCCAAACCCCCCATTTTTAAAAATATTTTCTACATTTTGCATCAAATTCACCAAACAATCAATCAAAAGGTTTGAATCCTACCTGATCCCACTACCGCCATCGTGGTGGAACCTCCGCCTCCGCACCACTCCTCCCAATCCCTCTCTAGCCTCCGCCATCCTCAAATGACCTCCAACTCTCTCCACCAATCACCTCGCTTGATCCGATCTCATGGCCCCACCTCTCACTCAACCAATCTCACCTACGTGGCTCACCAACCAAGCTCTCTATTGTACTCTTTTGTCCTCTTCCTCTTTTCTCTCTTCTTGTCCTTTTCTCCTTTTCCAAATGCACAAATGAATTTTAAAACGTGGGTTTTCCACTTTTTATACCCTACTCGACTCAACCGACATCGGTTAACCCTTGACCGCTTCAGTATGATGCCCTAGACTACCACCGTCGGTTCATCTCCATCGTCATCAGTTCATCCCGATCATTTTTACCACCCCGCCTACTCATTTCCCTCACATTGACCTCATTTTCCTTACCTCCCTTTTCTTTTTCCTTCCATACACCTACTTGGACCACTTTACCTTCACTTCTGGCCCTCCACCTTCTTCAACCTCACCGCGTCCGTTGTTGAAGCCTCCTTATTTTACCCCTACCTCGGCCTTACCCGATCTCGATATTTGGACCTGGACCATTGTTAGTGACCTTTTGACCTCATGTGTTCGCTATACCTTACGGCACTATTACCTATGTTGTTTGACCTAATGACTTTACCTAGCCTATTGCCGTGACCATTTATCCTGACCCTACCTTTGGTGTACCGGAACATACCTACACATTCCTACACCTAACCTACGTTGTGTTTCCTGACCTTATCCTATACCTTGGATACCGGATTCACTTCAACCTTGTTTGGATAAACCTATCAACCTTAGACGATGTAGAGTTTGCCTACTCTTCAACCCGGTAGCATGTTGCAGTTTATATGTGTGTGTGCATTTGATTATTGCTACCTTTGACCCTGACCCATTACCTAGATTTCCGAGTAAACCTTTCACCTTTTCCCCTACACCCACTTACCTTTTCCTCACATTTACCTTTTATCAAACCACTCACCGCTTTAGCTTGTTGCCTCGTTAGTTCTTGGTTTGAGGGGGATCACCTTCACCCTCACATGGGGCAACCACATCTTATTTTTGTTAGCATCGCTTACCAATACAATCTACGCAACAAAAAGGGGCAAAATGTAGACACTAAAATTAGGTCACACTCCCCTTTGTTCTTCAACATATAAGCCCCCCTTTATTACATCTACCTAGCCATGACCCCCTTCACCCTACTAATATTAATTTAATTAAATTAATTCTTTATCCTCACTATATTTATTATTTAAATATCTTATTTAAATAATATCTACACAAACACTTCACTTAGACACCTCACCAAGCTAACTCAACCTAAGACCTATTCTTAGTAAGTTACCATAACTAACTAAGACTTACCCAAACCCTAAAAATAAATGCCTACACTCCCTCTAACCACATTCCCACATGCTCACAAGAAGCTCCCGAGTCTAATGCATGGGATAATGACACAAGATCCGAGGAAATCGGGATGATCTCCTAAGTTTAGTAAACCTAAAAATCCTACCTTGACCGACATCGGTTTCCCCTAACAACCGCACGCCGGTTAAGCCGGACTGCCATCAGTCACCCCTTTTAACCCCTAAACTACCTTATTCTCAAGGTTGAAACTTGGGCCGGAAGTAAGTTGGCAAACATAGGGATAAAAGTGGACGAGCAAGAACGAAATCTCAGAGAGATAACACATCTTCAGAGAGCCAATTCCAGCAAGAACTGACATCCAAGGAAGGAGATTGAGGATCTTCTCCTACACAGCCATCCCAGCCACCTTCTGATCTATCCAAGTAAAGAGGAGTGTGCATGCAGCCCATATAGAATCTTTTCTTTAGTTGGTGATCACTTGCAGCCTTCAAACCCATCATCAGCACCTCCATCCTTCACACATAGACTTTCAGGAACGAAATCCAAGTAAGTACAACATCATACTTTCCTGGTTATTTCATTTTATCATTATTTTATCATCCATTGTTCATCTTTCTCCCTATTGACCATCTCCAATATTTTTTACCTCCATAGACCCATCAAAACCTTGTAAAAACCTATTACAATCATCCAATACCTCCTCCTCGACCAACTAAATCTTTTGTGCAATCACAAAAGAGACCAAAACCATGTTTTGTGACGTTTCCAGATTTCACCGTAACTGGCGCCGGTTATACCTAACCATGGTCGATCACCCCTAACCGACGTCGGTCTTAGTGTTTGCCCACACAACCTTAAATAGAGACCTATCCACCTAATTTTACCTCACCCTCACTCACTTGTGACCTACCCGAGACCTTTATCAGACCTACAGAACCCAAAACCAACCATTTGACCCTTAGATTCTATTCTTGCTTAGCCTGTTAGATTAGATCTATTTTCTTATTGTTTTTTAAGTGAGATACCTAAATCATTTCAAAATAACAATAGGATTTACCTTGTTTTTAGCATTAATTTTTTTAAAACGATGGATTGACAGCCATCTAGGGAGTATCACGCTTCCCGGATCTAGCTCACACTAGGCGGTTCACTTTGCCCATATTATTTAATTCTTTACGGTGGTCTTGCTTTCATTATAGGTAGTTCCTCATAGCCAAAAGGAAGCTCTCATGGTCAGCTGTGATTCGAAATTCATACGCACGTAACAACCCATCAACCAACATTTGAACATGTATTCCTCCTACACCCGTTACCCTATTTGTTTCGTCAGCGCTTCTAAGAACCAATCTAAGAAAAATATGAAACAAACCTCACCAAAAAAGATACATTCTATGTATCTTTCCATTTCTTCAGATCTGTGATTTTCTGTTTAAAACCAGGCCACCCACCAACCAACCATGGTCACCCTCAGAATCGACCACGGTCACCCTCATCGACTCCATTTGCTACTTAACCGATGTCGGTCTTTGTTATTTCCAGCAACCTTACTCTTTAAGCTCCAGCTCCCACTTGAGATTAAATCTCTTCATGTGATCTTCTCATCACAAAAAAAATGTTGCTCTAATACCAGTTGTTGGGAATTTTGTGACTGCAGAATAGTGCTATGATTTAATAACAAACAAAATCATGCACACATGATCTAAACAATTCCCCACAAAATCTACAGCAGTGGAAGTATAAACTAGAATAATCCAAATCACACAAAAGTACACACACATAACAAGCATGTACCGTGGTTCACCCAATGTGGGCTACGTCCACCAAAGATAGAGATCTCATATATATATAATATAACAAGAGATTACAAACCAACTCTTCTACACAAGAGTACATGTATCTCTACAAGAGTATCTCCTCCTCCCAGATCTCCAACTGGATCTTCTTGAGTACACTAAATCGTGCCTCCATACCACCACTTGTGTCTCCTCCATATCTCTAACCAGATCTACCTGAGTGCACTACAACTGTGCCTCTCAAACATAACCAAATCTCACATACCTAAAGCTACCCTACATCTACCAATGTGCAGCCAAGCTCTCACTGTATTGTGAATCTATAAACAAGACCTCTAGAAATATCTACCAATGTGCAACCCTAACCATGCACCAAGAAGTAAGTCTCTCCTCCATCACTGCAACAAACTACAAACGTGAAGAAAACTTTCTCTACCATGCTAGATTCCTATGGATCAACAATACAACATGATCTCATGGATCTACAATACAAGATCTCACAACATGTGGATCTACAAGAATAAATAATAACAAGATCTCACAACAACCTGTGGATCTAACAAGAAGAAACCCTAAGTGCTTTGCATAATATGCAAGCCATTACATGAGACTAAACAATACAAAGGAAATATAGTAGAAGATAATACCATCTTCTCACCAATAGTGTACCTGCACTTTCCTTCTTTCAGACTTCTCTCCATGAAATCTCTTGTCTTCATGTAATATGTTTTTCTTCTTCTTCTTCATCCTTTCAACCAAGGATTATGCTCTTATTCTCATCAACACATCTTTAACCCTATTTTTCTAGCTTATATAAGCTTAGACAAACTTAGGGCAACTTAGCCATGAAATTACATCTAATAGTTTTCTTTAAAACAAAAACAATATTAAAACTCGTGACTTAAAAATAAAGTGCTTCGCACAAGTAACCGGTGCCGTTAGACCTAACCGTGGCTGGTTCCTCCTTTTCCTGACCATCATCGGTCCCACTGTAACCGATGTTGGTTACTATATTTCTAGTCACTTTCCATTTCATGCTAACTGTGAAGAAATCTAGCTCCACAACCTAACACATTGCACAAGTTTTGAAATTACTTCCTAGAAACACCATATTATTTTTATACAGATCACATGGCATTTAAGTACTTCGTAAACAAGCCTATCTTATAGGGGCACATATGTAGATGGGTACTCCTATTTCAAGAGTTTGACTTCAAAGTTGTGGTGAAGCTAGGGAAAAGAAATTTTGGACCAGACCATTTATCTAGAATCAACTCAGGAGAGGAAGCACAGACAATTGAAGAAACCATGATAGATGCACAATTATATAGGTTACAACATGCACCAATGGAATTAGAAGACATTTCTATTTTTCTACGAACTGGCAGGCACCGAGAAGGAATGAAGGCATTAGAAAAGAAATGACTTATTATTTGTGCGGCACCATTTATGTTAATTAATGGTGACCTCTACAAGTTAGGCAGAGATGAAATATTATGACGTTGTGTATTAGATCATGAGTGCAAGGATATTATGGAAGAGGCCCATGGTGGTATTGTGCGAGGCCATTATGCAGTGATGTGATCGCGCGTAAGATCCTACTTGCTGGAGTATGGTGGAAGACATTGTATAAAGACTGCAAGGAATATTGTAAGGTGTGTGATCATTGTTAGCGCTAGGAAAACCACGGAAAAGAGATGAGATGCCTTTGAGAATGATTACTAGTGCTAAACCATTTGAGAAATGGGCCATTGGTTTTGTAGGACCTATTTCTCCAGATACGCGCACGATCGGATCGTCTATATCATTACTTGCACATTATCTAATATGGTGGGTAGAAGCCGCACCTACGAAGGACTTTATAGTAGATACAATAGCTAGATTTATATGGTAGAATTTTCTTACAATATATGGATGCCCTTTAAGCTTGGCAAGTGATAGGGGTATGCACTTTTGAATGAGACAATCAAGATCCTATTAGATGAGTTTATGGTTGCACACCATAAAACTACACATTATCATCCTCGGGTAAATGGAACTACCGAGGCTTTCAACAAGATTTTGATCCAGGACTTTCACAAAAATTTGTGATGTTGGGAGAAAGGATCGGGATGACAAAGTGTCGAGTTTTCTTTGGGCATATAGAAAAAATTATAAGAGATTGAACAAAGCCACGCCATTTTAATTAGTGTTTGGCACGAGTTCATTCTCCCTATAGAATATATGTTACCTTCTTTGCGCATTGCGCACGCTAGAGGTCTAGTGGATAAACAGGATTTAGAAAAATGTATCGAGAAGATGATTCACCTAGATGAGTGACAAGCCATAGCACGATGGAGTCAAAAATAGGAAAAACCGGGAAGAAAGCATGGCATGATAGAAACATAAGGGATAAGAAGTTTGAGATTGGACAAATGGTACTTCTTTATGATTCTAATTTCTTGTGCCATCCAGAAAGCTCAAATGACATTGGTTGGGGTCGTATGTCATCAATTATATACTTGAATTAGGTGCTTGTCGCTAGAAGCACTTGATGGAACACGGCTACCTGGTTACTTTAACAGAGTAAGTTTGAAGCCCTACTATAAATAAGTCTTCTTGGTGTTCGTAATAAGGTAATATTACCATTTAGAGTAGGTTTCCATTATGTATTTCCTTTATTGTTCTTTATGCTTTGTCAATTAATTTGTTGTTTACATGTAATAAGCACGCTTGCATTTATGCATGAAGCTAATTACTATATGAAGCGGGTTTATGTGTAGAGGACTGCACATACCTTTAGTGTGGGTGGTTGTAGTTATCAAGGTGAAAGGAATAAGCGGCTATGGGTGTGCTTTAAGTCAAAAGAAGATTGCTTCTCAAAAGTGACCAAGGATAGAGATGAATGAATGAAAGGACATTATAACATGAGGTAAGTGGAGGCCATGATAACTACCAGGAGAAGGTACGGTGATGAGGTACTTAGGAGCAAGGGCACGTCTTTGAAGAGAAGTCTATGACCGGAGGGGTAGGGAGACACGCTAGAAGGTTATAGCTAAGGCGCGAAGATGTACCGTGTGGAATAAATGAATTTGGTTAATGAATGAGAGGATATTTGGTAGGTGAAGGAGCAATAAATGCATCAAAATTTAAAAAATTATAAAAGGATGGGATGCGGATTCATTTTCATCGTTGCGACTAAGATAATTTGAGGAAAGAGCTAAGTGCGAAGAACCAAGTGATTAGGTTAAGGTGCGAAGGGTGTAAAACCAAGTGTGACAAAATGGATCTATGTGAAAAGAATCTTGTGTCCCTGGTGGTGAAGGGTTTTAACAAAACAGAGAGACGAAGAGGAGTTAGGGCATGAAGTTTTCACCTAGGGCACGATTAAATCAAGCTAGGGTTTGATTCGCAAGTTGCATAGTTAAAGAGGAGACGTTTACAAGGTAAAAATGGCACCTAATAAGGCGAGTTGTAGTAGGATCAAAAGGAAAGAAGAAGGTGGTCATCAAGGAAGAAGAGATGGCACCCGAAAGTGATTTTTTAGAGATGTAATATCTAGAGGGGGTTATTTTTGGCCAGGAATGGGATTCACCTATCAGAAAGAGAAAAGTGAGTGAATACAATAATAGGACCACGAAGAACAAGAAGGAGCTCGATTCCCGCTCATTGTAAGGAAAAATAATCGTATGGTGGATGACATGCCACTTATGATGATGCGGGTAGAAGCTTCTAAAGAGAATTGGGGTCTACCAATTATATGAGCTTCCATATTTCAGGAAGTATGAGCCCTTGTATCGGTGGCTAATAAGCGAGTGCACGAGGACTTCTTCTACTTTACAAGACACGAGTTAGAATATCATCTACGCTTATCTCATTAGTTACAGGTTTGAAGGCCACATGAGAGGATATAAAGAATGATCTCACGAGATAAAGTCATGATCTTAAATTCCATATAGGAGTTAGGGTACACAGAAGGGTCCGTCTTTGTATGGATATGGAAAAATTAAAGAATTGTCCAATTTTGCAAGCAACAACACACCTTGTTACAAATTTGAATGATCAGGAGTGTTGGTCACAGGGAAATACTATGTGGTTACACGTTGCACGTAAGATGTTAGAAGGAGCAATCTACAATATTGCAGGCTACATTACAGAACAAATAGTCAAGGAAGTGTGCACATGAGGGAAGATCAGCTTTGGGGCTATTCTACTATCACTAGTATTCATGGAAATTGGAGTACCAAATGGGCCGAAGGAAAAGGTATGGGAATACCCCATGGAGAATAAGTCACCAACTGAAAGGTTCAGCAAGTACCTATGTAAAGGGGCCATGATAGATGACGTAAAGAAAAGGGCAGAGAAATGGTACGACAGGCTCCGCATGGAATTTGGAGAAGAGTGGCACATCCCAAAGGACCTACCATCAGTAGTAGGGAAACAAGTCCAGTTTTTGTATATCAGCATTTATGTATCATGCGCTTCCTAATGAGAGATGGATTCTGGAGCCCTTAGTGTAAATTTCCTTACACATTCACTGCAAGGTATTTCCAAGCATCTGTTCACAGATTTACAGACATGCGCCGAATGGTATTCAATGTAGATAAGGTAGACTGTGACTACCATACATTGAGAAAGAAGCATGTGTATCCTAGAAGAAGTGCCTACACCGAGAGGATCATTTCAGAGGTGTTTGATATTAAGCCAATAAGTCTCAGGTAGCAAATGTAGGGGCAGCATTGGTGTACCTTCAGCTGAAGCCCAAGATGGAGAACAATAAGTATATAGAGAATGAATTCATGATCCCAGGGCCACCAAAGGGTAAGCACACAATAGAAAACATATCAGCGTAAAGGCCCAATGAATTTGTTGATGTAGAGGGTGAAAAGGAGGAGCGTGAAGATAGTGGAGGCTTAGAGCGCAAAATAAAGCAACCATATGACGAGAGAAGAGTCACATGCGACCACTCCACCTCAAGGATAAGATGAAGAGGAATATATGGAGGTTGAGTAGGAGAGTATAGATTTAAAAATTGTTCGACGTCAAGGATTCAAAGTGGAGCCCCACCAATGGTACAGAAATCACCTCGTCTCTCTCCACGAAGAGAAGAAAGTTGAAGTTGGATAAAGAAGCAGAGGAATCAAAAGAGAGCGAGTGTGAATCTCCTACCCCACTCAAGCAAGAAGATGAACCACATAATGAGGAAGAGAAAAAAGATGAAGAGATGAAGGACAGAAAAGAAAAAGAAAAGGAAACCTCCGGATCATGCAACTGCTCAGGATGTAACGGGATAGGCTCCTAACCTTAAAGCTATAATTCCCAAGGGTCCTAGATTGAAGAGGATGAGATGAGAGTAAATTCCACCAGCCATGGGGTATGTAAGGGACGTAGGTAAAATTTTATGCACCCACTTCTAGAGTACGATAGCATAGAAGGATTTATTTGGTTGGGAGCTAATGGATGATGATATGGCAATTGTGCGCACTCGAAAGAAACTATCATGGTCAATTCACATCCACATGGATGAGCCTGAATTTGATGTATGTGAAGATACATGCATTTCGAGATGGCCTAAGAAGGCACCATAATCTAGACATATGACAAAAAAGCCTATGGTCATGTCGGATGAGCAAGTCAAGCCAATGCATTGGTAAAGGTTTCTACTGAAAGCTGCTAGAAGGAAAATGGACAAAGCTGCAACAATTAGAGCTCTACGCGAGGAGATAAAGATAAATGATGGTCGGATAGCACACATAACACAAGAGAGGGACTTTGTGTAGAAGAAGAACTAAGTATTTATAAACATCACAGAGAGGATATTGGGGACAATGTCATCGCAGCAAGGCCACACTTGGAGACCAAGGTACCACGAGATGTTTCCCTCGGTGATACAATGTGTAGGAAATTTGGTGGTGGACTTGGTGCTTGAAGATGAACCTCTACACATGACAATGCCAAACAAGTCGAGTAAGAGGTAGAACAAGGAAATCCTCGGTGATACGAAAGATTGCATCTCATGAAGGGTTACTACAAGCGCTACAAGAAGTATTGAAGAAAGTAGATGAGGATTTTAATATATGCACAGCTCCGGTGTTTATCAACATGAAGACCCTAGAAGAAAACAATGAGGTCTAAAAAGTAATGAAGGATGAGACATTGGGTTGCACGAAAGATTTTCAATGGTTAAATAGAAGTGTGAGGCCACTGCATAGCTCAAGAGCCGCATAAGACTCGGTTGGAAGAGCTTGGGAAGCTCATTATGCAGAAGATAGATCTTTTAGAAGGATGAATGACATCAATGTCTAGTGTTGTGTTGGTTCTGCGAATGAAAAAGGAGAGACTTCGAGGATGAGTTGGAATCCATTGCTATGGACATTCTAGAAAAGCAAAACAAGCACTCATTGAATTACAAGAGCCTTGGAGGCCAAAATAAAGGAGGAGTATCTAGAGTTGATACTTCAAACTGATACAGAGGAGGCTACCTCATAGCCTCATAAAACTTATTTATTTATCTACATTCTTTCATTCTTATTCTTTCCATTCTTTTATTCTTTACTTCAATTTTTGGAGATAACCATTGTCGGGATGACAATGAGATTAGTGTGGGGTAATGTTGATCAGAGAATACTTGTTAGAGATCACATAAGAAGTCCGTGTAGGAGAGAAGGCTAGGATCAAGGGCGTGGAGGGATAGGAAGAACCCGCACGCAGAGGGCAAGTTCATTTTTGGGAATTAGCCTATTTTGAGCATGATGACCTATTTTTAGAAGATGGCATGTGGAACACATCAACGATGCAAAGATGTGCACACCACACATTGGTTATCTTTAGAGGATCGGATCGAAGCTTGTTTTACATGGAGACGAGCTAGGAATAGGATTGTCACTTCAGTTAACTGTAAGAAGTTTATAGATAGCACACTTATATGTGTGGCTATGCCTATAAATGGCGTGTGACTATTAATAGCATGCGGCCTACTTCTGAAATAGATAAGCGGTGAAGGGAAAGTCCCCACCCTATATATATGATATGAAGTACATAGTAAAATATACTTAGACACACATTGTAGGATATATATATATATATATATATATATATATATATATATATATATATATAGAGAGATGATGGATGTGTGTGTGATAGAGAGATATACAATGGAATTACTGTAACAGACCCATGTGCAACGGTATAGATTAACATTATTGTAAGAAGATTCTATGTTTATTAATAGATGGAAGATATTGGCTGAATCTAAGTGTCATTACTATGTGTAATTGAGTAGTGCATGTTATTGATTCAATCATGATTACTGTTTAAGCTTGTTCTTTCATAGATCTTGAGTGTAGCATGCATGGTAGAATGGTGGATTAGTTATGGATCTATATGTTTATTCCTTCATCACGCTAACATCCTACTACAACAACCCTAAAGAGGAACCTGGTACCTTTGCACACTTCGGGTGAGTGCTCAGTCTAGGATAATTGATGTGCTGCCGCGACTAGGGTGTTATCTGGTAAATTCTAGGCTGCATCATGTGGTAATAAATGATAGGATTTGGATGTCTAAAAAGAAATCCTAGGGGTCAAAATAGCTTTTAGACAAGAATCCTCGGTGATTCTTGTGAATCGTCAGCGATTATGGTGGGTCATCAATGATGTTGATGGGTCGTCAATGATCTCATTTGTTACCACAGGGACTCATGAACAATTCTAGTGAATCGTCAGGTGATTCTAGTGAATTGTCGGTGATTCTAGTGAATCATCAACGATTCGGGTGAATCATCATCGGCGATTGTTGTGAATTGTTAGCAATTCTTTATGAAAAATTATAGGATGACAATGGATGGATATTGAGCTCGAAAGGGATGCTAAAAAGGTTTATTTAGGCCTAGATATGATGCATAAACACAATGATTAACTGAATGAAGATACATACCTTGTATATGTTGGTAAATGATGAAAAGAGGATGATTTTACCTAAGAAAGGAGTATTGTAGATGCAATAGGATTATTGATTTGATTCCTAGACACATGAATGACATTCATAGGATGAAGAAGAGATTCTTGGTGCCTTGAATGTTGTTGGGATGATCTCTAACTCTGTGACATCATTATGATACAAATAAAATGTGATATGAAGTCCTTAAACCACATCCAACTACAAACTAACCTCGAGAAAAAGACCTGAGACTTGTTTATATAGGGTCGCTAACAACCAGGGAGAATCGCTAGTGATTTTGTTGAATCACCAGCGATCAAGGTTTTACAGGGAAAAGGTTGAAACTACTTCCCAAATCAATTTTTTTTTTTTTTTTGACAAAGGATGTGTGTTGGAAAGAGGTTATATGGGTCAGGGAGGTTGTGAAATGGTTAAGAAGTTGTTGTTTTTTTCTTTATTTGATTTTGGTTTCTAAGTGGTTTTGAGTTGTTTTAAGAGGAGTAAAATAGGATTTTACAACTATAGAATGATATTTATGGGGAGAAATAAGACTTAGGATAAGGATTTAATGTATAATATGATAGTGATCGATAATGAAGGGGTCTTAGTAGACGTGGACATGGGGATTAATGGTGCTAATTTTGGTTGTCTCTGAAGTACCCTTTTAACTTGAGGTGTGGATAAAAGGTGAAGGAGTTTCTTGTACTCCTAAGGGGTTTTAAACCACTAACCTCCTCCTCTTGTATGGAGAATTATATCAAAAATAATTTGAGTCTGATCACACCTTTGAATCTCTTCAAACCACATTCCTTTACTTCTCTTCTCAAATTTACTTACTAAAGCATCACCTTGTCTTAACCACACAAAGTGTTCTCGAATTTCATTAATTAACATAACAATAAGGTTCTCAAAATACTTGAAATGCTTCCTTAAATAAATAAATAAAAATAAATTACTCTCATATCAAAGATGCATGTGCCTTACCAAAAGAATGTATCAAAATTAATGATCTCCAAAACTTGCATACAGTCTTAGTTAAATGTCACACCTTGTTTTTATGCAAACAAAAATCACACTTAATATTTCTTGGAGCTCTCCAAATCTTCCTTTTCTCGATTGATCAATGATGAAAAATAGTTACAATTACATTTTTACACCTCATATTTAATTCCCTTCTTGGAATTGATCTCATGGTTCTGAACAAGATCACATGTGGAGGTTCATTTCTAGGAAAAGGGCTAAGAGAAATATTTTGTAGTTGCATTACCCCATTATACATAATAATGAGTCTCAAATACTAGATTAAGACTTAAAACAACCTAAAACATGGCAGAAACACTTCTAGAACCCCTACACCTAACTAGAAAGTTAAAATTGGCTCAAAGAAGATTCAAAAATTCAACTAAGCAAAAATGGAGGGAAACTCCATAGTTTGAAACTTTGGCTTTTTGATCTCACCAAACCAACATGAAAGGAAACCTAAGACACCTAAGGACATCTAAATACCTTATCAAGCTCAAATTAGACTAGATACACCTAAATTATCCTCAAGAGTGATGCTCCTGCATCATTCCCTTGAGGGTTTCCTACTTATATCTTGTGTTATGCTTTACACTCTCATGGTTATGGTTATTTTATTGAATGTTTTCATGCACACATTAATGGTTAAATGGTATATGATTTTTAAAAAAATTACATTAGATATATAAGGTATTTAGGTAGTAAAGAGAAGGAGAGGAAAAAAAAAGATTTCAAAAAATTCTCACAAATATGAGATATGCATATCCAAAAATGATTATTAGAATTTATCAATGATTAGGTGTTATGGTGTATGACATCAAATTGCACTTTAATTTTACAATAATATTCATATATTCACATTAAATGATATTGGATTGCAACTAAAATAGGGATTACCAAGCCATGAGAGGCCCAAAAATGAATTGGATTTTGAGTTATTAATTTTTAAGGATGCAAGGGTGATGATAACTTATATTATATATAAATAGAAAATCCGTTTTTAAATAGTTCTCTATGATATATTTAAGTCATTTATAAAAACCCTCAATGAATCCCACCATAACCATCTACATATGTTAAGGTGGAATTTTACGATTATTCTAGAATGTCATTTGAATATGAAACTCCACATATAATAAATATTATACAAATAGAGATAAGACACATAAACCAACTACTCTTACTATTTTTTTGGGCATTAACAATACCAAAATAGTAAGGGTTGAATTTTTCAAAGAAAATTTGATATAGTAGAAAAAAATTGTAATCTTGTGTATCAATTCCTTGGAAGGAATCTGAATATTTTTGAGTGTTTTTATATAATCACTATGAAAATATAAATTTAGGAAAATAATATTCCAAATAGCAATTTAAGGAAGTGCGACCTAAATCCCTAGAATTATATATATATATATATACTCTTTTTCACATTTTAAGAATAAAATTTGTTCATTAATTACCAAATTAAAATGTTAGTATAATATATTGGTTACAAAATTAAAATAGTTTATGATATAGGCTTATGGATGCTACCAACATATATATCTCAAATGTATTAATATAAGTGATGCCAAAATATATCATTCTTGAGGTACTCCTCTAACCTATATGAAAAATATAATATAGTCAACTCAATATTAATTTCCTTTAATTAAAAAAATTAAAATATCTATATTAATATTTATATGCATAATTGAAAGACTCAATTTAGTTATTTTTCTAAATTGTTTAAATGCTTGAAAATGAAAAATATTTTCTAGGTAAAATAAAGCGAAGTGTAATGATATAATTGCGAAAACTAGTACATATGTGTTATGCCCCATTCGATGTTGACTCTGTTCTTGTTTCTTTGACCCCTATTGTTGAACGTTCGTTTGTTGTGTGTATTTTCCTGCGATCACTAGGTGATTATGATATTGTTGCAAATTTGATTTTCTCGTATTTGCTTCCCATTGTACCATCTAGTGTCGTCATTAATGTTGTCTAGTTTTTGTGGGTCTTTGTAGCGTCTTTTACGGATATTATTTTAAGGACTTCTCGTATTCTCATTTATTTGGGTTGTGTAGTGACGTTTTGGTGTAATAGCTCTTCAGAATTTCAAAACCATTCCAAAACTGTTTAGGTTTTTTTTTTTAAAAGGTACCTATTATTATTTTAAGCTAAGTTTAATTGCATTGTTAATCTTCCTCCTTAGACCTAACTTTGGCTTGCGTGGGAAGGAGGAGTTGGTTTTGTTTGGTGGCACCAAGGCTTGGGAAAGGATTGCTTAAATTAATTTTGAGTTTATTATACCAAACCATCAGTTTCCACCTTGGCCAACCAGGCCTCCACACATGCCTCTTTTAATAGCAGATTTAGTGGTGGATTTAATTCAACATAACCACCAACCTTGCCTTTTTATTTATTGTCATTAATGGAAACATGTTTGGCATTTGTTTTGCTGGCCTATACACCAATTTGAATGTTGGCCGCATACATTGTAATTGTTGTTTTACTAAAAAAATATACTACGGAATTTTGTTGGTAGCCTACATACACCAAATTGGGCTTGGCCGTGTGAGTTTTGTGGAGGAATTTAGTTTGGGGTCTGTATAAAATGTGTTGATCTTCCAAACAAATGCAATCAGTATGCATTGAGCCCTTACTGTTGCTTTCTCCCTGCCTGTGCCAAAACGTGGTCATGAACAGAGTATGGGCACCTAGCAATCAAGAATGAAGGAGGAATGTTGCTAAGTGTTGTTGTTTAAGGGCCTGATAGATGTGGTTGCAGGTTGGAAGTGTATAAATTAGGCATGATAAGCTACCCATCTCAATAATTGCTAAGCTTTAACAATCTCCTGAAAATGAATCGATTCTCTTTCCTGAAATTGGTTTTTTGAATGTGATTTTGTGGATAGTGTTCAGTCATTTGTTTACTTGTTGGTTGTTCCTTGATTATCCTCGATTTTGTTTTTCTAGGTTGTTTTGGATGCTTACATTCTAAGAAATCAATTTATGGTAAATGTTTCCTTGAAGAGTTATTGTGGGTTTAGACGCCTTGTTGTGAAACTTCTCCTTTCCCTTGAAATTTCTTGTTATAGCAATAAGAGTTGCCAAATGTTAATGGTGGATGGCATGGGTTTATTCCTCTTAATTTATTTGTTATGTTTCATACTTGATTGAATGATCTTCTACCATTATTTATCAATATTTCTTTGAATGAGTAACTGGGTTTTTAAGTTGTTTAATAGCTAGTAATTTCATGTTGTGTAAATGCCGAGTTGAATAACTATAAATCTCTCTTTTTATACGAGTTTGTGGTATTTTGGATATTATACCCTTCTTGGGTATTCAAGTTTGTTTCTATATCTGTGACTTCTAAATCTGGGTACTCGAGTTGTTTCATTATCTGGGAATACCCTCTCTGGGTATGTGAGTTGTTTTTATTAATTAAAAGTTTATTAGCCCCTTTCAGTTTTCCCTTAAATAAATTTGTTTAGTTGAAATCAGGGTCATGTGGTTCTCCATTCCATTTATGGGTATGTTGAGCAAAGTTTACATGGGTTTATGTTAACCTTGCTTTAGTGAGCAGACATTGGTTCGAACCCCGATCTGGTTTGGGGAGACTATTGTTTTATTAGGGAACTTATCCACCCTTTTTGGGTTATGACAACAACTTGTGTAATGACGGTTGTTTCATTGGTGTCTCCAAATCTTGAGTGGTGAGTTTTTCGAGTCAGTTAGACCTCCATGTTCTTATTTCTTATGGACTAAGTAAGTTTTCCTATTGATATTCAAAACCATCTTGCATGTTTACAAAACAATATGAGTGGTTGACTACGGTGATTAGATTTAAGTATGGAGGAAGTATCGAGGATATTAGTGCTCGGTTACTTAGTATATGCATCTTGAATATTACTATAGAAATGAATATGATGCAAGATATATATATATATATATATATATATATATATATATATAGATATATATATATAATTACCTAATAATTAGTGGTATAGGTTCAAGACATTTAAGTTTTTCCTTAAGGGGCACATTGACCATTCCTTATAGAGCTGAACCGTAGCTAAATATAGCCACTGAGATTTAAAGATACATATGTACATTTATGTATAGTATTCAGTTATTATTAGAACTACCTTGGCTTAATTCTAATAAGGGATGAATGATGGAAATTATTGTTAAGATTGTTAATGACATTTGGTGGTATATATATATATATACCTTGTTGATTTATGATGGAAATTGTTGTTAAGATTGTTAATGACATTTGATGGTATATATATTTATATCTCATTGATTTATGATGAAATTGTTGTTAAGATAGTTATGGCATTTGGTGGTACATATAAATGCATATATAAGAGTGGCATTGAGTATGGTAATGATGGTTACTTTAAAAGAACTTGTGATGAGAAAGTGGTGATCCATTTTTATAAACCAGAAATTATAGATTAAATAAGGGGATTATGAATCTAAAGTACTATGAAACTTGGATGAATGTTTAGAATTCTAACTTACATGAAGGACTTGGGTAGTTTTGAGACTTGTCATTGTTTCGTACTTGGATATATCAAGTAACTTGGCTACTAGGAAATGCCTATTTTGGACATTTTGTTAGCCATCATTTTCTCTTATCATTATTATTTTTGGAGTCACTTATTAGATAAGAAAATATAGATTGTTGGTTTGAATATTAGATTTCAATCATATAATCTATATGATTACATGATTGAAATCCCAATACATTCGACATTTTGGTTCTAACTTATAAATCCTATGGCCCCTTCTTGAATGATTGTTAAACTATTTTCGTTTTAGAGACAATGATCATAACCAGGTGCATATGAATTCTCTAAGAAAATATATATTGATGGTTTGAGTATTAGATTTCAATCATATAATCTATAGGATTACATGATTGAAATCCCAATACACTCGACATTTTGTTTCTAACTTAAAGGTTTATGGTCCTACTTGATTGGTTGTTAAAATTTCGTTGTTTTAGAGATATTGTTCATAAACTTCCTTCTTAGATTGGCATGGTGGAAATTTTATTTTGACTTAAGAATTTGTTAGTGTTTAGAGCTTAGATCCATTTCTTGAAATAGAATGTTTCCTTTCATGATATTGTTAAATAGTAGCATATTGTTGTTATGTGTAGTTCTTATCATGCTCAGTTCTCGTGAATTGAATCAGGATAATAAATGTGTAGATGGCTTTTGTGAGTAGAAAAAGGGAAAGAATTGTAGAAATTTTCATCGGTTTTTCTTATGAAGTTCTTTTTCTCAAATGCTTAATGTGTTGAAAGGATCTGGAATGGTATTTGTTGAGAAATTTAGAAGGGCTCAATGCTTTAGTATTCTGTATTTGTGGAGTAATGTTGTCATAACTAACTGAAACTAAAAATTGTAAAATATTATTGAGAATGATATAAAATGATCACAACTTTGTTATTTGTTTATTTTATTGTATAATAGAAATCTTGAAAATAGTTTAGCTTTGCTTGATCAATATTGTTTACCTTTGTTTCCAAGTCAATTACATTAGAATCTTTTTGTCACCTTTGGTTTGTGTGCCATGTTGGATAGGGAATGATGTAACCATGTCTAGTTTTCATAAAAGGGTAATGGTAAACTTTTTGAGTTATAACTTTGTGTAGTAAACCCTTCTAGGTTATGACAATAATGTAATTCTAGGCATAATAGAATGGTATGTTAACCCTTATAAAAGTTATACAAAAAATAAAAATATGAGGTTGTGATCTTCTAGTTGAAGTCAAGAGTCTTTAAGTGGAAAAGAAAAAGAAACTTTCTTCTTGTGTTAAAAAGAATATACCTTACTACCCTAAGCTATACTGATAAAATTTATCCTTAATGTTGATGGGGCGTAAAATGATATTAAAATGTAAACAATGTTTAGCTTTTGGGAGGATAACAAGGTTATAGCAAGTAGGGGTAATTGATCAAGAAATCATTAAATCTAACTTATCTGTTTAAAAACCTGATTTGTACTCATTTGTCAAACTTAATCAAGAGAAGTCTAGATGAGGCTCTTACCCAATTGATTGATTTATAAGTCTCAATGAACGACTGGTTAATGACTAATGAGATCATGAAGATGAATTCAAAGTGACCTTCTTACCTCTAACTATTGTGAAGGTTCATTTTAATCCTTTCTTAAGTGTTGTTATTAAATGTTTTGATCCCTGAATAAAGGACATTTTAGTTCCGAACCTAAACGGTACTTCACCTCAATTGGAGCTTATGCTTGTCTCCTTGTGCAATGGAGGTATGAAACAAGATTCAGTAGCTTGAGTTTGGATAGTTAGCCTTGTGAGAAATTGAATACCCCCGCCCCCTCACACCCCCCCCCCACCTTTATTAAACAAATGAATTAAACAAGTAATTGACATATTAGAGATGATCCTTATTCAAGAAATTTTATCTTAAGCTAAATACTCAATAGTATAAAAGAAAATAAATCTAGCTCTATAAGAAGGATTGTATGAATCATAACATGAGTCTTCTAGAACTTAAGTTAAGAATTGAAATATGTTTTTAGTAAATAAGTAACCTTAAAATATTTTACACCGTGGGATGACCCTAACTGTAAGTGTGTACTGTGGTTGGTCTATTATGTTGTGCCTTGTCAAAAGAAAAGTGAATTGGTCGTGATGGGTTTCGTATGTTCCCTTGTTTCCTATGTGGGTCAATGTTGTGTCAAGCTTATCGTGAGTTGTGTGTAGTCCTTTGAGATCACCTTGTGGTGTCGTATAAACTTCAAGCAAGTCAAAAAAAAAAGTTATCCATTATTTCTCGTGTTGTCCTTGTGTGTGTTTTAGTGGGTGTTACAATATGTTCAACCAACCTATTATAATAAATAGATGTACGTGTGCTCCAATCTAGAGCAAAAATAAATTTGAAAAAATCTATGTTAATCTCAAAAATATTTTAGAGTAAAGTAAAACATTACGGACTTTCCGCCAATAGTACAATTAATTTGTTTTGAACAATCTTGAATAGTTTTAAGTCAACAAGCATGATGCTCATCTTATAACAAATTCTTAAATACACCATATATTTTAACATATTTTCTTTTAATTATGTTAAGTAAAAATTAAAATTAGTAAAGCGTGTGAAGAGATCTATCAAAAAGAAAAGTAATCACGTCAAATATTTTCAATCATTATTTTTCCTTTAAAAAACTTCAAATTGTTGTTCCCAAAAACCATGATATTTTTTAATTAAAAGAAATGTTTTATAAAGTAGATTGAAACTTTCTATTCAAAGCTTAAAATATATGTAAATGTTTTTGATATAAGGAGACACTAAAATCTCTCATTTCAATGTTACGATTAATTTGTTATGATCAATTTTGAAGAGTTTTAAGCCAATAACCATCGTCATCTGAGTAGAAATTCCTAAATCCACCATATATTTAAAAATATTTTGTGTGTAATGTGTCTAAAAAGTAAGTAAATATATCTTTTGTCAAATATTTTCAATCATTATTTTTATCTTTCAAAAATTTTCTATTTTACTTTTCGGAAAAAGTATAATTATTTTATAATTAAAAGGAATGTTTTATAAAGTAGAGTGGAACTAATCACATTTTAAAAAGTCCCCTAAATAGTAAAGTCATATATAAAAAGGTTCTAGATATATGAAAAAACTAAAAAATTGCTTTCCTTCAAATAATCTTGAATAGTTTTAAGTCAATAAGCATGATCTTCATCTTTAAAAAATTATAAATCGATCATATATTTAAAAACATTTTCTTTGTTATTGTGTGAGAAAAATAAATCAATATAATGTCAAATATTTTCAATTATTATTTTTCCTTCAAAAATATCTGAAATTATTTATGGAAAAATCATAATAATAGTATAATTACAAGAAATATTTTATAAAGTTAAATGGAACTTTCTACTCACCAATTTAAAAGTCTACCAAATAATAAGGTGATATATAAAGGTTTTGGATATATGGTGAAACTAAAACTTCACTTTCCTCTAATATTACAATTAATTTTTTTCAAACAATTTTGAATAATTTTAAGTCAACAATATTTTAAAAATATTTTCTTTGTAATTATGTTTGAAAATAAAATCAACAAAGAAATTAAACAGATTTTTTAAAAGGGGAAACATAAAAATGTCAATTACTTTCTATCATTATTTTTTTCCTTTGAAAAACTCCAAAAATATTTTCAAAAAAATCATAATAATTCTATAATTAAAAGGAATGTTTTATAACGTAGAATGGAACTTTCTACTCATGTCTTACAAAGTCCACCATATGGTAAAGTGATATATATATATATACACGCGAAGGTTTTGGATAAATGGAGAAACTAAAACCTTCCTTTCTTCCAATATTACAATAATTTTGCTTCAAACAATTTTGAATTGTTTTAAGTCAATAAGCTCAAATTCAAAGAAAATCTTAAATGGACTATATATTTTAAAATATTTTCTTTGTAATTGTGTGAGAAAAAAATTTAAAATCAATAAAATAAGTAAATATATATTTTAAAAATGGAAATTTAATAATGTGAAATATTGTCAATCATTATTTTTTTCCTTCAAAAAAATTCTGAATTTTTCAAAAGTATCTGTAATAATTTTATTATTAAAAATATTGTCTTATAAAATAGAACTTTCTACTCAGGAATTAAAAAGTCCAAATAATAAAGTTATATATATATAGACAAACATATAATACGCACACATATATTATTTGTCATATAAGTTTATTCAGATTCACATAAGTTGTATTATAATCAAAAGGAATACTGTAAAGAATTAGAATAAACAGGATAATTTTTTATATACGATTTCTTTGTATACTGAAGATTCTAAGTTAATAAAATTATATATACGCATATTGGATTTGTCATATAAATTTTTCTTGAATTCACACGAAATCAAGAGGAATACTATAAAAAAATTAAAATAAATTCAATAGTTTTTATATACTATTTCTTTCTAGTTATACTGTTTCATTCTAGCATAATTTAATTCCATACTAAGATATTTTAAGCTGCAGTGTGTATATATATGTGTGTATGATTGATTTATCATATAAAAATTTTAGAAGTTCATACAAATTGTATTTAATCAAAAGAAATACTGTAAAGAATTAAAATAAAGGATAGTTTTTATATACAATTTCTTGCAGTTATAGTATTTCATTCCAGCATAATTATGCTGATACTGGATATTCTAAGCTGGTAAATTGGAACAACAATATAAAGTTTAGGGTTCTAAAAGATTAATCTAATGATTCGTTAATAATTTCATTGGCAAGATATAGAGCAAAATATAGAGGCGTTGCAAGTAGCGATCATCACAATATTGTTTCGAAAAAAACTGTAGTATGAGAATTACCACCTTCTATGTCTCCCTTGTTGGCCAAACATCTCCCCAATGAATTTTTTCTTCCAAACAAATTGACAGGAATTTTATCGTCTTAATGATAAAATTGAAAATTGATAGTCAACTTTTTCTTTCAAACAAATTAACAGGAATTTTATCATCTTAATTAATGATGATTTTGATGCATAGCTACATCCGTTGTTCTTTCCCACAATTGATAAATCTATAATTCTGAATTATTGCAGGTGGAATGAATTAGAGGTGGAAAACATGAAGGAGATGAAATTCTAATCCTACATGAGACTATTCCATTCAAAATCCAAATTCAGCCATAACACTTATATCAAAATCCAAAATCCAAATTCTAATCCTACATGAGATTGACTTCAATTTATGCAGTTGAATCCTCAAAATTCATTACACAATTTGGTTCATTGTGGAAACAGCATTTGTATAAATGAATCTACAAATTATGCGGTTAATCACCAAAATCATTACACAATTTGATCCATTACAAAAACGCAGTTTTTATACAAGAAATATCTGGACAAAAATTGTTTCCTTACCAAAACGAAATAGCGATCAGAGGCCAGATTCGCATGTAGAAGCCATATTCTGATCCCATTCGTTAAGAAAATTGTAGAGAAAATCAGATTTTCCTTCATCTGGGCCTTCTTTCTTGGTATAATTTCCAGAAGCTAATTCTATATACGGACCATCAAAATAATACCTCAAATCATGCTTGGAAAGCTCCCCATCTGGTAAATATTCTTCCACATAACTTAACTTGTTGATTACGTCTTCTTCTCTTTTTGCTCCGGCTGTTTGTTTGTGTACCCAATGATCTCCGTCGTGATAAGCAGCTGATTTATCTTGTATGTCTTTGCACAACCCAAACATCTGTGCTGGATATGAACAGTGGCAATAACCAGTCACTCCACAGTCATCATGTACATCAATCAAGCCAGGGAGACTAGATTTTGCAATCTGACTGACTTCTATATTAGAACATAGAATCCTGCCACTAGAATTTGGCTGAAATATCATTTCCTCTTGATTTAGGGCACCTGAACATTCAGAGAAAGAGTTTGGCATCTGATTGTAGCCAGGGAAATCTGTGATTCCAAATTGGGTAGCGGGTTTATTGGCTGGAGAATGAATTTGGCTTGGAAAAACATAATTTCTCTTTGTAGGTACAGTAGAAATTGAATTAGAGAGCTGTACTGCAAACCCACCTGGCATTGTAGGCCTGGATGTATACTTTCTTCCACCCACCGTAAAGCAATTTTGGCAGGCCGGACATAGAAATCTCGGCTGAATGAATTTGCACCTTCTCTTATTGTTGAGGTAGCGATAATCAGCCTCTGGGTAATTGCAATGTGGGCAGACGGCTTTACACGATTTGAAAATAGAGTTTACGAAATCCTTGCCCACTTGTGGTAGCTCAGAAAAGTTAACCTGTAAATTTTCTTTGAGCAGATGTAATATAGTCCAAGGATCCATGGCTACCTCACAATTATTCAAACTCATGCACAGGCGTTGAAGGAATTCCATGCTGCAATGAAAGTTATGAATACCTCCTATCGATCCTGCAAACAATGAAACCAGAAGAACCAGTGTTCATATCCAGCACAGTGGTTACATAAATAAAGGGCAAAAGAAACCCTAAACTGACTGTCTCCATCGAAGGGGCACACATTAATAAAAAGCAAGTACTGATTGAGGAAAAAAAGGGAAAAAGCTGTTAAAAACAACGAAGACATAAAAAAATCTCCCTGGTAAGTATCAATATTGGAAACTGTGAATGTGGTCCAAGCAAATAGCCCATATAATATCTATCATCCTTAACAATCGAACACCAGATATATATTTTTATTATTCTGCTTTTAAACTGTCTACTATGGAAGGTAAAAGGATACGATTGTCAATTCGATTATGCCGCGCACAGCTAGATTTTGCAAGGCGTTTAGACTTTTTTAAAGTCATTTTAGATGTCAAAATGCAAACAATTTTAAAACAATATGACCGTCATGACATGTATGACTCAAATTTTACCCGTCATAAATATATGGAAAAAGTCTCACACACTATTAAATTAAATAAAATTTTAAACTATATATATTATGAATTTGTGAGTTTTATGAAAAATTAATATAAAGAAAAATTGAAATTTAAAATATCTAATATATTATTAATAAAATATAAACATCTTAATATCTCATTGATAAAATAGAAACATCTATTAATTTTGATTTTTAATTAGTTTAATTTAATTTGGTTTTCTTTGATTTTTCATTGTTTGATTTCTTACAAATATATATTAAACTACAAATATTGATTTAGGATTTTGTAAGAAAGGTGAAACTTGAATGTTGAACTTGGAGATCTCAAAGTTGGAAGTTGGAACTCATTTTCTACAGAATTGCAAGCTTGCACTAGTGAGTTCTTTCTTTCAATTTTTGTAATATTTTAATTTTTTTATTATAATTTAAAATAGTATTTTAATGCTCTCACAAACTTTAATGGTATTTCTAGATCTTTTATTTGATTATTAGAGATACAATTGATTAGTGTACAATTGATATTTATTAAAAATGTGTATCTCTAGTAAACTATGAAATTGATTAATATAGCATTGTTTTTGCCAATTTATAATTGTACAAAAAGGCCCAAAGATTTATAAAGATTAAGTTTGTTAAAATTATTTAGATTTAATCAATTAGAAAATCGGCATAGATTTGTAATCATAATGCAAGATATCAAAATATAAAAAGTAGAATCTCCACAAGAGAAAAAATCCCACCATAAAAGTTTATGTAAAATATTTTTTTAATAAATACCGACATTGATTAAAACTCAAAGCTTTTATTATCAATTAACTACCTATTTTCTTGTCCATGTCACTTCTACAAGAAGAATAGAGTAAGAATGAATAAATAGACTTTTTTAGGTTAACAATGGGCTGGATACTTGTTGTTTATGAAGGTATTAGGATTGATCTATGCCGAATATGCATATTTTTGGACGTGCATATTAAATTTAAAACATCATATGACATTCACATAATTTGTTGGGTTGTCACATAATTTTTTTGTGACATGTAACCTTGAACGTCAAAATCCAAAGATTGGTGGCATGATCTATATTAGCATAAGGATAATGGTGTATATATTTGTTATGATACTACTAACTAAAACTTTCAAATAATATGAGATGAAAGTTTTATATATAAATATGTATAAATAATATTAAAAATAAGATGGATAAATTAGACTATCTAACTTGAGATATTAACACATTGTTAAAACTTGCTTTTGTTGTAATATTTTTTTAGTTTTGATTTTTTAGATGTAGAAGAGTTAAGGCAAGGAGAGAAAGCATTTGAAATGTTTATGAAGGTTTTAGGATTGATCTCTTCCTAATATACATATTTTTGACTCGCATATTAAATTTAAAACATGATATGACATTCACATATGTTTATGGACCATCGCATAATCTTTTTGTGACACGTAACCATGAACTTCAAGATGGCGTGATCTCTATTAGCATAAGGATAATGTTGTATATATATTTTTATAATACTACTAACTAGGACTTTCAAAAATATGAGATGACATTTTTATATAAAAATAGGTATATTAAAAATAATTTTGAAGATGGAAAAATTAGACTATCAAATTTGAGATTAACGAATTGTTAAAATCTTGTTTTTGTTGTAATATTTTTTAGTTTTTATTTTTAAGATGTAGAAGAGTTAAGGCAAGGTGAGAAAGTATTTGAAACAAACAAGCTTGTTGTAAGATGATTCCAACTTGAAATAGTAAGGCATTTTTAGAAGCTTATTGTGAGGGGAGATTCTTGGGGTTTTAAGTCACATAAGAAGATAAGAGAATCACTTCTATTATAACTTCACCGCCATTGGTATAAGGATTATGGTTTATTGGGTTTATCTTTTTCCATAAATGAATCCTTCCAACCAATGTGGAATTTAAATTTTATGTACATATGAGGATTTTAAAGTTATAGAAACAATTCTAAGATGCACAAATTAGGTAAGTGAAACACAACATAGTAAGGAATTTTAGAAATACCATGCTATAGGAGGATATTTGTATATATTTAAACAATAGGAGAGGAGAAAGAAGCAAAAGATAGAAAACATACTCATTTGCAACCAATCAACCATTATGGTAGCAAGATGGTTACTTATATTATGGAATAACATCGGCATTCAAGAGGGTTACTTCCATTATAGCATCACTCGAGCATTCAAGAGGGTTACTTACATTATGGCATCATTCAGGCATTCAAGAGGGTTACGCGATTATGGAATCACCCTCATTCAATTATAAAGTGTTTTTCCAATCAACCATTAGGGTAGCATAAAGGTCACTTCCATCGTAACATCACCCCAATTATCGTAAGGATCATGGTATATTAGGTTTATATGTTATCATGGATAAATATTTTAACTCATGTGGAAATAATTATTTATTTATTCATAGAAACAATTATAGGCCACATTGATTAGTCATATCTAACATGAGATGATAAGGCATTTTCAAAATCTTATGTATGGTGTGGTGAGTTTAGAGTTTTAAGCCATATCGAGACTATATAAGGTCCACTTCTAATGTGGCATCAATCCCATTTCCACATGGATCATGGCATATTTCATTTATATGATATCATTGATAAATTCTTCCAACTAATGCGGGATGAAATTTTTATGTCGATATGGGGATTTTAGACTAATAAAAACAATTAAAGACACAAAAATTATGATTATTTGTTCCTTGAGATAGTAATGATTTTTTTAAAAAAATATGTTATTGGATTGTGTATTTTAAGCCACATAAGAAGAGTGGGGTTGAGAAAGTAAACATACTCATCTACAACACAAGCAAGCATTATGTTAGTGGGAGGGTGACTTCCATTGTGACATTACCCTCATCGGTGTAAGGATTGTGGTATATTGGATTTATATGTTATCATGAACCAATCCTTCTAGCCAATTTGGTTTTACATTTTAATGTAGGTATGAGAAGTTTAGTCATACAAACTATTCAAAGACATGTAGACATATCAAAATACTTGAGATATCAAGGAATTTTTAGAAGCTTGTTTTATGATATTGTTTTATAGTTTTAAGCTAGTTTATAAGAGGATAGGGGGTCACTTCCCTTTTGTCATCACCCCTATTATGTGATGTAATATATTATATTTACATGTTTTGAATGAGAAACCCTAAAAATCAAATTGTTATTTATTTCTTATGTAAACATGAAGGTTTTAGACTCAAGAAAATGGTTTCAAGATGTAGGAAATTAAAATATCAAACTTGACATAATGAAAAGCTTATAAAATCATGAATTATTAGGGAATTTTTAGATTTTAAAAAATAGAAGAGGAGAAGGGAGGCCATGAAATAAAACATATCCATCACCAATTTATCATTCAAGATGATATTAGGACTCGACCAAATTCATTTTTATATCACCCATATTGGCATAAGGATCATGGTATATTAGGCTTGTATTTTGTCATAAACCAAGTCTTCCAACCAAGATGCACATATTAGGTGTATCCAACTTTTGATAGAAAGGAAATATTAAAATCATGTTGTAAGGGGATGAAGAGAAGAGGGAGGCTAAGAAATCGAACATACTCTTCCACAACCAATTAATAAGCATGTTATTATGAGGGACACTTCCATTTTATTAGCACAAACATTGACATAAATAGCATGGCATATTGGTTTTATATGTTTCCATAAACCAAGCACTCCAACATATAATGCCTAAATTTTTCTTTATGTTTTTATTCCCTTTTAGAATAGTCTTATGTGCCGAATAAACCTTTTTCATTTTTATGTAGCATAAGATGCCAATATTGGTTGCTTGTATTTATTTGATATGATAGTGATTCATTATGGATTATGATGTTTAGGTCACATATATACATTATCATGAGTTATAAGTTGATTGTCATATGTAATTTAGATATATATTTTATTGATATTTTTAGATCATATTCATGATACGTTTGGTGTACTCTAATTGTTAGGAAATATATATTTCTCTATAGTTAATTTTGCCTTAACTATAATAATTAGGTATTTGTTAATAATTGTAACATGGTTATATTTATATAACCATCTATTTTGTTTTATCCTACATTCGTGAGTTGTTGTATTGTTTTAACAATACTATTTGTTTGTATTTAATATTTCTTATGCTTCCTGGATGAATTTTTGGAAGCTTGTGTAAATTAGTTTGTTGTTGCACTTGTGTAACATATTTCTTTATATGTATTCAGTTGTATAATTCCTATAAGAATTGCAACAATCCATTGTATTTACACAAGCTTATAATTTATTTGGTTGATAAATATAATTTACAGGTTTATGTCCATGTTCTACATTTTGTACTAGAGTTGGTTGAAGCTCCTGCTAAGGTTGGAGAGAGGTTGCAGAGGAAGAACAATCGTGGAGAAGAAATCTGCATTGGAGAGCCAGTGTTGCCTCTAGCAACTTCCCACATCTCCATGCAAATTCCATAACCTCTTTTTCGCTCCAGTTGTTTGGAGCGCAAATTTTTTTGCACCGGTGCACCTAGCACCAGGGAAAATTTGTTACAAGTATAGAAATTTTTTTAAAAATTATTGTTAATTTTTTTCCCCATTAGGGGTTTTGTCTCTAATTTAGAGAACACTATAGTTTCTGCTATTATTAGCATATCTCTGCATGTGGAGGAAACATTGCAGGTCAAGCTCCCCTGACCGAGCTGTGTATCGAGCTGTTTGCGGAAGGATTCCATCGAGCCAAGCAATTTGCTGGTTTTGGCGAGCTGGTTGCATTGAAAATCCGAGTCAAGTTCATTGAAGCGGATCGGGCAACTTTGATCATTGGCAAGCCATACAATTCTTGACAAGTTGAAAGAGGATAGAGCCCTGATCGAGCTCCTTTTCTACACTGGCGAGCTCCTCCCAACCTCCACATGTAGCATCCTCTGCTCCCACAACCCCTCCACATGGTACCTTCAATCTGCATCAATCAAAAACTGAGCTTTGCATTGTTTAGAGATCGATGAACAAGGAATCCACACAAAACCTGCACAAAAGACAACACAGTCAAAACAAACGGTGAAAAAATGCTCTACACGGACCTGCAGACACGGCCATAGCCGTGAAAACCTCCACGCACCTGCAAACAATACAACACAGCAAATTAATCGGTGGCACAAGCAATACAAAACAATGAAAACAATGGTCAATAACATGCAAAGGCATTTCAGAAACAAATAAGAAGATAAGGAAGGATATCAGATCCTTTTTTTGCAGAAAACCTAAAGCAAGTCGCACTCCATGTGGACATTGTTCTGTCAGGGCGCATCTTTCAAAGTTTAGTGGCTTTTTACGTGTTTAAATAAAATGTGTTAAGTTCGATAAGTATAAAGCGCCTTGGTGGATAGAGCATCAGTTTTATGAGTGACACGTACGTGGGTCAAATCCCACTAAAGCCGTTTGAATTTTTAGAGCTAAAACATAGCGGTAGATTTGGCAAAACCGCTACATTTAGCATCCACTAAACCCGTTAGCTGTAGCTAAATCCACAGCTAAATTTTTAGCAGGAAAACCCCTATTTTAGGGAAAAATCATTTCTTCCTCTTTGCATATTTTTTCATTGCGAGCATTTTTTACCAAAGGAGAGGTGATTAAAAAATGCATTTTAAGCCATTTTTTTGTGGTTTTTCCATAGAGGGTCGTATTGGACTCAAGGCCACCAGAGCTCGCAAAACAAAAACAATTTGCCCGCCATTCAATTTTTATAGATTTTTGAATGTAATTGCATGCTTCAGTATATTGTACTAATTTACAGTTGCCATAGTCAATCAAATATTGTAACTTGTTCCGTAAACGGCAGAGAATTGTAATACAAAACAATAAAATTTGGTTCTAAAACACTCACGAGAACCTAGATCTCATTCGCAGCGTTCGGTATATACGGTGCCTCTCGGAAGCGCTTACGGGTAAAGCCGTCGTGAGTACTACTATACTTGACGCTTAATATAGCTACAACAATGTCGTCTGGGCATCAACCCTTTAAATCGGCGGGAGTAATAAGGTCACACGGTGCACACACTAGTGAGACCTTATACCTAAAGTGATAAGAGCCAAAACCCGTCACAAGTGATTTCTAAAAAATGGGCACCAATGCCCCCAAATTTTTTCTTCTAGATTCACAACTACTCGTGAGGAAAAAAGTATGTTGCATAGAAGACTAAAATCAAGACAGAGCTTGAGTTTGAAGAGATCTAGACTATTGTGAATGGTACTCTGACCAGTGTCAACTACATCGATACAACACAACAAAGGGTAGTTTGATAAAGCATACCAGAAGTCCAAACTCATCATCTTGTTTGGAGTGTCTAACGATGTGTAAGCCCACATTCGAGATGCTAAAACATCTAAAGAAGCGTGGGATAAATTGCACACAGTATATGAGGCCAAAAATAAGAATGTCATACTAAATTTGCAGAGTCAATTAAATACACTAAAGTTCAAGCGAATGACAAAATTGAAGATTTCTTGGGCTTCACTTCAAGCCCTAGGATAAGTGGTCACAGATGATGTTCTCGCTCCCATTTTCCTAAGAGCACTCCCCTCTTCTTCTTCGCATTTTTGTCATAACACTAAATGTGTCGATATACGATGAAATTAGTTTTGATAAGTTGGTAAACCTATTGCAACAAGAGGAAGCCATGCATAATAAGGATGATGAAGAGGAGCAGAACTTTCTTCACGTCAAAAATGGAAAGGAAAAGGTAAAGGAAAACCTAAATCCTATCAAAAGTCCCAACATAAGAATCAATATCAACATGAAGGGGACAAACAATAGAAGAAGCAATGTCCAATTTGTAAAAGAGGACATGACTTAAAAGATTGTTGGTATAATACTTACAAGAAAGGTTCATCAAGCAACTTTGGACCTCCACAACAACAATCTCACAAGGGACATTCTAAATACAATCAAGGGGGAAAAAGGGGGAACTAGAAAAGAAGACCCCATCAGCAAGGAAACATTGTTGAGAAAGAAGAACATTCAGATAATGAAGACTTCTTGTACACTGCTTGATCAAGTGAACCATCCATGTCATCTAGTGAAGTCTGGTATGTCGATTTGGGAGCCACTCGACACATGACCGGCCATAGAGACTAGTTTATATCAATGAGGGACACACCTTCGAAAACCATGTTTTTTTGAGTGATGATTCTTCATATACAGCTTCAAGGATTGGGAACATTTCTCTACCCTTGGTTCACATAATTGCAAACTATATGATGTCTTATATGTCCTTGGGTTGAAAGAATCTTCTTTTAGTCAAATGACTCCTAGATCACAACCTAAAAATTGACTTTATTACTCATTCTGGTAAGAAAACGTGTTTGATTCGAGATAAATCACGAGGCTCAAAAATAGTTGTAAAAGCCTCCAATGTGGGACGCATGTTCCAACTTGATTTTGTCCACAGAGATGATCAGCACTTGTGGCTAATAACTCTACCTCAGCATAGTTGTGGCATCAGAGACTTGGTCATGTTAGTTTCAAGTATCTCAAGACACTACGCCGACACAATATGGTACATGGGCTACCATCTCTTCATAAGGATACAAACAAGTTTCCTCACTACCTAGTAGGAAAACAACACAGAGCTTCGTTCCAGAAGAGTACATATCAAGCTCATGGTAAGCTTGATATGGTTCATACTGATCTTTTCAATCTGATGCAACCAAGTCATTCTAGATTTTAGTACTTCATGCTATGTGTTGATGACTATTCAAGAAAAATGTGGATTTTTTGTCTTCGCAAGAAAAGTGAAGCTTTTGAAACTTTCAAGAAGTTCAAAGTAGCAATTGAGAACAAAACTAGTCATCACATCAAAACTCTCCACTCAGATCGAGGGGGGGAATTCACCAATAATGAGTTCAAATACTACCTACAAACTCATGGGATTCATCAAAAATGCCTCCTCAACACACACCGCACAGTGAGAATGGTGTTTTTGAGAGAAGAAAGTATCCTATCATGGAAATGGTGCGATGCATGATCGATGACTCTGGACTTTCAAAAACATTCTCGAAGCAATGAAAGACAATAGTGTATTTGTTGAATAGAGTGCCCACAATTGCTCTTGACAGAGTAACACCACAAGAAGCATGGTCAAAGTGGAAACCATCTATTGCACACCTTAGAGTATTCGGGTGCAAAGAAAGTATGCACATACCTAAGTAGAATAGAAAGAAATTGGACATGAAGTCACAGAAACTCATCTTCATTGGGTATAGTGAAGAAACTTTTGGGTACAGATTGATGGATCCAAAGATCAGAAAAGTCTACACCAACATAGATGTTGATTTTTTTGAGAAGAATGAAGCAGAGTCTCCTCCTACAGACTCACCTGATGTAGATTCTTCACCAGTTGTAAAAATTGAAGCTGATGTTCCCATAGATGAGGAAAGTGATGATGGGGATGATGGTGTTGATCTAATAGAACCATGACCCACGGGAACAATTTAGTGTATGCCCAATTGGTGTATTAGCACATTATGAGATGTAAGAATGGATGTTCCATCAAATACATCCACTTATGGACCATGGACTCACAGTAAAGTAAGAGAAGAAGTCAACTTTTCTTTGATGAGTATATTTATTGAGTCTGATGAGCCCTCTACAGTCCAGGAAGTCCTATAGTCAAAAGCTTAGAAAGATGCCATGGACTCTGAATATCAATCAGTAATGAAAAATAACACTTGGTAGCTTGTCGATCTTCCACCAAGGAAGAAACCCATTAGATGCAGATGTATATTCAAAAATAAGTACAAATAATATGGGATATTGGACAAGTATAAAGAGAGACTAATAAAGAAATGGGTATGCACAAAAATAAGGCATTGACTACAAGGAGACATTTCTCCCACAACTAAGATCAAGATGATAAGGATGATCTTTTCTCTAGGCATACTGAGATTGGATGGAAATTTCATCGATGGATGTAAAAAGTGCCTTCTTGAATGGAGATTTACAAGAAGAAGTCTATATAAATCAACTTTGAGGGATATATTGTACACAGTCAAGAAGAAAAGGTATGCAAAATCAGAAATCTCTGTATGGCCTCAAACAGACACCCCGGGCATGGTACATCAAAATTGATGAGCATATCATAGAACATGGATTTGTTAGAAATCCATATGACCCTAATCTCTACCTCAAAAAGAAAGGGGGAGATTGTGATTGTTGTTGTCTATGTCGACGATCTAGTCATCACTCGGCGATTCGGTGAGGATGATTGATGCAACGAAGAAAGATCTTAATCAATCATTCGACATGATAGATCTCGGTGATGCATTATTGTCTTGTATTAGAAGTATGTCATAAATAAAATCACATATTTGTTTCTCAGATGAAATATACCAAGACAACGGTTGAGAAATTCAGGATGATGGATTGCACACCAATTGTTATACCTATGGAGAACATATTGCGCTTATCTCGTTCGAGATCCATCTCATGAGGTAAATGCCACTCTCTCAAAGCAGCTTGATTAGGAGTCTCATTTACCCGACCTACACTAGACCAAATATCGCCAGCATTAAGCTATCTATCCAGTTCATGCGGGAACCCAAATTTTTCATTGGAAATAAGCAATGCGCATCTTGAGGTATCTCAAAGGATTAGTGGATCTTGGTCTAGAATACAAGAAGAACAAAAACTTCTTCTTTTCAGGATATTTAGATTCAAATCATGCAGAAACATTGAAGACGTGAAATCCACTTCTGGATTTTTGTTCTTTATGGGATCTGGACCAATATCATGGGGAAGCAAGAAACAACACTTTGTTTCTCATTCTTCCATAGTAGTCGAGTATCGTTCTACAAGAGAAGCTATTTGTGAAGTGATATGGCTACATCGCATACTCGAAGGACTTGGGATACCTCAGACAAACCAACTACCATGTATGTTTATAATGAATGTGTTCTCAAACTTGTTCGCAATCCATTGTTTCATGAAATAACAAAACATATTGAAGTACAAGTTCATTTCATACTCGAGCATGTCTTGAAGCACAATATACAGCTTCATTTTTGTCTAACTCGCTGAACAACGAGCTGATATCTTCACGAAGCCACTTGCACGTGACAAGTTCGAGTTGTTCAGAGAGTTCCTCTCCTCATCCCTTGAGGGAATGCAAAATTAAGGGGGGGAATGTTAGGAAATATATATTTCTCTATAGTTAATTTTTCCTTAACTATAATAATTAGGTATTTATTAATAATTGTAACATGGTTATATTTATATAACCATCTATTTTGTTTTATCTCGACATCCATGAGTTGTTGTATTGTTTTAACAATACTATTATTTGTTTGTATTTAATATTTTTATGCTTCCTAGATGTCTTTTTGGAAGCTTGTGTAAATTAGTTTGTTGTTGCACACTGCAACATATTTCCTTGTATGTATTTAGCTATACAATTCCTATAAGAATTGCAGTACTCCATTGTATTTTTGATTCAGTTGATAAATATAATTTATAGGATTTCGTCCATTCTACGCTAATTTCTTATGATTCGGTCATAATGGATAAATATATATGAAATGTAAAAAAATGTTACTTGGTACTATTTTATTTATTTATTATTATTGGTAAATGGGTTTTTAGATGGGGACCATACCCAGATACAACAATAAATTGCAGCAATAAAAGGGTTCTAAGAACCCGGATAAACAATGAAGCACCAAGAAAAGAGGCGGCCAAACCGCCCAACATAATCAAACAAGAACAGAGCAAGTCCACAACCAACCCGTAACTAACCAATGATCTAATCTCAACAGAAAAATAGCAGGCCTTCAACCCGGATAAATAAATAGCAACAAATAACATGACAATAATCATACCTTGTCTGAAAGGATGGTGGGTTTTAGTTTTGCATGTCCTTTCTTTCTCTTGTCTCGCTACCTTCCAATCTTCATTGCCTTCTTCCATGAAAATTAGAATAACAACTTCAAGACTCTTGATAGGGATATGGCCCTCCACGAGGGAAATGGGGAACATTCCTTCATAGTTTTAGTAAAACCCTCTTGGGAAGAAGAATCCTTCATAGCCTCAGCCAAGTAAAGATCTAGAGGGTTTAAGAATCCTTTCTTGTTATCTTCCCTTAGGGGGCTTAGTGATTCCTCAACCGGATCTGATATTTTTATTAATTTTAGTACTCGTGAGGTTAAAAGATGATATTTGTGCTTAGTTTTATGTTTCTTGTGGTCATTTGACCAATTATGAGTTTGTTACTAGTTTATATGGATGTAGGTTATTTCTAATCATGTGGTTCCTCCAGAGTGTGATAATATATTATATGCATATTTTATATTTAGTCACTACTGCAAGGGTGGGTGATTTGAGATGACCAAAACGTCTCAAATTGAGATAGTAAAAAGTTCTATATTGTCTCCAATATTATCTCAAAGAGGGTGTCTCTAATTATTATCTCTCAAATGATAATATAGATTAATACATATTTTGTCTCTTAAGAGACAATATCATATTTTTCTCTAGAGAGAGAATACAAATTATCATTTTTGTATCTCTAGAGACAATCAAATTTTAATTTTTTTCTCTCTTGAAACAATACAAATTTAAAGAATTTAAAACTAGATTTTAAGAATAATAAATAATTAAATGTCTTCTAGTGAAATGAATGGATACATATCGTCAATGGATCCAAAGAGATCTTGTGATTAATATTATAAAAAAATTGGGTTGAATTTTGTGCTCACAAATAGATCCACAAACATTTTATTAATATCAAAAGAAGAGAATACAAAAGGGTGCCTAAATGTCATTAGCCCTTGACATAGAATGGTACACCTATTTATTGTGTTAAAATTACATTGTCACACCTCCTCCAAATGTGATGCCATAGATTATTTAGCTAATTATTTCTAACTAGTTTTACAAGACAGAGTGACACCTCCTTCAAACATGTTGTCATAGATTCTTGAGCTAATTCCTTCCAAGTAGGTTTATAATGAAATATAAAACTCCATATAAGAGGAATTTTGAAAAAATATCCATAGAATCATGTCTTGACATAACTACAAATAATAAAATTCACCATCATTTTCATTACATCATTAAGTACTATAATTATAAGACATCATTATATTGATCTTTAATAAATATATAAGCTAGTTTAGCTATAAAACTTACTTTAATATGAGTAACATTTCTATGGATTTGGTGACTCCCGATGATTTTGCATAATAAACCAATCCCTTGAAGGAAAGGTTTGAATACCTCTAATAAAATAGTATCAAAATGGTCATTTGGATCTTTTATAAGTTGTCATGTTTGTTGGCTATTTATAAAAATAAGAACTAAAAACGCCATGAAACCCCTAAGTTAATATCAAAATATGAGCATGCTTGTAAAAAAATTACTCACGCTATTAATAAATTGAATAATAATTCATTTAATATTATGAAATCTAAGAAAACAAAATCAAAACATAACTTACGATTCAATTCAAATGTTGTAGTTGTGTCATCACAAAGAATAAACCCTTGTAGACATGCATGCAAAATTTGGAAGCATAGACAAGACAAGTGAAATGTTTGATGAATACCTCGAGACAGATGTGTTCACACGGATAACATTGATTTTAGGCTATGTACAAAATGGATTTGTTAAAAATCTATAGAAAATTTCAAGCAAATGTAATTGGAATATTTTTAGAAATTTCCAAAACCTTTGCCAAACATTTTTCCTACTTTTGCCAAAATGGGGATTTGGAATAGGGTATGGATATCCATTAAATAATAAAAGATTAAGGAATTTTTTCAAATGTTTTGGTTACAACTACTGTAGAGACATGCATGTAGAATGTGGAATCATAGACAAGGAAAGTGAATTGTTTGACAAAATGATGAGAAGAGATGTGTTTGTTTGGATGACATTGATCGCGGCTGCTATGCACAAAGTGGATATGTTAAAAATGATATAGAAACTTTCAAGAAAATGAAATTAGTATATTTAATGCCAAATTCAACAACCTTTTCTAGCATCCTACTAGCATGTGCCAAAATGGTGGCTTTGGAATATAACACTTCATCATGTTGCAACTAATTATGTTCTTCTATCAAACATCTATACAAAAGTGAGTATATGTGGTGAGGTTCAAATGCTAAGGAGATTGATAAAAGATGGAGGAATCAAAAAGATCTCTAAATGTAGCTGGATTGAAGGCCAAAAAATGTTGCATGCTTTTTGTGTAGAAAACATATCACATCCATAAACACGATAGAGCTATGCAAAGATGGAGAAATTGACACCGTGAGATGAAGGCAACCATGTATTTTTCATATTTTAGACATTTTTCAGATTCAAGAAATTTATTTACAAGTTTTTTTTTAGATTCAAGCTTAATGAGTTAAGGAATATATGTGGAGATTGTATACACCTAATTTTTCACTTTTCATCTCTCATACCTGTTATTAACTATTTCCTTTCTATAGATAAGGGTCACTGATGTATCTATTTCTTGAGCGGGTTCCTTAAGGGGCCTACTGGGAATGGGGAATGGTTATTCATGTAACCAATATGGGTTAAAGACAATACATGGAGAGACCGTTGTTATTTGGTCTTGGTCTTAGTTTTCCTTGCACTAGTTAGTTACACTTATCCTCTTAGGTCTCATGCACATTGCATTCTTGACACTTTGCTTGCATTCCATCATCTTTTCACCTTTTTATCCACATCTGTGATCTATGACACGCTATTCTTAAATTTTATCACACATTACTTGTTTTCACCTTCCTTAGCCAACGCCACCACCTATGGGTGATGGTTTTAGTGTTATATTTTTCCCATGGGTGACGCCATCACTCGTGGGTGATGACATCCTATATATATACTCACCACTCATTTGAAATTCATAAGAAATAGATGCCAAAATCATTGGAACTTCCATTATCTTTCCTCTTTTGTGACATCTTTACATATTTTTGCCTAGTTCTTGGTTCATTTTGCATCTTTCTTAGTTTGGATTGAATAATATTCTTATTATATGGCTATTTGCATTATTAGGTTTCCTATAGTGAGTCTCAAATAGGAATGGTGTTCCCCTTCTCCACCTAATAGTGATTCTCGCTTAGTGTGTCTCTTCTATAGAGAGCGGATGCATTAGTGACCACCTTGCATGTACAAGGTGAGTGCTCTAACTATTTATTGTCATTTTCCATAGATAAGTTCGTTTCCTTTTCTAATTGTGATATGTTAGCTTAGTATTACACATTTTTGGATGTTAGTTACCATAGTACTCTTATCAAATATAAATCTCTTTATCTATCACCATTGTCATTTTAATTTCATTTATTGGTTATCTATACTTCACCACACCCAAATATTGATATATTAGTAGGGTTACTTCCTCTATCTTGATCTCAGGCCTTAGAAACCCTAGTGATTTTTGTAGCCCCTTTAATTCTACCCACTTTTTATGTGGGTACACATGTATTTCCTACTCATTTCCTTGATACCCTAGTAGAATGGATGATTTATGAGTGCAAGTTATTGAGATGTATATTTGGTCTCATATTCTCTAGTGAACTGATGTGAATCCTCCCGACATTCTAATCAAGCGTAACTCATTAAAATCACCCATTTTTCAATTTTAAACTTATTTAAATACCCAAAGCCCCATAAAACCTAAAAACTCTATTTGTCACGAGACATCATTACCCATGGGCGGTCTTGTTTATTTTTTCTTGCTCATAGGCTGAATGCCTTTGAACCCCATACAAACATATTTGCATGGTCGATCTTATTTGTCTTCCGAGATCTACCTCCGGATGCCTTCATCCCCTCCATACACTCTCCTATACATTTGATTGTGTTTGTATCCTTCATTTTCATACCTTATCTAATCCATATCATCACTTCATCATAAACTATCTGGACATGGGGTCCTCTTACTTTGTTGTACATAAGTTTCTAGAATCATATCATCGTGAAGCTAAGTTTCCTTTACGTATGGATTGTTACGCCATAGGATCGCCTAGAAATAATTTTTCTACCTACCTTGATGCAAGATCTACCAATAAAAAATGTCAAGTCAATAAGTTAATAAACACATCTTACTATAATTTTCCTTTCACCTTGCAAAGTATAAACTCTTCATGAATATTGATTGACCTCTCAACATGAAATTTTGATTTCTTTGAGCCTTTTTTGAGATTTGAACCTTAAATATCCTACTCACCTATCCTTCACATGTAGTACCAACATCTAAAATGATTGCAAACAAAGGAAAACTTCAATTTTCACTAAACTCCTTCTAAATGTCTTGATTTCTTCTTCCCCCACTAGCTTCTCAAGGTTATAATTAGGAAAAAACTAGAAAGACCCTAGACAAAGTAAAATTTAATTTGAATACCCTTTTATTCCCTCAAGTTTCATGATAAATTTTACTTCTCAACTCCCAAGGAAAAACTTCTTTCTTTATCTTGTTCTCAATCAAGAAAGTATTCTTCCTTGTAACCATGTCACGAGGGTTTCCTAGGAATATTTTTTGTTTTAGGGGAATATATACAAACAAAGGATCTTTTAAGACACCCATTTTCCCTTTTTATCATCATGCAAATTTTTAACTCTACGCTCAAGATGCAAACCACAATTTCGCTAACTAGTTTTTATTAAATTAAGTCTCCTTAGGACAAGCATACCTAACTTGCAAACTGTCATGAATTCTAAGAAATGCAGACGGTATTTAATCATCAAAACATTTTAAAACTATGAGAATACATAACTAGGATGGAAACTTTCAATTTTTAGCCCCAAAATACACGTTTAAGCCTATGACCAAATGTTTTCACTTAAACACTAACTAGGGATTTGGGGAAATTCGGTAAGAGAGAAAATGGTTTTAAAATGTTATACAAAGTTTCAATCCATAAAAATTTTCATGCAAGACTCAGACAGCCATGTTCTTCTATAAGAAAAATATCTTTCCTTGAAACATCATCAAAATAAAAAAATGAACTTTTATAGGTAGCCAAGGTTCAAATAAACACCTTACTTTGTCACAATTTTCAGATTTTGCTTCATTCATTTCTTTTATTCATTAAATGAGAGTCTAAACGTATGAAATTATCTTAATTACATGATTTTCATGTTCTTACATGCTCAAATAACAACATACTTGTGCTAGAAACTATTTTCACTTTCATTGATATAGGCTCAAAACCCTTATTACAATCTTGGTTGTCATTTAGTTACTCCTTGACATTTTCATTTTTGTCTCCTATCACTTAGACATCTCCTCCTTCTTCATGCTTTAAGAATATATTCTATTCTATTTTTTCCCCTCATAACTAACTTTCAAAGTAGCTTAATTATTAACTAGACCTTGAAATCAATTCACATTCTTGAGTTAAGTTACAAAAATAGAGTCATATACAAAAAATTTCATGAAGATGGTTTGAATGACCAAGAAAAAATAAACTAGGATTTATTTTGGACCCCCTCACCTAACTAGTCTCCCACATACACTAACAAAACAAAATTGAAAAATTTGATTGATTTAATTTAATTTGAATTAAATCTAAATATTGTAAGTCGTTCTTGAACTAAATGATGTATAAATTCTGAAATATAGAAATGACACAAGCGGACTAAGATTTTGATTTAACAAAAATAATATTTTATAAAACCCTAATTATAGAGTAACTGAATTTAAACTATGAATATGTAATCTACTTAGATACGAGTTTGACACAAGAAATAAGCTAATAAAGTATAAAACCCTAAGTGCAAGAGAGAGAGAAAGACTTAGCTGATTTGTACTTTTTCTAGAACTAATATGGACTGGGGAAACTTATGAACAGAGAGGACAAACCATCATAACTATGCACTTGTAAAAGTTGGAGTTGTTAGATAAGGATAGACTAGGGTGTCTAGGCACCAGAGACCTCTATTGGGTGCTCATGACTATGAAAGTGGTCGGAATCTGATTTTTACAATATCACACAAGTTTCATTGGTATTGGTTTTTGGTCACCTATATGTCACACCTTGATCACCGAGTGTACTTGTAACCTATAAAATAGAAGTGTGCCTATAAAACCCAAAAAACCTCATCAAATCCAACAAAGAAATATGTAATATGGGGAGTCAGATTGACCCCATCAGTCATCCAACATAGTGAACTTACAATTGAGTGTCGCACTACATCTCAAAATCCACGTAGTTCTTGTGAGTCTATGAAAGAATCATTCCTTGGATGCCCTATTGCAAGATGCACTAGATAGCAAGCTAGATTTTCTAAAAAATATAAATGTGTGTACGGAATATAATGAACTTCCCCTTCCTATGCAGTGTATGTAGAAAATGCAGTCCCTTGTCCCTTAAATGGATTCTAGTTAGATGCTTTTGAGTGATTTGGATGTCTTTAGATGCAAGCTTAGGTGATAGTAAGTATGTTTAGAGTTTGGTCCCTTGTTTTAATCACATAGCTATGTATTCATATGATTCCCTTGGTTGAATTTTTTAATTGACAATTGGAAGGCCGCCCCATAAGAAAATAAGAGGCCCAAAAGATAAAAGAGGCCCGAAAAGAGTGAGTAAATTGGAAAGAGGTCTAGGGTACCTAGAGGGGATGAGAATGTCTTGGTGATACCATCCTCACTAGGCACTTTGGTGTCCAAATCCAAGAAAAATAAACAAGTAAAGTACTAACTAGGCTATAGGGTGTGTAATACCAAATAGAAAACAATAAACACAGACAAAATGCCAAAGATAATTGTCAATTACTAGTTTTATTTCTTATGAATCATGTAAATACTAGTATGTTTTTAGGACCTAGAAATGTACCCAAGTGTGTGATTTTGTGTCTACATTTACCCCCACTTTTATTTGATTGAATACTCAATAACATAAAATAGTTATAAGATTTTTACCTTTTGTTCTGTAGAGTGCGATGGCGATAGCAAGTGAAGAGACAAGTGAAAGCGTGAAGTGATAAAAATGAAGTGTGGAAATTAGGAAAGAGGAAGTGACCCTAGAGTGAAGTGTATGTGCTACTTTGTACATGTTGTGTATTTGTTTTTGTACCTATTTTTGTTGATGTAGGGATAATTATGGTTGAATATTAAGGATGAACTCGTAAAGAAGAGTGAAAGAGTAATCAAATTCATGTATTATGAAAACTCTATAAAAGTATGTAAAAGTATGTAAATGTGTGTAAAAGTAGTAAAAGGAAAGTGTGCACTTGATGAACATGAGTGTAAAAGGATAGAAAGATGTCTTGAAAATGTTGTGTAGAGTGATTTTTTGGGAAATCTCATGCCAATAGAAATATTTTTGGCTATCTCACGCTAAGAAAAAGTTTTTGAATGATCTCATGCCAAGAACGAGTTTTTGGGTGATCTCATGCCAAGTGTAATTTTTTTAGGTAATCTCATACCACGACAGAAGAGTGTTGGGGAGAGAGGTCTAGTGTTACTCTCCTTCCATGTATTCTTCTTGATAAACACCATTATAGATGGTGTGTCCTTGTTTTGTTCCTATTTGTACCAAATTAGTTCTGAATTTGTTTCGAGTTTTACCGATTGCAATGTACATAGAATGCATATTGTTGTTGGAGGACTATGCTTGTACTATAAAAATTGTTGTATGAACTATGTTGATCTTAGAAACTAATTAAATCTACCCTTAGGACATAGGTTCCTAGGGGAGGTCATGAGTGTTACGACACTACTTGTCGAGTTTGTGCGCTTGGTGTCTATGTTGAACCGAGGACCTAAGTTAGATTTTGGGCCATTTTTGTAACTATATTTCTACTACGTTTTAATATTGTGAAGGCATGTATTGTAGCTCGATCTGATGTATGGGGTGACTAATTCACCAAATTTTTACCCCCATTTTTGGGGTGCATGTGATCTTGATAGGAGTATGCGGTCTAAAAGAGAGGGCTTGAAACTGATCTGAAGTAGATACCCTGCAGGGGGAGGGAAGGTGCATGGTAGAAACCAAATCACGTGTAAGTAAGAAGGCTAGTAACATGTGTTAGTGAAATAAAATCTAGTATGCATGTAGAAAAAATGTACAATCAAGAAAGGAAAAAGAAAAGATAAACCATGAAAAGTGGGTTTCGGACATGGGACATCACTCACAATGTCACAAGACAATCGGGGCAAACAACCAAACGCATACAATGTGCACAGAGAAAAAGGGTATGGCCCACAAACAATAGCATAAAATAAAAGTAAATTGTAAGCAAGATGTAACAGAAAACCATGGTGGCATATACTCCATATCTTATACATCCTTCCTTGTCTTTTGACTAATATTTTTCTTGTACAAGTAGGTTTCTCTATGACATTTTTGTTACCTTCCTCACATTTTTCTATGGAATATACACCTACTCCAACTCTATGTGAGATGAATATTCATTTCTTATGACTGCGAAACTATTTGTTCCACTATATTTTTGTCCTTCTTGATGCATCATGATCTCAAGAACTGAGAATGGAGACTCTTTCTTGCATGAAGCACTCATCTTCACTTGTTTAATCATCACCTCTAAATCAACTAATATACCTGCACAAACATCACTAAAAGAAGGATTATATTGAAAAACTTGATCCTTAACAACCCTCTTGACCATCTCTTCCATCTCATATGTGTCTTATTTAATTAGCTTTTGTTGGTCTCCTTTTTGAACATTTGGTTCCTTATGCTCTTGAACTATTTTGATCCATCTTCCATAACGGTTATCCTCTTGTTCAAAGATTTATTATTCCATAGTATTTTTGTACTATGAATTTTTATTCTTCTTGTTTTGTTCTTGTACTCCTAAGATCTTTGATTTGTCTTTTCCTCCTATGAGATCAACACTTTCATGACACTCATCTTCCTTAATTTTTCTCCTTTGAATATTGTATTGGTATTCCTCTTCTCCACTTAGCCATTATCAAATTTTATTGATTGTACTTTCCTTGTTTTCCATCATGTCATACTTCCTATTAGTTGTACGTCTTGTTGATTCAATACCAGCTCTCTCTTCCTACTGCAAATAATATTTCATACTTATTAATATGACTCTTTAATAACTTTCATTCCATGCATTGTTGTCTTTGAGAGGGTTTAATGTATTCTTAATACCATTCTTCATGAGAGCGTATGTATTTTCTCAAACATCATGAATATATCTCCTATCAAACTTCCAAGGTCTTCCTAGTAATACATTAAAAACATCCATGGGCATCATATAACAAAGAACCTCATCCTTACAACTACCAATTTGAAAACAAACAAAACATTTCTCATTAACTAGCACTTAATGATTTATTTAAACCCAATATACTTTGTATGATTTATAATGCACTAAATTTTACAATTTTAACTTTTCTACCATTTTAGAAGAAACCATATTATCTATGTTACCATTATCAACAATGAGTTTAAAAAGGTTACCTTTTTGAATAGCTAGTTGTCATAAATAAAGGTCTTCTTTGGGATGGTTCATCTTTTTGCTTGATTTCAGCAACATTCTTATCATCATAAAGGTTTCTCATGTTTTAGGTTCTTCTATGTGTGATGGTGATCCCATACTTTATTTTTCATCGGCATGCATAGTCTAATTTATAGGTTCACTTACCCTACTACCACTTGTCTAATGGTTCTATGAACATTCATGGGACCAATGACTAGCAAACTTATTTCATTTGAAACACTTTCCTTGAAACTCTCCTCTTCCTATTCCAAAATTGCCTATCCTCTATAGGAATAATTACCTCTTGAATAGCCACCTCTTATAGTTCTTTTTCCTTGTGAGCTACTTGCTCTCTTCTTGATTTTTTTGTTGTTATTGTTTATTTGTTTTTGTCCTCTACCTCTAATTCCTCTTCCTCTAGAATATTGTTTTTTTCCTTCTAGACAACGTTTCCTCTACTTTTAACATTTCTTAGTATGCTTCTTCCACATTTCTCAAAGTGAACAAACTCATTTCATCCTAAATGTTAATACTTAGTCCATTAAAATACCTAACTGATTCTTTAGCATCTCCCTCTATATGACCTGATCTCATAGCTATTATAGAATTATTCAATATAATCAGCCACACTTCTTTCTCTTTTCCTTAAATTTTACAATTTCTTAAAAAAATTAGTCTGATAATCAAATGGAATAAACTTACCTCTTAACTTGGTAACCATCTTGTCCCAAGATCCAATTTTATCCTTTACCTTGATCATTGTTTCTTCTTGCACAAAGTCCCACCAAATAGATGCATGGCCTATTCATTTGACACAAGAAAAATTTATCTTTTTTTCTTCAGTTATGCCTTCAAAATCAAATTACTTATCCATCTTAGTAATTCAGTCTATCAAGTCTTCTAGATGTAGGCTTCATCCATATTGTGGCACCTTCATTCTTGGCTTTAAACCTACTCCCACAACTACTTTCAAGAGCTTCATATCAGGTCCTTCATTTTCTGTAAATGCTTATTCTACCTCTTCTTATTTTCTCTTTCCTCTCTATTTTCATGTATTTTTCTAGAGGTTAAAACTTCAAACTTTCAAGCATGACAACTAAGACAAATTTGAAAATTTTCTCCTGAGTCTTCATGATTCCCCATCCCTAGTCGGTTTGTCTTTTTTTCATGGTAATTTGAAATTATAGGTACTCCCAACGTATTGAAAAAGAATATGTAGGTTTTTGAAATTATTTGTCAAGGTCAAAAATTACATTCAGTGAAGAACAATCGAAGACTATTTCTCCAAAGAGGCTTAGAAAGGAAAAACTTTTCCACTTCAAGGAAGGTATACATCCTCCGAGAAGGTTCAAAAGGATCGTAATAATTTAGAGGTGGTATTAGAGAGACAATAACGTTTTGGAAGTGTTTTACGAATATTTAGGGAAGATTTTTATATCTAGGGACAAATTGTGTAGAGAACAGTTTTTCGGGCATAAGGAGTTAGTGCTCAAAACTAAAACCTAAAATTCACCGGATGATATCAAGATCTCTGTAAGGAGTTAGGAGAAAATAAAATAGTAGTTAAAAACCTGAAATAATTATCTACATGGCATAATCATCACATTTTTTCCAATACCTAAGTTATTCTCAAAGAAGCTCTATCTTTGTAGGCACACCCTCTTGTACTAAATAAAAGGGGCCAATTTTTGGAGATGTAATACAAATTGAAGTTTGAAACATGTCCCTTTTGGAATAAAAATATACTAATATGGGGACCGAACTATTCCTAAAAAACCTTTTACTTCATTTACAAAACCATACATTCATCCATTTATCATTCATAACCACATGAGCACATTGTGTGTGTATTAAGCATTCACAAGTATATGCAATAAAGAAGAAGACACATAAATACCATATATAAGTGAGAAAACATAATGGGGAATAAAACCTACTGAAAATATACTTATATTACACAAATCAAATAGATTTAGTGAAGCACCAACTTCACAAGGAGTACCAACCCCTAGTTTAGTAGAGCACCAACCTTACAAGGAGCACCAACCCCTAATTTAGTGAAGCACCCAATCCACAAGGAGGCTAAAATCCCATAAGATGAATAAGCACCAACTCATCCACCTGAAGATGATGATCTCTAAATTTTTTTGCTACCACAACTGATGGAGATCACAATTTCAGCTCACAAACACATACACACCTTGAGCCCTTTCCTCCAACTCACTTTTTATTCTTCTTTCACACCTTGTCTTGGCTTAAAACCATTACTCACATGACCTCTATAATTTCTCAACATGTAAAACTATTCATCAGCTTTTAAATCATTTAATATAATCTCCTTCACACCCTTAAGTAGGTCACATTTTCCCCTTTATAAGCACTAGTTCAAAAATGAACTCAAAACATCACTTTTATATGCATTTACTCTTTCCAACACAAAGGAGGTTGGTCATAAACATTTATCTCAACCATTAAAACATTAAAATATAACCAAACACTTATAAACATTCATCAAATGGACCCATATAGGTCAACCATGCCCAAACACACACCGAACTAGCCCAAAAATATCTCAAACCCCATCACTTGGATGAGCTAAAACCACAAATGCAAAGAACATGATTATTTGAGATAAAAAATTCATCAAAAATGTATAATATGACATACTAACACCATCCATGGTCATATATTACATTTCTCCAATAAAATAATTCATAACACAACTCAAAAGGCTCATAACCTTCACCAAACAGTTGTTTCCAACACCATGTCTTCACCTTTGGGCCTCAAGACCACCCAAGAACAATTCAACTATGGCATGTAACCACTATATGGAATTTAGAGGACCTATAGATCACATCCATTCATATTATATCTCATGAAACATCCATAGGTACAAACCACACTAACTTTCCTCTTCACCAAAACAAGTTGCCCAGAAAGCGCTTTTACAATATCAACTATTTTTTACCCTTGCTACAACTTTAAAGACCTAAAATTCATTAAATAGGAACAAAATTCATCCCTCTTCACTCTCAAACTAATATAAATCATCAAATCATTCATCTCATGCCTCATTCACTTCAATCTTTCAGCCTAAGCAATCTTGTCTTAAAAAATCAAACAAACTTCTTCTCCTCAAACTAAGATCAATGACATATTCAATAAAATAAAAAAGATGCAATAAATATACCACTATAAATCCCTACGAATCCTTTTTCCATAAAATATTATATTTTCTTCAAACTAAGATCAATGACATATTCAATAAAATAAAAAGATGCAATACATATACCACTATAAATCCCTATGAATCCTCTTTCCATAAAATATTATATTTTCTTCCAACTCCAAGTGTAAGGCCTTCAACCAATTTTATCTCTTCAAACTATTTATTTAGCCTTCTAAGACTCAAGAACTGATCTTCAACTCATCATGCTCTATCGCCTCAAAACTCACTTACACACTTTACCAAACTATATAACACCCTTATAAATGATGTATAAGCACTCATAAACCTTCAACAATTATGAACAAATCATAATCATCATCTTACCTCATGAAGCTACTTGACACACTACTAGACCAAGCATCCTCCAGATTTGACCCTCAATAAATAGGTCATAACTTCTTTATACCATATCAAAAACACAATATTTATATACCATTGGAAATATCTCTAGAACTAGGATCACAACAAAATTTTAATGGAGTCCTAACTCCTCATGTAGCTCCTACAATTCCAATTTTACAACAAGTTTATCCAAACTTCCCCAAAAATTAGTCTTCATAAATAGGGCACACTTTTCCATTTAGAATATCAACCATGATATGAAACTATCATGGAAATATATTAAAATTCTAGGTCTAAAATTAATGACAATTTATCCATCACCTTCTTTGGAAAATTTCTTTGTAAACCGAACTTATTTAGAAACAAGAATTTTCAGGTGGGGCCCACATACTGTCACATGCTCTAATTCACCTTTCTGTAAATATGGAATATTTATCTATAACACCAAATCATCATTTTGGAAAAATCAATCAAGACAGACTCTGTATGATCAATTTCCTCCAAGTCACTTTTAGCTAGGGTTTAGTTACGATTTCAAAGTAACTTATCTTCTTAATGATCGTTCATAAAAGGTGACAATAAAACCACCTCATTATTTTTCTAAACCTTATTAGTTATATGGAAAAACATACGTGAAATCATACGGATCTCATACATAGCACAAAATTCACATTGATCATTAGAAAGTCAACTTTTGTTTCAAAAACACACTCTAAATCACCCAGTTTTACCAAAACTGACATATATTACAAATACTTCTTCAAAATGACCTAAAACTTGTCATGAATCATAATGACAACATCCTCTCATTGTCCATACTCACTATCTATCTCAAATAGCTCTGAAAATTTCTATCCATTAAGACTTACATGTGTTATCTTGCATGTTCCTCAATTATTTGCTTCCCAAGGACCCTAAAACACCACCAAACCTCTAAAAATTGGCATAAAACTCATCACACACCTCAAGTACACTATCGCCATGTTTCTACCATGCTTGGTTAGGACCGAACTACTTCAAAACTCATATATCCATCTCATTTTTCATGCACCAAGGCTAGAAATAGGCCTAGAATTACGACTCGGCCATGAACTAACCATGTTGGCCTCATGTAGACTCTTAGACACCCATGACACATCATACCAACCATCTAATACCTAATGAAAACCTTAAAATCACTTAAGAGGACTCGTACCATGACTCTTCCTAGCAAAATAAACTCTAGAAAAGCCTAGAATTCACTAAACATGGACACCACCAATTAACCTTCATGTTTAACACCTGAATAACACCTCATGGAGACTCACAAGACCTCATGACACCCTTTTCCATCAATGGACTTGACATCAATGATAACACAAACACATAATGGCCAACAATCTCCCCTTTGCCATTTATGGCAGCCACCTTCATAAATATTTATGGAAACCAACAAGACCAACACTTACATGACCTCTTTTCCATGTTTCAGATGATTCTCTCCCCTTTGACATCTATGAAAAAGGATACAATGATGACACTACATGGAAAATGAAAGCAATGTGACAAATGACTTACTTGACTCAAGTATCTCCCCTTGTGATCGAACTTTTTCCGCTTTGACTCCTTCCAAGATAGCATGACAAGATCCATTGATTTTATATGAGCCAAAACATAGCTCTCCCTAAACATATAATCTCCATATTTTTCCATAACCAATTTTTACATCATCCTCTAGGTCTATTTAATGCTCAAAAGCTCATTTTTTTGCCTTCAAACTTACCATGACCACCTTTAGGACCATTACCCATAAACCACTTTTCTAGTGCAAAAATGACCAACTTCCTTGAGCTCTAAAATCTCAAACATGTCATGACATAACACCTTATAGCTCCCCTAGGATTTTCCAACCTTATTTAATGGAAGACACAAAAATTAGACAACATACCTTGGTTTTATGACTTAGAGAAGGATCAAACATCATGCCACTATCCCGAGCATGAACCACTAATGCATAGACTGGAGACATTAATCTTAGCTTTAACCATATAATAAAATAATTTAGACTCTTTTAGACCTTAAATAAGTTTTTCGATACTTGTACCTCCATGCTTAGTGTTCAACACTTACCTTGAACTTCATGCTTGTAAGAAGCGTATCTACTTCCCATGTTTTAGTAGAACTTCATGAGCCTAAAAATTTTCATTTTGACTGATTACGTAGTTGCACCTGATGTTTCACAATTTCACAATTCATTGTAGATTATATTTGTCTCTTTATGTCTTTAGAACTCCGAGAACCATCATGATGAATCCAAGTATTGTACCATCACAGAGCACCTTCACACTTATCTAAGGTATTCTTGACACAGTAGATCTACTCCTTTGGTTAGTAGAGTCGTGGTGTATTTTACAACCCGACTCCCCACGGGAGTTTACACCACCTTGAGATTTCAAAACAAAACCATGTTATCCTTTAGGAGTACTACATTATGATAACCTACCTAGATCACTACCTTTTTCATGTCAACATTGTGTGTTTGACACTCATACTTCATACACAATCCCAAATTTCTCATACTCTTAGAGTAATTTACTTGACTTGTAGCACATCGATATAGACCTCTATATACATCTTCATTTGATATCATGACATGAACCATACTTCATACATACCTTATAGATTAACACCATACAATTGGTTATATTTTCGGGATAGCTTGATGAAATGACCTTTTCAATCAAAACTCCATAATTTTTAAGGATCTTCAACATTATACTCATACCTTATCCTTAATATGCGCTACTTCTTTTCATGTCTTGATGTCCTTATGAACCATCATACTATATTGTATTTTTAGTACCTTTTATCTAGGTTTCATGAAATATTTACATTCTTATACCTACATGTTTTGGTGAGATGGATCTCATACTTGTGACAAGATGGAGTGAATTTGCATTCATACTTTATCCTTTTGGAAATATAAACCCCTTATTAGAACTTGTAGATTTAAAACTAATCACAACCATCATACATCTTGCATGATTTACATAAAGCAATTACATCTATAAGATAACATTCTTCAATAAACTAGCCAAAAGAGATATGGGCACAAACATATCTTTGTGAATACAGCTATAAGTCACCTTCATCTAAGAAAATACCAATACTGGGCTTAGTATACCTCTATTTTAGCTTATAATATACCTCATAGATACAACTCACTAACTCAATCATGAATGGATTGGTAAAATTTCTTGGCATGTCTTTTTGAACCTTTCATCATTCTCTTATACCTTCTCAAACATAGAGCTTCTGTAAAAACACATTTTATGATACTTATGATAGGTAAAGACTTCTTTAAATGGATACAACCTTCTTCTATGGAAATATCACCTCTAATAGAGCTTCTAGTGATGACATTTAGCAAGATATGAGGGAATATACTTGGATCAAGACAACATTACCTTCATTTTTAAGACATGAAACCACAAACTCATTAACCTTCATATTATTTTGTGGAGGTTGCCAATATTCACTTTACATTTATGACAACAAATCTATTGTTTAGTAGAAGGATTGAGATCTTCTTATGGTGCACATGCCCGAGACACATATATTTCATGATGTTCTTCTCTTCGTAAGGGACTTTTCAATGTAGTTTAAGAATTTTAGATAATGAGGAAGCTTTAATAATTGAACTCGAAAGCATGCCTCACTTTTCTCAAGCTTAGACCTCAAACAACAAGATAATAACCTATACACCTTTGCAAATCAAACCAATATTATAGAGCGAGTCACAACAACTTTTCAAAAATCGACTAAGTTATCATTATATAGAATTCACTTGAAAAACCATGACATAGATTATCCATTCAGTTGTTCAACATGATCGACTTCCTTTGAATAATAAGATCATTCCTTCACTTACATGGATATAAAAACAAGGTCTAAATAGTTTTTGACTAAAAACACACTCTAAAACATGACATGGCTTCAATCAAACCACATCAATGATTTGAGAATACTATACTCGAGATAAAAACATAGTGGTAACAGACCTCTTATGAATTCATACATGGATCATCTCTACTTGACATGGTCCTTAAACCAATTTGGCATTTTCCATGCTTCCTAGGACATGACGTGATTCAAAGAAACATCAAGCACCTTCTACAACTTGATAGGCCTCATTTCATTTACACTTTATGCTAACAAGAAACTCTTGACTTGATGAAAACTAATACTTTGATGAATAACCTCTAGGTAAACATGCAAACCTTACATAAGATGAAAATATGAAAATGCAAACTAAAAACTTAGACACCTATCAAGCAACAAAGAATCAAGGACTCATGCGAGACATCACTTCATATACCTTATGCCTCTTGAAGTATCAAAACTCCTAGCTTCTTCAATTTTTCATATACTAAAGAGGTGATGCACATATGATCTTCTTCAACCAATGCAAACATACTTCCTTGACCTTACTTGGGCTTGAGAAACGGCTAAGTATAAAGGTGTAAGTGGAGAATGCCAAGTGTCGGTATGGCACATTGTTTCAAGGGGTAAAAGTTACAAAATGGCTCATGACTCCTCCCAGGAAAAATTCAGCATCTGGGCCCAATCAAAGCCAAAGCGGGAATCGAAAAGAAAGGGGACCCATTTTTTCAAGTTTTTCAAAAGGGACCCATTTTTCAAGTTGTTTTCCTGCCCTCCTGTATGGACCCAATACAAACTTTGAAGGGGCATATCTTTTGACTCAGGGCTCAAAATATTGCAAATCTAATGCCGTTGGAAAGATCTCGGCCTCACCCATGCCATGGAGGTTTGAAAACTTTAATTTTGAGGAGGTTAGGTGAAGAAAAATGGAGGAAACATCTTTGGGATTTCAATGCGGGATCTTCTTGCCTCAACAACCAGATCAGATTTGATCTATTTTCATTGTTTCCTCTTCCTTCAAGGTGCCAACCAAGGATTGATGCAGTAAAGATGGATTTGGGAGAGAGATTTCATCAGAGGCATTAACAATGGTGGTTGAACTTCACCTTACTTTTTCCCTTCTCTCTCTCTTCTTCTTTTAGGTTGAATCTATAAATATGGGGCAGGATTCATTGTAAAGGGTTGGACATTCTTTGTTTTGCAGGCTCCCTCCTCCTTTAGCAAAAGGATTTGTGGGGTTCAGGCCTTCCATCAAAAATTACATTACGTTTCTACCTCTTGGCTACTTTGTAATGGACTGTATCAATCTATAGAGCAATAAAACACGTCTGTGATCGATTTTAGATCCTCTCTTGTCTCTTTTGCTTTCATCTAGTCTCCCATTATATATCTGGCTATATGTGCTTGTTTATTGTATGCATTTTTTTGGTTTGTGTCTATTAGCAAAATAAGTGTTCATCATTCCTTTGGTGCATCACCTCGTAGTTTAGCTTTGTTTTAATTTATGTATTCCTTCTTATCCTGTCTCCTTGGTAAAGTTTAGATTAGGATTAAGAACAGATCCTCTGCAAGTTTCTACGTATGCACCTAAATAGAGGAATAAGGAACCAACCTTCAATCTGGAGAGCTTTCCCATTTTGCAAGGTCCCACACCTTGGGAAAGTTCAATGTTATGCAATCACACCAAATGACTCTACCTTAGAAAAGTAGACTTTAGAACTCATTTGGGGTGTTGTGATTTTGCGTTAACAGTTTTGGCATGCTCGATGGGACTAAGAAGTCTCCATCTTATTACAGTAGGGATTGATGTACACTTGTTGTGATTCGGCTTTTAAGAAGCCTTAAAATTGTACATCTAGCGACTCCAAAAGAAACAAATCTATTGGTTTCAATAGCCCAAGCTTGGGAGATTCATGAGAAAACCCGGTCTAGAGCAAGGAAAGAAGGTATATTTGAATACTTGCATCTATCCCCAGGTAGAGAAAGGAGAGGAAGAAGAATTCAGAGGTCTCCATCTCCACCAAGAAGAACCTTGTCAACACCTCCACTGCAGGCCTTTCTTTCAATCTGCAAGGATTCTTAGGCCAATCAGAATGGCACAACCAAATCCATATGTCAACTTCACGGTAGTAGTCCACTCACCTTGATTGCACAAAAACCTAGTTCGATTGCAGCATTAAAGAGCATCCCATATTTCACTGGGGAAAATCAAACTTCTCTGGTGACCATGTCCAAGATATTGCAAATGTCTGTATAATCCATGAGATCCATGAGATGGACATTGCAGTCAAGCTTCTCACCTCTTCATTCAAAGGAAAGCTTCACAATGGTTCAGGAGTCTTGAAGCAGGCTCTATCTAGAAACTGGAACCAGCTATGCATGGCCCTTCACAATCAGTTTGGGGAAAAAGGTGATAACTTGTCTTTGTTGGAGCAACTAACAACAATCAAGAGAGCCCCAAAATGAGTAGCTGACAGACTTCAACCTCAGATTCCAGTGGACCTGGGATAGGATTCCAACAACAGTAAAGCCCACTAATGAAGGTGCCTTCTTATACTTTCTTAGGGCTTTAAATTCTGATATTTCTCTGATGATTCAGTCAATGGGGGGCACTACATTACCTGCAGCCTATAGCCTCTCCATAGGGGTTGAGAACCATTTGATTCAAGCTAGAAAAATCACTCCTAGGCCATCCATGCCTCTGTACCCTGAGTTAGGAAGCCTAGATACTAGCCAAGCACCTACATTAGCTCCTATACCCACCCCCAGGAGTCAAAGCTCAGTTGAAGCTTCCACTTCATCATCTAATACCTCTAAAGAGTTTTAGGAAGTGGTGATGAAGCAACTTCAAAACTTTGGGAATGAGCTAGTGACCATCAAAAGACAACAAGCTCAGAGTTCTAGGCCATACCAGCCCCAGGCTCAATATCAAGCTAGACCCCAGTATCAGCATAGAATAGGCCACCACCTCAGACTATAAACTAGAGCCAGAACCAAGGACAACCCCAAGCTACTAGACCTTTCAGGTCATATGATCCTAACACAACTTCAACATCAAGGGCATTGGTTCCTACATAGAACAATATGGCACATGGAATATGATTGGTGTTTTCCATGCGATCAGCCACATAACCAATCAACATGCTTTAATGGTGCTCTAAATCAGGCCTTGATGGTGCAAACCAGTATGGTGCCACAAGAACTTGGCCAAGAGGAAGATCAATAACAAGGAGCTCAACAAGGTGGCCCCCAAACAAGACTATGCTTGTCAATTGGTAGGTGAAGACTTATGTGGGATGAATCAGTTCCCTTCTCAAAGTGTAGCTGCCAATACACGGTCCAAAAAGAGAAGTATTGGAGAGGGCCGGCCACTGAATTCAGGTGACCCTCAATCTTCCATCACTCCACAAGGTCACTGGTGTTCCAAGTGCAACTCCAAACATATAGAACCAATCCAAGCCACCTCCCAAACCCAGTCAAGCACCGGTTGTAACAACCCATGTGCAAGAAAGAAATGTGTCTAGGAAGGGGCAGCAAAAAAAGGACAACATTCAATATTATTGAGCAGATGAAAAGACAAGTGTGAACATTTCACTATGGGAGTCACTGGCCATTCCAGGGTAGAGGGATCTGTTGCAGACTGCCATGCAGAATTGGTCAAGTTCAAATCACCCCCTAACCAAGAAAAGAGTGCTTGCCAATGCAGTTCAACTTGGGAGGAACCATGGAGAACAACAAGGTAAAAACATGAGACCTCCTCCCTTCTATGTCTCATTGATTATTGGAGACAAATTGGTGCACAATTGTATGATTGATTAAGGGCTAGTAGTTTTGTGATGCCCAAACAAATAGTTGATCAATTGGGTCTCCAATATGAGGTCATCTCTAGAGGAGTAGTCCAATTAGATGGGACAATAGTGACTACTGTGGGAATCATCAAGGATCTGAGTCTCACTCTACACACTTTCCCTAATGTGACTATTTTGCAAAACATGTCAATCATAGACCTTGCCACCACATTTTGCTTTGTGTCTGTCCAGAGACTTCACTACCAAAATTGGAGGCTACCTGTCTGCTTGATTGGTCACATATGCTCTTTAGGACAAGGTATGGGGTGAAGGCCACAATCAAATCTGAACCTATTGCTGATTATCATATTGAATCCTATGTGCCTAGCCCAATCAATGCCAATTGCTCAACTTTTGATCAAGAAGACCTCCTAAACACTAATGAAATAAATACCAAGGTGGGATGTATCCCAGACTTGACCCTAGATGAGTGGGCCAACAAAAACATGCTTTTGACCCCTATAAGGAGATGGAAGAATCTGAAGCTAGGTGTCTACTACCTACATGAAGAGAATCAACCTCTTCTGACCTAATCAAGCTAGAATACAAGGATGATAATGAGGTATGGCAATTGTTCTTTGATGGCTCAAGGAGTAGACAAGGAGCTGGAGGAGGAGCCATGATTGTGTCCCCCAGAGGTATGAGATATTATTCAGCCTTCAGATTCTAGTTCACTTGCTCAAATAACACTGCTTGAATATGAGGCTTTAGTCCAAGGTCTTCATTGGGCAAGGAAGCTGGGAATCAAGAACTTGCAAGTATTCGGTGATAGTGAACTAGTTGCCAATCAGGTCAGAGGACTTAATGTTGTCAAAAATGACCTACTCAAAAACTACAAGAGTAGGGTATGGGATCTCATGGAGGATTTTGAGGCCTTCAGTATTGTGTCCATACCTAGGAAGGAGAATGAAGTTGTTGATAGACTTGCAGCAGTTGGAGCAACGTTTGATGTGGTTGAAAACATCAAGAGGATAGAGAACAACCACATATCCATGTGGTTGTGAGGCCAATAATGCCGAGATAATAATACATGTTGGTAGGTGTTTGAGAATGATCAATAGATCATTAACTTTCTACAAGAAGAAGTTGAATTCTCAGCTATAAACCAGAGCAGACTAGAGCAGTAATACGGGAATCAAATAGTACATGTTGCATACAAACAAGCTTCCCAAAGGCTTAGTGACACTGGAATCTATTTTCAATCCTAATGATCAGTTCAAAAAAGAGAAGGCTAACATGCAGATCAAAGGAGAAGATTCAGAGTCAATCCCAGTTGGAGAAGACAAAACACTTCAAATTGGCAAAGTGGCCACCAAAAGAAAGGTATGAATTCATACAACTTTTCCAAGAATTCCTGATGTGTTTTCTTGGAGTTATGAAGACCTAAGAGGGTTCAATCCAAAACTAGCACAACACACAATAGAACTAGATCCAGTTGCTCAACCCATCAGGCAGAAGCAGAGACCAGTCAACCCACATATTGAGCCTCTGATGAAGAAGGAGCTGAACAAGTTGATAGAGGCAAGCATCATATTTCCAATCAAACACTCAAGTTGGGTTGCAAATCTGGTCCCAATCAGGAAGAAAAATGGAGAAATCAGGTTGTGTGTTGACTTCAGGGATTTGAATAGAGCCTCCCTCAAAGACCACTACCCACTCCCTTCAATGGAGCAGATCTTGCAAGTAGTGTCTGGGTCAGAAAGGTTCTCCCTCCTAGATGGCTACTCAGGGTACAACCAGATCATGGTGAAAGAAGATGATCAATTCAAAATAGCTTTCACCACCAAATGGGGCACCTATGCATACAAAAAAATGCCATTTGGATTATCCAATGTTGGAGCCACTTTTCAAGGGCAATGGATATGGCATTCAAGGGGATGATCAACAAAATAGTGTTGATCTATCTGGATGACATTACTATGTTTTCCAAAATGCAGCAGATCATCTCTTCCATCTAAGGCAGGTGTTCCAATGATGCAGGAGTTTTGGGGTGTCACTGAACCCCAAAAATGCATATTCTTGGCCCATGAAGGCAAGCTTCTAGGCCATATCGTATCAAAGGAAGGATTGGCAATTGACCGGAAAGAGTTCAAGCAATAAGAGCATTTCCATTGCCAAGTCACAAGAAGGCTCTTCAAAGCTTCTTGGGAAAAATCAATTTTGTCCATAAGTTTGTTCCAAACTTTGTTGCCCTTGTTAAGCCAATAACATTGATGTTGAAGAAGAGCTTAACATTCAGGTGGATAGAGAAAAGGAAAAGAAAGTTTTGAGGCTATCAAAGAAGCCATATCACAAGCCCCAACTCTTGTGAACCCATATTTTCCAAAGACTTCATATTGTATGCCTTTGGTGGCAGTGACACAATTTCTACAATCTTGGTGCAGCAGAACAAAGAAAGTACAGAACAACCAATTGCTTTCTTCAGCAGTCTGGAAGATTATGAGGTGAGGTACTCCTTCATTGAGAGGTAGGTCTGGTGGTAATCAGAGGATTGAAGAAGTTTAAGCATTTGGTTTCAAACAACAAAATCCAACTATTGGTCTCCCATGCGGGAGTTAAAGAATTCCTTCTCAGTAAGGACCTGAATGAGAAGCGTGCAGGATGGATCACTCGTGTCATGGAATATGACATTGAGATCAAGGTCACCAAGCTGGTCCATGGGAAGGGGTTATGTGAACAACTAGCCTCAGGTCAACAAGATGAAACAGACAGTGAAAAGGAGGTTGTTTTTGTTCTACAAGATGATCAAGAAGAAGGGAGAGATGATGTACCTGCTCCTTGTTGGACCCAAGACATGGTGCACTTCCTTCGAATAGGCATGTGTCCTCATGGGATGAGTAAAGAAAAAAGAAGGCATTTTAGGCTACAGGCCATCCCATATGTTCTTATTGATGGTGTCTTGTTCAAGAGGGACATCAATGGCATTCTTTGAGATGCATTGGGGCAGATCAGGTGGAGAGAGTGCTACTGAGAATTCCATGTTGAAGCAGCTGGAGGCCATTTTTCTCCAAGAGTGATAACACTCAAAATCATGAAAGTAGGATATTATTGGCCCAGAGTGTTTAGTGATTTACACATGGATCAAAAGGTGCAAGAATTGTGCATTCTTCAAAGGCAAGGAAAGGCTAGCAACACTTCCATTGCACCCAATCTCAGTCGACCAACCTTTCATGCAATGGGGATTGGACTTCATTGGAGTCATCAATCCAAACTCAAGCCAAGGTCACAAATGGATCTGACAGCGATGATGATTATTTCACCAAATGGACCGAGGTAGTGGCACTCAAGGAAGCAAATGAGTCTAGTATCCTGGATTTCTATGAAGGGATAGTGACCAGATTTGGAGTGCCAACCACCATCATATCAGACAATGCATTAGCATTTATAGGTTCCAAGATCATAGGATGGGCTGTTAAGAATGGGACTTATTTGAGTACTTCATCAAACTATTACCCTCAAGGTAATGGCTAGGCTGAGTCCACAAACAAGAACCTGCTAAAGATCATCAAAAGAACTCTTGATGAGAATCAGAGGACTTGGCACACAAAGCTCAAAACGCCTTATGGGCTGATAGAATAACACCCAAGATATCTACAGGAAGCTCTCCATTCAAGCTCATCTATGGGAAAGAGGCAGTGTTGCCTATATCACTTGAGTTACCAGCATTGGAGCTCATGAAGCAACTAGAGATGTCTGAATTTGGACCAATGGAGGCCAGGTATGTGGAGCTGATAGAATTAGAAGAAACCAGAGAGCATGCTCTCTAAGCAATAGAGAAGAATCGGGCTTCAATCAAGAAATGCTTTGACAAGAAGACAAAAGCAAGGACCTTCCAGGAAGGAGACCTGGTTTTGAAATGGGATGCAGATCGAGAAAACCGGAAGGCATTCCAAATTTGACACCATCTGGAGTGGCCCCTATATGATCACAAGATGCAAAAGTAGCAATGCTTTCCAATTGTCTACATTGGAGGGTGAAGAGTTGCAGATTCCAGTAAATGGGATCTATCTTAAGCACTGCTACTAAAAGGGGAGTTCTCACCACTGTACATATTAGTTTAGTTTTCTCTTTCCTCTAAGTGCTTATGCACATTGTCTTGTTGTAGTGTAGATTGCTTTTCTCCTAAGTGCTTTGCACGCTCTGCATGTTCCATTTGGAGCATGTATGATTTCAAATTTTGTATATAGTGTGGTGTTGTTTTGTTGCTCTCATGCAGTGTTTGGACTTGGCATTTGGTCAAGATCAGTTTCAGTTCTAATGGGTTTCAAGTGGCCCAGGGGTCAATTTTCAAAGTTCAGATCAATAGTAGTGAGGCTATCACTCATGACTCCATGCCCAATGGATATGACAAGGCAATTGGTCTTTTCATCTAGCAGGTAGATACCCCTGTGAGTCACCAAATTGTTATCCATATTTCACCCCATGCCAAATATTGGATCGACCATGATCCGCATAATAGAAAATAGAGTCAAAAGGTGGAAAAAGGGCCTCAAAATTGGCTAAGTATAAAGGTGTAAGTGGAGAATGCCAAGTGTCAGTATGGTGTTGTTTCAAGGGGTAAAAGTTGTAAAGCAAAATGGCCCATGACTCGCCCAGAGGAAAAATTTAGCATCGGCATTTGGGCCTCGAGTCAAAGCCAAAGTGGGAATCGGAAGAAAAGGGCAAAAGATAAATTGTGGACCCGTAGGCCCGATTTTGTTCCAATCGGTTGCCATGTCCCATATCAAAAGGACCCATTTTTCAAGTTGTTTTCCCACCCTCTATATGGACCCGATACAAACTTTGAAGGGGCATATCTTTTGACTCAGGGCTCAAAATATTGCAAATCTGATGCCGTTGGAAAGATCTCAGCCTCACCCATGCCATGGAGGTCTGAAACTTTAATTTTGAGGAGGTTAGGTGAAGAAAAATGGAGGAAACGTCTTCGGGCTTTCAATGCGGGATCTTCTTGCCTCAACAACCAGATCAGATTTGATCTATTTTTCATTGTTTCCTCTTCCTTCAAGGCACCAAACCAAGGATTGATGTAGTAAAGATGGATTTGGGGAGATATTTCATCAGAAGCATTAATAGTGGTGGTTGAGTTTCAACCTATTTTTCCTGCTTCTCTCTCTCTTTCTTCTTTCAGGTTGAATCTATAAATACGGGGTAGGATTCATTGTAAAGGGTTGGACATTCTTTGTTTTGTAGGCTCCCTTCTCCTCTTAGCAAAGGGATTTGTGGGGTTCAGGCCTTCCATCAAAAATTGCATTATGTTTTTGCCTCTTGGCTACTTTGTAATGGATTGTATCAATCTACGAGCAATAAAACACGTCTGTGATCGATTTTAGATCCTCTCTTGTCTCTTTTGCTTTCATCTGGTCTCCCATTATATATCTAGCTATCTGTGCTTGTTTATTGTATGCATTTTTTGGTTTGTGTCTATTAGCAAAATAAGTGTTCATCATTCCTTTGGTGCATCACCTCGTAGTTTAGCTTTGTTTTAATTTTTGTATTCCTTTATCCTGTCTCCTTGGTAAAGTTTAGATTAGGATTAAGTGGAATTTGGACGAGTTTTCCAATTTTAAGTTACAATATGCCTTTCATGGTGTTGTATTTGTGTTATGTACCTTGAAAATTCTATTCGGTGACAATATCTTACATTATTTGTGATACACAATACCATTATTCCCTCTTGGTTCAAGCACACTTTATTTAAAACCATAGTCCTTAGCTCTATGGTCATACTCACAACATGAATGACATTCACCCTTGAAGATGCCTACACCATTCCTAGGAGACCTTTTGTAATCTCTAGCTCTATGACCAAAATCATGACAAACATAGAAATAACCATTGAAATAAACCATACCTCATTGCATTAGGTTGTCTAAAAGTGTAAAACATTCTAAAATCATTCATCTTTGTCTCCTACTTGGACTACTTTCTTCATTATTCTCCTTTTTCTTTCCTTTGAAACCTAGGCTTGTCTTATCATTTACATCTCTTTGTCTCTCCAAAATCCCATCAAGAGCTTCAATACTCTTTTCTAACTTCTCATACATCCTCAATCTACTAGATGCACTTTCCAAATCAGATTCTAGGGCTTTCAATTTTTCTTCATACCTGCAACAAATTTCTTCTTTGACTTTTAGGGCCTTAGACACACTCTCCACTTGAGATTCCAAACCCTTGATGGCTTAACCATGCTCATTCTCCATATCACTAATTTTATCTTACTATCCAAATACCAAAGACTCATGAATATCATACTTTCTCCCCCAAATATTAGATGACTTACCCATTTGTACTTCTAGGATCTTCTTCAAGTTTGTTAAAATTTCTTCATAAGAACTCTCGCTCTAATACCAATTTTTGGAAGCAAAATGGACTGATGGGGGATCAATCAGTCCTATAAAAACTTTTACTTCATTTACAAAACTATGCACTCATCATTCCATTAATCCATTTATCATTCATAACCACATGATCACATTAGGTATGTATTAAGCATTCATAATTTCATTCAATAAAGAAGAAGACGCATGGACGACATATATAAGTGGGAAATAGTCAAGGGGAAGAAAACCCACTAAAACTCTACTTATATTACACAAATCAAAGATATTTAGTGAGACACCAACTTCACAAGGATCACCAACCCCTATTTTAGTAGAGAACTAACCCTACAAGGAGCACCAACCCCTAATTTAGTGAAGCACCCACTCCACAAGGATGATAAAACTCCCTAATATGACTAAGCATCAACTCACCACCGAAGATGATGATATTTTAAAAAAATTCTTACATGACTAATGGAGATCACAATTTCAACTCTCTCTCTCTCTCTCTCTCTCTCTCTCTCTCTCTCTCTCTCTCACACACACACACACACACACACACACACACACCTTCAAACCCTCATTCCTTCAACTCTTTTTTTTCTTCTTCTTTCACAATGTATATTGGCTTCAAACCCTTGCTCACATGACCTCTATAATTTCTCATCCTATAAAACACTTTGTTAAATCTAAAATCATGTGATATAATCTCCTTCACACCCATTGGCAAGTCTCATTTTTCCTCTATAAGCACTTGTTCACAAATGAACTCAAAACATCACTTTTATATACATTTCTTATTTTCAAACATAAGGGAGGTCAGTCATAAAAATTTATCATGACCATTAAAAATTAAAATATAACCACACAATTATAAAAATTCATCAAGTGGACTCATATAGGTCGGTCATGCCCATACACACTCAACTAGCCCAAAATGGCTCAAAACCCCATCACTTGGATGAGCTAAAACCACAAATTCAAAAACCAAGATTATTAAAGCTAAAAAATTCATGACTCATATTTAATATGACATATTAACACCATCCATTGTCTTATATTATATTTTATGAATCAAATAATTGATAACACAACTCAAAAACTCATAACCTTCACCAAATAGTTGTTTCCAACACTTTGCCTTTACCTTTTGGCCTCAAGACCAAAAAAGCAACTCAGCTATGGAATGTAATGAATATATGGGATCCTTGGGACCTTTACATCACATCCATTCATGTTAGATCTCATGAAACACCTATATCTGCAAACCACGCTAACTTTCCTCTTCACCAAAACAAGCTTCCTAGAAAGCAAGTTTACAATATCAATTGTTTTACACCCATTTTTCCACTTTCAATATCTCTAAATTCATAAAATAGGAAAAAAATTCATCCCTATTCACTCACCAACTGATAGAAAGCATCAACTCATTCATCTCATGCATCATTCACTTCAATATTTCAGCCTAAACAATATTGTCTTAAAAATCAAGCAATTGTTTTCTCCTCAAACTGAGCTCAATGACCTATCAAATAAACTCACAAAGACACAAGCCATATACCATTATAAATACATCTAAATCCTCTTTCCATAACATATTATATTTCCTTCAAAATCTAAGTGGAAGGCCTTCAACCAAGTCCATTTATGCAAACTTCTTATTTAGCCTTCTAGGACTCAAGAACTATGATTGAGCTCATCTTGCTCCATCACCTCATAACTCACTTCCACACTTAAAAAAAGCACATTACACCCTTAGACATTATTTTTAAGCACTCGTGAACCTTCAACAATCATGAAAAACTCATAATCATCATCTTACCTCATGAAGCTACTTGACATCCTACTAGACCAAGCATCCTCTAGATTTGACCCTCAAATAACAGGTTAGAACTTGTTAATACTGTATAAAAACACAATTTTTATATACCATTGGAAATTTATTTGAATTAGGGTCAAAAAAACTTTAATGGAGTCCTAACTCTTTTTGTAACTCTGGTAATTACAATTTTACCACAAGCTACTCCAAACTGCCTCAAAAACCAGTCTTCATAAATAGGGCACACTTTTCCATTTATAATCTCAAACATGATCTGAGTCTATCATGTACATCTATTAAAGCTCCATGTCTAAAAATAATGTCAATTTATACATCACCTTCTTTGGACGACTTCTTCACAAAATAAACTTCTTCAAAAACAAGCATTTTTAGGTGGGGCCGCATACATTCACATGCTCTAATTTACCTTTCTAGAAATCTAGAATATTCCTCTATAAAATCCAATCATCATTTTTGAGAAATCAATCAATACAAGCTCAGTATGATCATTTCCTCCAAGCCTCTATTAGTTAGGATTTAGCTAGTTTTCAAAGTAACTTATCTTCTTAACGATCATTCATAAAAATGTGACGATTAAACCACCTCATTATTTTTTATAAACCTCCATATAAAAAAATCCCTAAAATTCTTTATCTCCCATGCATAGCACACAATTCATAGCGAGCATCAAAAGGTCAACTTGTGTCTCAAAAACACACTCTAAATCACTGGTTTTACCGAACTAACATATATTGCAAATCCTTCTTCAAAATGACCTAAAAATTGTCATGAATCATCATGAAAACATCCTATCATTTTCCATACTCTTCATCTATCCCAAATATCTCTAAAAATTTCTATCCATTAAGATTGACCTATGTTATCTTACATGTTCCTCACCTACTTATTTCTTGAGGACCACAAACACCACCAAACCTCGAGAATTGACTTGAAAATCATTACACACCTCAAGTACACTATCAGCATGCTTCTACCATGCTTGTTTAGGACTTATCAGCTCCAAAACTCAAATCTCTATCTCATTCTACATGCACCAAAGGTCTAGGACCAAACTCGACCATGAACCCACCATGTTCACCTCATGTAGACTCTTAGACACCCATGAAACAACATAAAAACCATGTATGACCTAAATAAAAACTTAAAATCACTTGGTAGGACTAATACCCCAACTATTCCTAGCAAAAAAATATCTAGAACAACCTAGAACTTGTCAAACATAAACACCGCCATTCAACCTTTAGGTTCGACACACGATTAACACCTCATGGAGACTCGCATGACCTCATGACACCATTTTCCATAAATGGAATTAAAATAAATGAAAACACAAACACAAAATGGCCAACAATCCCATTTTTTAAAAAATGGTGATGGGATTCAAACTCATTAAAAATTCATGTGAAAATACCTTATCGAGCTCCAAGAATCATCTCTCCAAGTTCTCTCTTGAGCAATGTACGCTTCTCATACTTAGTCGGTTTTTAGGTGAACCATATCACCATATGGCTTCATGGTGAAAATTTTTCTCCCTTTTATCCCTTTCCTAATGAGATATATGGGGGAAAATTTCCCCATCTCATCCTTCCTCTCTAGTCCCCATATGAACCCACTCACTTGGCGAGTGCTTATCGAGCTTAACCCATCTCCCTCTCCTTACACCACACAAGTAACACTTAGCACCATTAGGTTGAGGAATATTTTATTATCCTCCTTGTCATAATTTCCAAGGGGGTATAGGGGACAAAAAAATTCACCCCATCCCGACTCCTCCTCAAGTTCTTCATGTGACTTCCTTGCAGCCTCCCAGTGGCAAGACATGTTTTTGTCTTTTCTCCATCCTCTCACCACGCAGTTACTTTTCATCATTTTCTTGAGGATAATTTTATTTTCCCCTTATTCCCATTCCCATGGGGATATATTTGAAAAAAATCCCCATCCTTAAGCTTTCAAAACCCTAGTTTTTTAATGTAAGTTGTTTTAACTCCTATGAACAAAAATAGTTATCGGGTAACTTAAAAACAAAGTAACTTGCTTCCAAGTCCATTTATTCACACAGCTTCGACCTTCTAACCTTTTTTGAATCCATAAAACATAAAAACATTATATCACAATATTCATGTTATCCAACATATTACATACTAGCCACAACCACAAAAATGAAGCTTTTCCCATTACTCCTCATCCCGAAAACTGATTGCACCAAATTTTTCATTGATTTGTCTTCTCCCAGACATCCCTTTGATCATTAAAGCTTAAATTATAAATTAATGGATTCCATCACATATTATCATGCCTAAAATCCTCCATCCCAAAATTTTCCTTTTTGATTTGTAAGAATTCTAGTGAATGGAATGTGGCGAAAATCGGAGCATGGGATCACAAAGTGCAGAGCGAGAATCCAAAAATGATGTTTTAATTACAAACCAATTCTATAATTACCAGTTACTAAAAATAAAATATTCCATGTTAATTCACATGCTAAAAATAGAAAACCTCTCAAAATTTCAATCTCCAGTTAATCAGCACATCCGAAAACAATGTAAAATGACAAGCAAGACAAAACATGCAATTTTCCCAAAATAACAGGTTCAAAAAACACAACTTACTAAAAATAGAAACTTGCTAAAAATGGTAAAGAATCGTTAATGAAATTTAATTGATTGTTCTAGAAGCTTCAAAATATAAAATTTTAACAAAATGGTAAAATATCCCAAAATAGCGACTCTAGTCCAACTTGCCAAAAACATAAAGTTTTAGCTTTTTTAGTGCAGAAGTGCGATTGGATTCATTTTCACTCATCTCTTTTATTTTTCCACCCTAAAAAATGTTGTAAAGTTGGATTTCAGCTCAAACAAGTAAATCCATCCTCCACAAGGATCTTAAAGCATCATTCTGATCACAATTATGTTTGGGAGCAAGATAGAACATATCAAGGCACAACAAGTCAAAGTTAGGGACAAAGCGGTTGGAAAGGATTTGAAAAGTGTCAAGGGACCCCGTTGAAATACAATATCATATAAGGATGTGATAATATTCATATATTTAATGAGTAACTCATCGGAAACATCTAAGCACAAAGGTATGCAAGCATCCCGATTCGGATCTCATCCAGTAACAAAGGCTAAAGAGGTGACTTTCATGTGTGGCATCATGAATGCAAGAACAAATAATCATCCCAATTCCATTTGGATGTCATAGTGTTATTAAACACTCAATCAAACACCTGATAGCATGATCAATCCATCAAAGGAGGTCATCATAACTCATCAAGAAAGTTGAAACATTGTATCTCGAATCCATCATCTTCTCTCTAAAAAGAAAATCAAGTGAGCTAATCAAATCATCTAAGCATTCAAGCCACCCTCTAATAAGGATCAAGAGCTCATCCTTCTCTTTAGAATCATGCAATTATGTCTTCCATAATGGTGGAGCTTTCCCACAATGAATAAGAAGTGATCCTATCAAGCTCCTAAAAATTCTCCGACACCAACATCATGTCAATTCCTAAAGAGCCATTCCCATGGATTCAAGAATTGCTTAAAATTTAACCAAGAACAACACAACAAGTTTCCATGCCTGAACTTGGATCTATGTTAAGAACCTTTAAATCCAAGCAAAGGAAGAAAACCCAGATAACCTCCAACTTCTTCAGTGGTGCCTTAGGAAACCAATATCTAGAAGTTGATAGGCATAATAATGTAAAGCCTTTTAAGGAGATGAATCCATCAAACTATCATTTGATCTACATCTCATTGGTTCAAGCTTCCCATGAGTATTATTATCATTTTTCATGGAATCCTCTTAAGGCCTCCTTTCTTGGAACAAAGAGTACCAACAAACAATTGAGAAATTAGAGGAACATGTAAAAACTACCGATGCTCACATTCAACCTTTCTTCGATCCTAATTCAACACCTTCACTCCCCATGGAATAAATTCCTCCAATCACTATATTTGACCCCGAGGTGATTAAAAAGAACACATTTATATGATGCGGGTAGTAAAGCTAATGAGAGGTGGATTGAGAATATCATCGAGAAAGGAAAGACATTGTTTCCAGAGGTCATCTCTCTAATCAAGTATATTCTTGCCACTTTGTCAGAAGTGAAGAAATTAAGGGAGAATATGGATTTATTGCTCTCACTTATGTCATATATGAGATCCCTTAACTCTCGCATCCTTTTGAGAAAAAATGTGTTTACATCAACTACTAAAAATTTGTCTCAATTTTAGATTTGTATTATGGATGCAAGATATAGAATGATCAAAGGTGAAATATCTGAACTTGAATCTTGTGGACAACATGATTTTGATATTTTGAATGAGGTTTGCAATTGTGTTCAAAAACTTGAGTTCCCTCCACTCACCAAGAATTCATCATCAAAAGAATGTGTTTCCTCCTTTCGAAATTGGTCAAGAAAGAGGTATGTGAATCTCTCTCCTTAAATGAATATACCTTAGAGTCTTTGGCCAACATCCAAGGATGTATTTCCAACATTACAAGAGATCACAAATAATGGTTAAATTAGTAAAAGTATATCATGGATGTTGCAAATACATGGATCAAGGTGTTGATTTGTATTAGCATTCCTGGAGAAGACAAGGTGGCACCTGTGGTAGCTTAGTTCATTAAAGAATTCACATGACAAGAACCCATTCCAAAAACTCTCTCCTCGGGGATCATTAATCAACAAGTTCTTCTTCATAGGGAGATTCTTCGTTAGATCGAGTTAACTCCTTTCTTCTTCTTCTTCTTCTCCCCCCTTTCTAATCCTTCATTGTCTATAATCATGATATTTTTTCTTATTCACTTAAATAAATCTCTAATGTTGAATTGTAAAATTCCATTTTGATTTATCAAAAGAGGACTTATTTTCTCACTTCCTAGGAAGATGTAAAGTTACAAGTGAAATGATAATTTGAAGGGTCGTGTGAGGGGTATATGTAAGGTTAGGGGCTAGGAGGAATACCTGTAGAATGTCGAGATGGTGTGCGCGTACCGTAGAGAAAGATCAGGCTGATTGCGAAGAACTCCTTTTTGTCTTGGAAGGACTACCTGCAAATAAGAACACAAGACCACAAGATTTTGATTAGACAATAAATGAGAAAGCGCCTTGGGCCCGGGAAATATAAAACTTCCTTTGAAGGTGGTCGGTTTCCTGCTAATATGAATTAACACAAAAAGAAGCGTAAAATATCAATTAAGTTGCTTCGTTGAAGCTGGGTAGGGAAAGGCTGGTTTTGGTTTTGATCGGAGGAACCGATGCGATTCTTGATAACGATGCGTTTCGATAACCGATAATCGGTGGGTTCTAGGATCTGTAGGTTAGTTGCTTTGTGGGGTAGTTGTGTTGTTTGTAAGGCTGTATATAGGTGGTATTAGGAAATAAGGTGATGAGAGGTAGATGAATGATAGTTAGAGGTAATATGCATCTTTGGGTAGTGGATTCGAGGATGGATTTATGAGGGCTTTGTAATTCAAAAGGCATAAGAAATGTTATAACGAGAGGACATGCAGATGTGACTTCTTGGTTTTGACAAAGATGCAAGTTGATCTCCTTTCTTTGTAAACACTTACGGTATTTCCACTCGTCTCTGCTCGGTCAGTGAAGATCTGGACTCTCTTTTCGCTCCCAATGATCTCTGTTGATTCAAAAATCATTTTCCTTTGATCCAAAAATGAAATTCCGATCCTTTGTTTTTGGTTTGGGAGGCCATTTACGAGAGGCCCGATGGCGGTTCACGTAACCGAGGCGGTCGAGTAGGAACCGGCATCGGTAAGGAAAAAAGTAGGCTATTTTTAGTAAAATAGCCCACCTTCCTGCTTTTCTCCCAGAGAGATCGATTGCGGGCTTGGTCAAGTGGCTAGAAGGTCGGTTTTGGAGTGCGAGTAAGGAGGCATTAGTTATGGATGTGAGTCTAGACCAAGTCATAGGTCTTAATTAGGTTAGTTTAGGGTTAGGGCTAGGTCATGATGAGGTGGCAAAATGAGGTGGCAGGTAAGGTGATGTGGATTTATCAATTACAAGAGTAATTAATAAATAATTGTGTAAGGTTTAGGTGATGAGGTTAAGTTGCGAGATGAGATGCGGGTCACAAGGGGTCGTAAGACACAAATTTGGTGTCTACATTAGCCCCTTATTGTCGTGTAGCTTGTTTTGTAAAGCTGCACGGACAATAATATGAAGTGGTTTCCTGTTAAGGGTATAGGTAATCCCCCTCAAATCTATCACGAGATTGAGTGAAGCAGGGAAATCGGGGATAGGGTTGATAAAGGGTAAATGGGGTGGGATGGTAAGATGGTGGGGTAGGTCGAGGAAGCGAGACGCATGGTAAAATGCAATAATATACGACTAGGGTACATGATTTGTGAGCAAACCAGCGGTGCATAGGCAAAGGTCGATAGTTTATCCAAACAAGGGTGATATAATCCTGGTATCAAGGCATAGGAAGTAGCTCCGGGGTATATAACGGGGTAAGGTACGAGCGTTTAGGCATGTTCGGCGGTACGAATGGTTGGTTTGGTTGAGATAAGCGTCACGGTCTAGGTCTAGGCAAAGTTGGTCGACAGATCAAGTCGAGGACCCTAATCATGCTAAAACACGAGCAGGTGAGCTCGATTGAACAAAAAACTACAGGATGGATGGATAAAATAAAATGTTGATTGTGGGTATGGTATTGAAGTGATACGGCCTTGGGTCGGGCCAAGTTGTTGGGTTCTGCCTTGGGTCGGGCCGGATGGTTAGGGTGAGGTGAGGCCTTGGGTCCTTGGGTCGGGCCGGTAGGGTAAGGCCTTGGGGGGCCTTGGGTCGGGCCTTGGGTGGGTCGGGCCAAATGGGCCTTGGGTCGGGCCGCCGAATAGGTAGGTTGAGGCCTTGGGTCGGGCCGAATAGGTAGGTGAGGCCTTGGCCTTGGGTCGGGCCGGGTCGGGCCAGGTAGGTTGAGGCCTTGGGTCGGGCCGAATGGGTAGGTTGAGGCCTTGGGTCGGGCCTTGGTTAGGTAGGTTGAGGCCTTGGGTCGGGCCGAATAGGTAGGTTGAGGCCTTGGGTCGGGCCGAATAGGTAGGTTGAGGCCTTGGGTCGGGCCGAATAGGTAGGTTGAGGCCTTGGGTCGGGCCGGTTAGGTAGGTTGAGGCCTTGGGTCGGGCCGAATAGGTAGGTTGAGGCCTTGGGTCGGGCCGAATAGGTAGGTTGAGGCCTTGGGTCGGGCCGAATAGGTAAGGCCTTGGGTCGGGCAAATGGTGGTGTTGAACAAAGGTGGATATAGGTGATATGTGGTTAAAAAGGGGCAAATGGTAAATAAGGGCAAAAAATTGGGGGAAAGTTGGCAGAAAAAACCGATGTCGATTCTACATGACCGATATCGGTTAAGGGACCGATCTTAGGTTCATTAGGGCAAAATGAAACCGATATCGGTTAAGGGCGAAAAACCTATAAAAAGAAAAATACGGCTTGTCATTGTCACTTTGTTATTTTGAAAACCAAATTGACTTGTCTGACGTGGAGAGTTGAGATTGGAGGTTTATTGAGTGAGGTGGAGCTATTTTGCTGGAGGAGTGAGTTGTTTGCGGGCAGTGTGAGAGGAGGCGGCGATTGATTGGCGGGGACCCAGCGAGAGTAGAGTGGAGCCATGGCACGAGCAGGAGGAGCAGGAGGGGCTGGACCAGCTGGACCACCACCACCCATCCCACCACGACGACGTGTCGTCATACGGGTAGGCTCGGAACTCTTTATTTTGTGCATTTGAATGGTATTAAGCGAAATTGGGGGTTTGGGTAGGAATTTACATTTTTTAGGAAATAATGAGTAAATTGACGTAATTTGAAAAAAAGAGGATAGAGGATAGATGGGTAAAATAGGGCAAGTCGGCTGGGTGGGTAGGTTTTATGGTGTTTGGGTGGGTAGATAAGTATAAAAATGGAAAAATATGGGGGGGGCGCGCGGGGGTTCGGCTCCCGGCAATTACGACGGATGATGTCGGTTCTTCAAGCGGCCGGCATCGGTCGGAAATTGTGTGGGCGAGGTGTTGGGGCTGGACCGGCGTCGGTCGTATGTCGGCCGGCGTCGGTTTGGGTTTGTATGGGTATGGGTTGGGTTGGGTTGGTTTGGTTTGGGTGGGTGTTGGGTTGGGTTTTGGTTGGGTTGGGTTGGGTGGGTTTTTGTTGGGTTGGGGTTGGGTGGGTGGGTGGTGGGGTTGGGTTGGGTTTGGGTTGGGGTGGGTTTGGGTTGGGTTTGGGTTGGGTTGGGTTTTTGGGTTTGGGTTGGGTTTGGGTTTTTGGGTTTGGGTTGGTTTGGGTTTGGGTGGGGTTGGGTGGGGTTTGGGTTGGGTGGGTGGGGTTGGGGGTTGGGGGCTTTGGGTTTGGGTTTGGGTTTGGGTGGGTTTGGGTGGGTTTGGGTTTGGGTGGGTTTGGGTTTGGGTTTTTGGGCTTTGGGTGGGTTTGGGTTTGGGTTTTTTTTGGTTTTGGGTTGGGGGGTTTGGATTTGGGTAGATTTTGGGCTTTGGGTCGGGTAGGGGTTTGGGTGGGTGGGTTTGGGTTTGGGTTGGGTTGTTTTGGGTGGGTTTGGTGGGTTTGGGTTTGGTTTGGGTTGGGTGGGTTGGTTTGGGTAGGTGGGGGTTTGGGTATGGGTTGGGGTTAGGTGGGTTTTGGGTTGGGTGGTTGAAGGTAGGGTTTTGGGGGGGTGGTAGAGAGTTGGGGTGTGGTCGGGGGATAAAAGGGGTTTAGAGGATAAAGTAGATGTTGTGATAAAAAGTAGGTCTAAGGATGTGGGTTGGTTTTGCGAGCACGTCGGCGGTTGGCATGCGGGATAGGATGCCCCGCTGTTGGTGCGGATGAGACCACATGTGTCCGCAGCTCAGCTTTGGCGATCATGCGCGAGTGGGACTCGGTGGAGTCAGTGCAGAGCGATAGAGAGAGATCACGGCTGATGGTCGCCCTCATCGAGAGATGGGATCCGGCGACCAATGTGTTCCATCTCCCGGCCCAGGGGAGATGACTATCACGTTGGAGGATGTGTATCGCATCCTTGACTACCTATCGAGGAGAGCGATCTTCGAGTAGGTCGAGAGCTGCCATGGACAGCATATTACGAGTTTTTGGAGATGCGGCCACGCTTTACTTACCTATCACGCGAGCATTAGGTATGGTGACATGTACCGTGCGCATCGACACGAGACACGGTGGCTTTGTCTTGATGATGATTAGGATCACACTTCGCCCTCCGGACTCGAGAGGAGGCCGCTTTCCACGGGCGTTGATGGGGGTGTTGCTTGAGATGATTGAGGAGCATACTTGCTATGCGTGGGCACCAGTGTATCTGGTGCAGCTATACAGAGAGCTCTGGGGTTATCGCCGGATGAGGCGATTCGGTATCTGTTCGACATTTTTGCTGCATTGTTGGGCATATGAGCACATCATATGCATCAGGCCAGTAGGGTTACCCCAGCAGCCAGGGCCACAGGTCATATACAGATATGGCTTTCAGAGGTGGTTGGGGGTCGTGGGGCAGCCACGAGCAGTTCTTGCAGGGTCGAGATGTGGCGTATTATAGACATTTATTAGAGGGCCTGACAGCGGTAGACATCATATGGAGACCTTACAGAGGTCATCACCCGCACAGAGGAGGCCGAGTACAGTTACGCTGGATCCAGTACACTTTCTGGATAGCAGGACGGAGGCCGGGAGAGTACGAGAGGATACCCCTAGAGAGAAGTGCGCGAGGCGAGATGGGGCTGCGGCAGGGCGAGCCACCTCCCTTCCCTCGGTCAGGGAGGGATGATGTAGAGGCCCCACACTGCACCACGCCCTTGGATCCAGTTGGGTTGCGAGAGAGGCCGGCGAGATGGCGTAGATGATCTTGGGTGCAGGGAGCATACGAGGTTTGGTGGGCTGGTCGAGAGAGCGGCGAGGTAGCCACCCGCCAGCCCGACTTAGCGTGCGGTGACGGCGAGAGATCAGCTCGAGGGCGGGTGCGGTTATTACGAGGGCGCGGCTTGCTGCTGCGCGAGCACGAGCATAGAATAGGGTCTTACGAGGCGGTAGCGAGCTCGAGCACGAGCACGGCGGCACCACCACCAGCCACCCACGAGAGTGCGAGTGCGAGTACGAGCGTGCGCAGCAGCAGTGCGCCACACCCCGGCCCGAGCACGAGTACGAATACCAGCATGCCCGCGGCACGACCACACGAGCACCACCGGCACACGAGCACGAAGTGCGCGGTAGGAGTCGAGGACCAGGCCCGTCTGCAAGCGGTGGCACGGATAGATACATGGAGCGAGCGGAGGCCGTACTATCGGGATGTTCTTGATAGTACCGGAGGCTGAGTATCGGCCATATGCGGCACACCGGCGGAGACCTCGCGTAGTCGAGAGATCGCGAGGAGAGTGCGGCCACGGCCGGCGTGTACATTACGAGGCGGGAGGCGAGAGCGCCACGAGGACCAGCGAGGAGAGGTGCGAGGTGGTGGGGAGAGGCGAGGATCCCATATTTTGTATTTTGTATAGGGACATGGGCACCGGTCTGCGAACCGGTTGTGTTGATAGAGGCCTGCGTGCGTCATTTATTCATGTATGGATTCATTTATTCATTATATACCGGCCTGCGAGTCGAGTACGGGTTGTATATTTGATACCGCTGCTGCGAGCAGTATATTTTTGATATGAGGACGGCTGCGAGCGAGTCGAGATTTTGGATAGTTATTGCGGCCTGCGTGCCGGCTTAGTTGTATGATGAGATCACAGAGGCCCCGATGCAGGGCACATTGTATATTTGAAAATTTGTATATATATATAGAGATGATGTTTTGATCCACATGCAGTGTTCAAAAATGTGTTTAAGTATTTTGTCGATGGTTTGTGATATAGAATGTAGGATGAGTTTAGTTGACATGTTGATATATGGATGATGTTGATGTTTTTGTTTTTGCACGTATATATGGATGACATGTTATATGATGAAATGTTGCATGTTGTGGGCTGGTTTTGTGACATTGTTATATATGTATCTGATGAGTTGGATCCAAATGATGAGTTTTTGGTTTTGTGTAGATGTGACTTAGTTGATGGTTTGTTTGTTTTTGTAAAATAGATGATGTTATGGACATTGTAATGATATGTGTGGTGGATGGAGAAATATGGATAATGGTGTTGTTATGCAGGAAAAAGGGCGGGCGCGACAAAAAATTAGGTAGAAAATGAAGAAAAAGAACCATGTTGTAAAAAGATAGGTCTATAACCGATATCGGTTAGCGAACCGATGTCGGTAGCTGCTAGACCGATATCGGTCACATGACCGATACCGGTTATTTAGTTATGAGCTTTTCTAAAAATAGAAAAGCTAGGGTGGCAACTTAAGTTCTTATTTTTAGAGCCATGCAAGAGTTAAATACGTGAGCGACGCTTTTTGATAGGCCGAGACATGTATTTGCATGAGAGATTTGAGTGATTAGGAGTAAAGAGACAGGGGAAAGTGATTGTGATCGAGATTCGAGAAGACGAAAAGCGGAGTTTGAAAAAGGTGGTGATAATGGCGGGACGAGGAGAAACATCCGGCGAGGCGGGGACAAGAGGAAGACAAGGGCCACCTCAAGCTCTGCTGCAACCCAAGAGGTAACGTTTTGTTTGTGATTTGACTCTTTGCATGTTTTGAATAAGATGATTATGTGGGTAGATATGAAAAGAAAAAGATGATAACAAGGGTTATAAATGGGGTGAGTGTTACGGGTAGGTAATCGGGGGTTTTGGTATGTTTGTAGTATATACGAGAGAGGAATAAACGAGCAATTTATTGTCGTAGGTGGTTGTTTAGGCAAGGTGTATAAAAAGTAACGAGGACCGATATCGGTTAGGGATAACCGGTATCGGTTACTCAACCGGTACCGGTTAGCTGTAAACGATACCGGTTGCTGTAGGAATTTCCAGAATTTGAGAAAAAACCCGGGGGATTGGAGGAATTGAATGGTTTTTTGTTATTTGGATGTATGCAGGCAGAGGCAGGGTTGAGGATGAATGATAGTGTACCAGCGCTGTTGTCACGAATCCGAGCGGATGTAACGCCAGCTGAATGGACATTGATAAATCGTTTGGGGTTAAGTGGAATCCGCTATTATTCACGAATCGCACGTAACCATGCTATGTTACAGGCGTTGATTGAGAGATGGAATCCTGAGACAAATACCTTCTATCTGCCAACAGGGGAAATGACAGTAACATTGGAAGATGTGTTCCGTATTTTGAGACTCCCAATTACAGGAAAACCAGTATATCAGGCATTACCTAGCGCGGCACGGGGAGCGATAACAGCAGTATTTGGTCCATACGCACGAGATTTAACACAGCGAGGTTTGTCATTTACGTATGGGATAATGTATGCAGCACATCCTGAGGAGACAAGGTTAGCAGTAATATTAATGATAGCGGTAGGGTATTATGCATTACCGAGGGCAGAAGGGGGAAGATTTCCAAAGGCATTGATGTGTGTTATTTGGGAGATGATAGAAAGGAACGTGACGTTTGCATGGGCACCTGCATATTTGGCGGAGCTATACAGGGGTTTATGGGCTTGTAGGTGAAATCACGAAGCGACCTTTGGATTGTTCATACTTATTACAACTTTGTTGGGCCTATGAGCACATTGTTTGTGTGCGACCAATAGGCCGACCCATCCGATCGGGAGAGACCGGATCTGAGAGGTTGGGATTCAGACGATGGGTCCAGAACAGAGAACAAGAGGCAAGATCCCAGGCTGTGACGGGTGACATTGAGTATTATAGGCAGGTATGGGAGAGGGTGACGATTGCGGATATCTGTTGGCGGCCTTACGGGAACTATATGGTAACAGAGAATATAGGCGAGGAGTTGAGGGTGTAGAGCGATTGAGGTGGATCGCAGGGCACAGGCCAGGTGAGTATGAGAGGATTCCTCTAGATCGCGTGCGGCGACAATTTGGATTTGTGCAGGATATACCCCAGGCTTATAGACCCTATATGAGGATCGATGCAGAGGCAGTATTCTCACCTCCCGAGCCAACACCTCGAGAAGGGCACGAAGAGTAGCGGCCGATCGCGAGGGTAATGGATGCGAGGCAGCGAGAGGCTATAGATTATGGTGGGTAGCGAAGCTGCGAGGTGTACGTGATCGTCTGACATAGCGGTGATTACAGCGAGAGAGGATCGTCTGCGCAGCGTTTGGTTCGGCAGCTCAAGCGCGAGTGAATGAGACAAGAGGATTGTTAGTGGTTGCGGAGTCACGGGCGGAGAGACTAGAGGCTGGAGTCCTCCATGCGAGAGGCGTATTCATATGTTACGAGGAGAGATTGGCGAGATCGGTGGGGTACCAATAGCCGTGGTACCATTGAGGAGAGAGAGAGGCTGGCGAGAGGGTCGGCGATCACGATCATCACCTAGTTCGGGATGAGGCGTGAGGTCTAAATAAATGTTAGCAAGGTATAAGAATAAATAAAATACCGACACACGTGTCGATGATAGAAGAAGATGTATTTGTTTAACATCTAAATAAAAGCGAGATATGTATGTTGATTTGAGTTATAATAATAAGAATGTTTTCGTTTTGACTTTCGGTGTTTTGAAAAAGGATAAAGAGGAATGTGATTAAATAGAAATACACAAAAATATTTATATTTACCACACATGATAGGTTATGGTAGGGGATGGTCGAGCTAACCTTGGGAGACCCCATGTCTCAAGTGTTGCCTACATAGCCCATTGCACAAAGCAAGGAGGGGCCTCAGACCGATGTAGTTCTCCCTTAGGATCAGGGAGAGGCGAATTCAGGCAATTTGGTACGGTTTAGGCAATTGGTTGATTGGTAAGAATATTGATATTAATATTGGTAAGGTAAGGTTGTTGGTGTCGGAAATGAATTGGTGATGTTGTAAAAGGTATAAGGGAAGCGAAAGTTAGCCTACCCAAGTGGTAGGGAACCATGTCCTGATTAAGATCAACACACAATCCTAGATGCGAGGCAAAGCGGAAAGAGTGCTCCGTAGGTGAAAAGAGCTAAACAAACCACCAAACGTAGAACGAGCTTGAAGCCCTAGGTACCGTGCATAGACGAGAAGTCCATAGGTGAAAAGAGTTGTATGATCACAATATATCGGGTGTACGTTACGTCCCTTGAGTTGAAACAAATGGTGAGGTGAGGTGGATGATATAGGCTGAGTACTGAGAGAATTTATTACAAAGTGAGTGTTACGACGAAGAGAACCTACCCTAAATAGACAAGTCCATGACCCAAAAGTTCTTTTGAATGAGGCTTTTATTTTCTTGAATATAGGCGATCGATGCGGGAAGTCTACAGGATATTGATTGTGCTATTCTTGAGGTCTTCACGAAGGCTGATCAATGCGAGAAGCTTCGATAAAGGCTGGCTGTGTATAGCTTGTCCTTCGAGGAGCGATCTATTTATAGTAGCGAGATATGATTTTAGTGCATAGCTTGTCCTTGAGAAGCGATCTATATATAATAGCAGCAATAATTTGGCATATAGCTGTCCTTCGAGGAGCAGTCTATATATAATTTAGATAGCTAGATGTTCTTTTGGCGTGAAGCATCTAGTTTGGTAGGAAGTTTGACTCAAGAAAATCCCATAAGAATACGGCTTATTTTAAAACTTTGAAGTCATGGACTAGACTAAAAAGGGAAGGCATCGTTTAGGTGAGGTGAGAATCAAACTATGTGAGCTTGATTTTATTATGAGGTGTAGGAAGCAGAAGTGCATGTGGTGGTATGTGAGCTCGAGGGACGGCGGCGGGTAGATAAGAAGTGATATAACACTAAATTCAACGGTAGAATGGTCGAAGATGCAAGGCATTAAGGGGTTCGAGCTCGGAGCTTACCATTAAGCGAAGAAGCTAAGCGATAAGTGCACGATCCATAGGTGTGAGTGATTATGTAAGGCCCAATCGATTGGGAGCAAATTTTCCACGTTTGCTCTTTTCTAGTTTGGTGACATGTTGATTCTCTTTGAGGACAAGATCACCAACCTTAAAAATACGCTCATGAAGTCGCTTATCATAAGCACGTTTGATGCGTTTTTGATAGATTTGAAGGTGATCAAAGAGCTGTAAGGCGGCGTTCGTCAAGCTCCAATTGGGCTAACCGCTCTTGGCGGAAATCATCGTTGGTGAGAATATCTGAAGAGATATTCTAAGGGAGGGTATTTGTATTTCGAGAGGCAAAACAGCCTCGGTACCATATACGAAAAGAAAAGGTGTGGCATTAGTAGAGTGCGAATGCTTTGAGTACGATAAGCCCAAAGGGCAAAGGGAATGTGATCGTGCCAATTTCTTCCGGATTCATTGACAACTTTCATGAGGATTTTGGTTAGGGTTTTATTAGAAGATTCGGCTTGACCATTGGCCTGCGGATAGTAAGGCGATGAGAAACTAAGTTTGATACCAAAGTTGTCACAAAGGTCTTGTAACAACTTGTTTTTAAAAGATTTACCATTATACATTATTAGGCGATGAGGAATACCAAAAGCAGATAATGTGATGGTTAATGAATTACAATTTTTCCTTTTTAGTTGAAATGAGTGGAATAGCCTCCACCCATTTTGTGTAATATTCGGTTCTTTGTGATAATCCATCGGTGACGTTGTGAAGAGGGCGGGTGAATCTCACCATAAGGTCTAAACCCCATTGTGAGAAGGGCGAAAGATCTCGGCGACACAGGCGGGTGGCTAGGAGTATGTTGAAGGTTGGCATGTTGTTGACACATAACACAACGCTTAACATATTAAGTAGCGATCGTTATTGAGTAGGCCAATAATAACCAAGGCGAAGGATTCGTTTAGCCACGGCAAGGCCACTAAAATGTCCACCACAAATACCGTCATGGACTTGTTGGATGGTATGGGTGATCTCCGCACCGGTGAGACATCGAAGGAGGATGCCATCAAAGCCACGTTTATAAAGGAGTCCCCCCATAACTACATAACGAGAAACGTGTTTAAGAAAAGCACGTTTACCAGTACTAGTAAGGTCAGAAGGGAGAACAGAGGTTGTAAGGTAGTCATGGAATTGGTGATACCAAGTATCCTGCGAGTTAGCAGACACAGTATTTATCGTACAAACAACCGGGGCTGAATAAGATGGGGCAAAGAGTTGTTGGACCAAGACAAAAATGTCAGAGTCAGTTGATGAGGCTGGAATTTGCGAGGCTAAGCAAGCCATAGTATCCGTAAATTTGTTAGTAGAGCGTGGAATGGTTTGGATAGAATAGTGAGTAAATAAGGCTAGAAGCGAATCCACGTAGTGTTTGTATTTTTGAAGTTCCTCATTTTTGCATTGGTAGATGCCCATAACTTGATTGACTACCATTGAGAGTCGCCAAAATATTGATAGATTTGATACCTAAGTGCGGCGCACACGGAGACCGAACAAGGGCCTCGTATTCCATTGTATTATTAGTGCAAGGGAAATCGAGTCGGAATGAAAGAGGCATAGGCTCGGCGTCAAGAGGAATGAGAACAACGCCAGCTCCTCCACCGCGTTGGCATTTAGATCCATCGAAGAAGAGGGTCATTTGATACGACTCTTCCCCGAGTGAAAGAGTGGCGATGAGTTCGTCGGGGAATATAAAATTGGTAAATTGTTCCCCAGGTAAAGGGGCTTCCATGAAGTTGGTGCGATGGTTTGTCCTTTGATTGATTTACGGTGGGCGAACTCAAGGTCGAGGTCGGCGAGGAGCATGAGCCATCGGGCGATGCGTTGGTTTAGATGAGGTTTGGCATACATGTAATGGATGGGGTCCGTGTTGGTGATGACGAAAGTTTTGTGATTCAGAAGGTAGTGTCGGAGCTTGGTAGCCACGAATGATAGGGCTAGGCACAACTTTTCTACATGTGTATACCTAGTCTCATAATCCACCAAAGTACGACTTATATAATAAACGGCTTGTTCTCGATTTTCAGAGTCACGATGTGCAAGCATGGCCCCTACAGCGTGGTCAGTGGCGGAAAGGTAAAGGTAGAAAGGGCGGTCGTCTTGAGGTGGGATAAGCACGGGTGGCTGCAAGAGATAAGTTTTGAGAGCTTCAAAGGCTTGGTGGCACTCTTCACTCCATTGAAAATCAATGTCCTTCTTAAGGAGGTGATGGAAAGGTTGACATCGATCCGAGAGTTGGGAGATGAAACGTCGGATAGATTGGAGCTTACCTTGTAAACTACGCAATTGTTTGAGATTGGTAGGTGGGGGCATTTCTATGATAGCTTTGACTTTAGATGGATCGACCTCGATGCCACGCAAAGAGACGATAAAACCAAGAAGCTTTCCCGAAAGGACACCAAAGACACATTTCTTTGGTTGAAGACGGACAGAATATTGTAACAGGCGATCAAAAATAATGGTTAAAACATCGAGATGTTCACTGCGATGTTTAGACTTGCCAAGAAGATCGTCGACGTAATCTTCAAGGATAGTGTGCATAATGTCATGAAAAATGTAGGTCATAGCCCGTTGATATAGGTCGCACCAGCATTCTTAAGGCCAAATGGCATTACACGTATGAAGGTTCCCGAGGAGTTATGAAGGCGGTTTTGTGTTGATCGGCGAGGCAGCCAAAATTTGGTTGTATCTGAAAAGCCATCCATGAGAGAGCATTTCATGACCTGCGGTGAGATCAACAAGTTGATCAATGCTAGGTAGGGGAAGTCATCCTTAGGGCAAGCGAGGTTAAGATCCCGGAAATCCGTGCATATCAAAGTCCCCCAGTCGCTTTAGTAGCGAGTGCGATGTTAGAAATCCATTGAGGATAGTCAATAGGCAAGATGAAGGAAGCGAGAAAGAGTCGTTGAAGCTCTTCTTTGACCAAGAGGCAATGCGTGGATGCATTTTCTCGATTTTTGTTTGACTTGGTTTGGAATCGGGGTTTAGAGTGATGTTATGGACGGCAATGGTAGGATCAATTCCTGGCATGTCAGCGTAGGACCAAGCGAAAGCTTGGTTGCGAGCACGGAGGAAAGTAGTAAAGGTGACTTGTTCTGATGCGTTAAGGGATTGTCCGATCTTCACAATGTGAGGATCCTCCTCCGTGTGGATGTTGATTTCTATAGTAGATTCATTCAGCATGGTTTGGGTTTCAGATGGTAAGGCTCGTTGAATATAAGAATCATCCGCGCCAAGTAAGTGAGGATGGAGTCGTCATCGACACTCAACAACATTAATCAAAGGTGAATCCTCTTGATCATGTCGGATATAAAGGGGAAGAGAAGATGGGTCCTCATTATCGCGTTGATAAGTGAGAGGACCTATGAAGATAGCATTTATGAAAAAAAAAAAAAAAAAAAAGTTAGGAGGGATAGATTCGAGTCTATAGATTACGTGGGTGATGATGGGGCAAAGTGGGTGATGATGGTTTGGTAGGGGTGACGTCGTCTTCTTCCGAATACAAGCGTGACGAGAGTGTCTCTGTGTAGGTGTTTCGGAAAACCGAGACCACTGCGATCATTATGTTTGCGTGTGGTGATGGGGATGAGCGTATGTCGGCCTTGTTCATAAAGACCAAAACCAAAGCCTTTCCAAGCACACGTGAGTCAAGAAGGTGAGGGCGAAAGCGACGATTTGTCAAGTATTGAAAATCGGATTGGAAGGAACCACACCAAGAGGAGGCTCGGGGGTAATGGAGGATGCGTCGACACCCCCATACGTTAGGTTGGTGCGGCGGTGGGGTGGTCAGTAGAGATTACCTCCCCACACGGCGGTCGTAGGTGGGATGTGCATGTAATTGTCCGTACTCTGCGGGGTAGGAAAGAACTAACGTTATATAGGCGATACTCCCCAGCGTAAGGCGTTGAAAAACATCTACTAAGGGGTCGGAGGTTGGGATGTTAGGCTGCGCGGGAAGGAAGTGGTTTTGCGACGGTGGTTTCATCGAGTTGAAGGCGTAGGTGCGGTTGAGGTGGATGGTTGAGGTACATTTGAAGAGGATGGTTGGGTTGAATGTATGGGTGTCTTGATTGGTATAAGCACATCGTTAGGGCGGTATAACATATTGCGAGGTTTTAAAGGGGAGGATCAGCTTTTACGGTGTAGGACTTCCCCTCGTACTCAAATTTTATGCATCTATGTAATGTTGAGGAACGCATCCCATGGCCGGATCGAGGATGACCCAGCAATATATTATATTGGAACTCTCCCTCGAGGACATAGAAGAGTTCGGGTAAAGTACGTGGTCTACCGAATGTTGAGGATCACGGTGCCTAAGGTAGAGGTAATAGCGTCATTGAATGACCCATGACATGATGGGGTTGCACACATGTAGCTAGAAGGGATATTCATTTGTTGAAAAGCTTTTGAAGAGATGATGTTTAGGCTAGCACCCCGTCAATCATAACACGACCACGTACGAATGTCCCGGACGTAAGGCCCGAGATGAAACAGGCGAGTCGGGATCTTACATACCAAAATCGACAATTTCATCTTGAGCCATTGCTGCGCGGCTTGTGGTACGAGAGGCAAAGTGGTTGGGGCGGTGGGTTGTTTGGTGAGAGAGGCAACGTGATTGGGTGTTAGAATGGAGGCAACGGGCGGGGTTTCATTAGGTAAGACCTCGATCCCTGAAGAATTTCAACGAGAGCTTGTCGATGAGATTGAAGTCGAATGAGATCATATAGTGTCATTTTACGGGTGATTGGTGAAGGCTGTTTAATCATGGCTCGATGGGCGCTCCATTAGAGAGCGGGGTAAGCGGGTCCACGAATAACCACTTTGGGTGGTGGTGCAATCGGGATCTTGGACGGAGAAAGAGAGGGCGCGAGTGTGCTTTCTTTCGCTTTCTCATTGTTTTTACTGCGCTCGAGTAGCAACACTAATCATATTAATCTCGTAGGCCGAGATGAGGAAGATGATTGGGATAAATCATGGTCTTGAGGGTGGGGTTGTAATAATGATAGATCTTGGTGAGGCGGGGATAGATGGTATAGGAGAGGGAATGCTAAAGGTCTCTCCCTTCGTAAGTTGTCTTTCTTAACCTTTCTATCTGGGAGAGGTAGTGACGAAGGATGGTTTTAAAGCTTTGCATCCCTCCACATCATGTCTGGTGTGCGGTGATAAGCGCAGATCTTAGACTCATCATAACCTATAGGTCGAGGTTTAGACGGGTCATAAGGTCTAAGTGGGGGTAGGGAAATGGTCGCATTCTACTAACATAGCAAGGATTTTGGCGTAAGATCCTTTGAGTGGGTCAAAATCGAGAAGAGGATGAGGGTATTGATTGCGCGGGTTTTGGTAATGTTTGGGCGTGGTTGGTTCGTATGGGTGGTGGTTTAGCCGAGGGTGTTGATATGTGTTTTTCACTAAACGTGGTTTCTTTGGCGCGGGAGCTACGTTAATGGGTGGTGATGAGCTACGAGATGACATGGTAGCGGGAAACAACCACGGAGAAAGGGGAGTGACAGAAAATAAATCCTTTGATGATGGAGTTTGTTTAGGGTTGATGGGTGGACAGGATACGTGGGGTGATAATGTTGATATACCCTTTGATCCCTGTATGGGTGCGAAGGCGTAGGCGTAGATCGTTTTGAAAAAAGCGGGAGGTATGATATATTGGTGCAAGGTGGAAGGATGAGGTCCCAATATGGAAGGTAGGTATGACGATGATGGTTTTGATTGTGATAGAGGCACGGGTTGAGTGTGTCTCCTAGGTGGCGGGCGGCTTTATTCTTGGACAAATCTAGTCGCTTAGGCGGGTGTGTTAGGCCCAGGTATGGGTAAGGTCCCAGCGTAGGGAAGATTTGGCTAAGTTAATAGAAGTGGACGAGGCATTTGGTAGAGGTGAGGGGGTGAAGGTGAGAACATGGGCATTTTAAGCACGCAAACACTTCGGGTATATGGTGGAGGTCTCGGGATCGGTCATTTGCATTTGAGTAGAATATGGCGTACTCAAACGTTCCCATAGGATTGTCTATCTTACGGAGAATGGCAGGTCTTCAGTTGAATTGAAATTTGTACGGAAGAAAGGTGGGTTGTGATTCCAGTCCACTTTGTGGGTGTGATACGAGTGAGTAGATGAGGCCTTTGTATCAATAGATGTTAAGAGGTCAACCGGTCGTTGAAAAGATTTAGGCGATGAAGAACTAATAGGTAAGAGGGCATGTTCGAGAGGATCCGTCATGGTTAAAGAATTTGGTGATGTCGGTGCAAGAGATTTCTCGTCTAAGGATGTCAAAAGGAGTGGCGTACCTTCCTCTTGTTGTGCAACAAGAGTGGTAGAAGGAAATCAGGAAATAGATAGATTAGATAACATCCGTTCGCAATCTTGTAGGGATGTGGTATAAGAAGACTCATCGATGGGAAGAGAAGTGCAGTTAACTCCTTTATGGGTAAAGGAATGATTTCGCTTTGGTTTGATGGTGGTAAAGGAGGTTCGGGCTCCTGTGTTAGTGAAGAGGCTTGATTCAAAATTTTCTCGATAGAGGCTTTGGGCTGGGTATCAAAGACTGCATGGATCTCATGAACACTCTCTTCGGCTAAGATATCCTGGTTTGTGTTACTGTTGGAAGAGTGATTCGGGAATGGTTTGTTGAAGATTTTCAAATTTCGGTTGGCAGGGGCATTAGGATTATCGAGGGTTATATCCCCTGCGTCAACCATTTCCTGCACTATGTTTTTCAACATCTTGCAGTTCTCATGACTGTGTCCCTTCACGCGGTGGAAGTTACAGAAGTCATTTTCTTTGTACCAGGAAGGTATGGCGCGAGTGGAATCAAACCGGAATGAGGTTTAACAGGAGGTAATGTAATGGCTCCTGCTTTGAGCAATTTTTCCAATATCACACCATATGTTTCTCCCGAGGAGTGTAGTTGATGGGCTCGGCTTTGTACTTATAGGTGGTTTTTGGTGGGGCATTAGACGGTGTTTGAGATTTAACCATCACCGCGTGGACAGCTCCTTTTGATTTAGAAGAAGTGGACGCGTGAGGAGTGGTGGTATTTGGTTTATTGGTAGAATCAGGAGTTCGGAAATGGGGGTTTTGTTGCGCACCGCAATTTCTTCTCTTCTTCTAAGGCTCGAATTTCTAGTTTAGAGCCATGGTAAAGGCCTCATCAAATGAATGTGGAAAGTTTGAATTTGAAGAGTAGGAGAAATGTGCTTAGCACATGCCCGTGTGAAAAGTTCGATAAGTTCGACTGAGGCAAGGCATATGTAAGTTGGTTGATAAGGCCACGCCATCGTCAACGAAATCTGCGATAGATTCGTCTTGGTTGTCGGATGGCATAAAGGTCGGTGATGGATACTTTCTTAGCAATGTTAATGGAGAAGTGATCCAAAAAGATTGGGCTAGTTGGTTAAAAGAAAGATTGAGTCTTTGGGTTAAAGCAACTTTGTACCACTCAAGCGGGTCTGATAAGGACACATGGGAAATGTGCGGAGTAGCAGAGCATCATCATGGGCAATCAAATAACAAGCATGTCTAAATGATCGCAAGTGTTGTTGAGGATCCTCTTTACTATTAAAAGCGAGTAAATTTGGTAACTCCCATTGAGGAGGATATGAATGAAGGGGAGACGAGAAGGGTGAATGGGCTCCCACAAACTTGCTCGTATGTCAAGGCGCTACGACTTCCCGACACGAAGCCTCCAGATTTTGCATTTTGTCCATCATTTGTTTGATGAAATCGTGGTTGGATGAGATGATGATGCGGTTGTGGCAAACGGAGGCAAATTGGGCCAAGGGCCTCCAGCCTGGACAATGGTGGGGTTAAGTGTTGATAAGGTATGGAGGATGAATATGTTGAGGCGACGAGAATAGGGATGTCCCATATAAGGTGTTGAGGTTCTTTGGATACGTGTATGGGAATGAAAAGGTAGGCGGAGCTTGAGAAGGAAAGCTCGTGTGGATAGGTGGCGAGAGAGCAAGTCATGAATGGAGTAGTCTGCAAGAGAGATGAGGTAGGGGCGATCGGTGGTAATGATATGTGGGGTCAAGATTAGCCAAAGAAAAGCCAATCGAGTCGTATGAACCTCGAAGGCTGTCGGATTGGGAGATGGGGCTAGAGATGCGGGAAGCGAGGCGGTGTTATCGGGCGGAGTGGGAGCTAAATGAGCAGCTATACTAATAGGCATACCAACAAGGAGCTGACCATCAGGCGTACGGTCAGGGGTATGGGACAAATAGTATTGTACAGCGCTAGAATTAGCATCCAGAAACTTGGCAAAGTCCTTGTCTCCTACAGGAATTTGGGGGATCTCACTGGTGTCTGTAGGATTCCCCACAGAATGTGAAGGGGGTGATTCAGGTAAAGAAATCAGAGCAAGCATGTGAAACCATGGCGGCGGCTTGCTTTCAGTGATAACAACCATGGACAGGTGTTCACAGTAGGGTTTCAATCTATCCGGAATAGAAAAACCCTTAGAATGGTAAAATTGGTAGGTTGTTGGTTTGTCGGGGTTGGAAAAGAGAGTAACCGATATCGGTCTAGTATCCGATGTCGGTTATACTATAGCCGACGTCGGTCAGGTAACCGATGTCGGTGTAAGAAGTCTGGGTTAACAAGATATAAAAGTCTGCTAATTTGATTTTTAACAACGTTTAGTATACGTGTCCAATTATTGATCACGAGAAGGCAGTATGAGAAAGAAAACAGAACTAAAAACAAGCAAGATGCACACACAAATCCAGAGATTAACCCTAGGGTTAATTTTAATTATCGTGGGCTTATGCCTTTAGACGTAGAATGATGTCAGAATCCTAAACAAGAGACTTAGGGGAAATGTCAAGTTGTTTTGGCTTATAAGGTTACCTCAATCGGGCGGAGGAATACCGCGGAAAAAAAAAGGGGGATGTTTGAGCTGTTGTGTTAATTGTGAAGTGATTCGGTATGTGTTGTGCGGTGAATGTAAGATTAATTTCTGTATACCGTGGATATCACCCCCACGTGTACGACACATTACTTAATCTCGTTCACTAGAATTGAAAAACAACAAGCAGGAATGCAATGCACGTGTTTTAAACCCAAATCGAAAATTATGTTCGATGAAGCAAGAGAGATGACTTTCACTAATGCGAAACTAGGAAAGCAAGACAAATTCTTTACGAAATATATAACAAAAGCAGCAACAGCAAGTATGCTTCCTAAAATGAAAATAAGCAAGAAAAAGCGAAAAACCCAAGATGGGTCCCACGTGCCAAAATGTTTCACTCGGAATGTTTCGTTCCTTTTAGAAACAGATAAGGTTAGGGGCTAGGAGGAATACCTGTAGAATGTCGAGATGGTGTGCGCGTACCGTAGAGAAAGATCAGGCTGATTGCGAAGAACTCCTTTTTGTCTTGGAAGGACTACTGCGAAATAAGAACACAAGACCACAAGATTTTGATTAGACAATAAATGAGAAGCGCCTTGGGCCCAGGAAATATAAAACTTCCTTTCGAAGGTGGTGAGTTTCCTACTAATATGAATTAACACAAAAGACGTAAAATATCAATTAAGTTGCTTCGTTGAAGCCCAGGTAGGGAAAGGCTGGTTTTACTGGTTTTGATCGGAGGAACCGATGCGATTCTTGATAACCGATGCGATTCTTGATAACCGATACCGGTGGGTTCTAGGATCTGTAGGTTAGTTGCTTTGTGGGGTAGTTGTGTTGTTTGTAAAGAATTTGTATATAGGTGGTATTAGGAAATAAGGTGATGAGAGGTAGATGAATGATAGTTAGAGGTAATATGCATCTTTGGGTAGTGGATTCGAGGGATGGATTTATGAGGACTTTGTAATTCAAAAGGCATAAGAAATGTTATAACGAGAGGACATGCAGATGTGACTTACTTGGTTTTGACAAGATGCAAGTTGATCTCCTTTCTTTGTAAACACTTGGTTTCTTCACTCGTCTCTGCTTTCGGTCAAGTGAAGATCTGGACTCTGTTTTTCGCTCCCAATGATCTCTGTTGATTCAAAAATCATTTCGACTTTGATCCAAAATGAAATTTGATCCTTTGTTTTTGGTTTGGGGAGGCCATTTACGAGGAACCGATGGCGGTTCACGTAAGAAGCGGCGGTCGAGTAGGAACCGGCATCGGTAAGGAAAAAGTAGGCTATTTTTAGTAAAATAGCCCACCTTCCTACTTTTCTCCCAGAGAGATCGATTGCGGGCTTGGTCAAGTGGCTAGAAGGTCGGTTTGGGTGCGAGTAAGGAGGCATTAGTTATGGATGTGAGTCTAGACCAAGTCATAGGTCTTAATTAGGTTAGTTTAGGGTTAGGGCTAGGTCATGATGAGGTGGCAAAATGAGGTGGCGAGGGCACCGAGGGAATGAAATATTTGGAGAAGAAATAGTTATCTATATACAACACACCCTATATGTCGATTAGTGGGGACTTATAAATTTTAGGTTGGTATGAGGTTTTACGTCGATTTGTGTTGGAACATGAGTGCACTTCAATTATGGAAAAAGCTCATGTTGACATTGTAGGAGGTCACTATACGGGGAATGCGACTATCCGCAAGATCTTATTGGTAGGTATTTGATGGGAAACAATTTATATGGATTATATAGAGTATTGCAAGGGTTTTGATCATCGCAAACACCTTGGTAAGCTAGTTTAGAGAGATGAGATTCCATTAAGACATATTTCTAGTGTAGAGCCATTTGAAAAGTGGGTAATCAACTTTGTGGGACCTATTTCCCGGCCGTGTGCAAGACAGATTCACGTTATATTATCAATTGTACAAATCATCTTATAAGGTGGGTAGAAGTAGCACCTATGAAGGATTTCACTATGGCTACAACACTTATGTTCTTATGGGAGAATATAATCAAAGGTATCAATGCTCATTGAGTTTAACTAGTGATAGGGGTACCCACTTTTTGAATGAAATTGTTAGGATATTATTGACACAATTTATGGTGGCGCGTCATAAAACTATGCCCTATCACCCTTAGGCTAATGGATTTGCTGAGGCATTTAATAAGATTTTAAACCACACGTTGAATAATATTTGTGATGTTGGAATGAGGGACTGAGATGATAAAGTCTTTGTAGTATTATGGGCATATTGCATAACTTATAAAAGATTGAACAAGGCCACTCCTTTTCAATTGGTATTTGCACAAAAGTAGTTATGTCTGTGGAACTCATGTTACCATCTCTCGTATTGCACATGTAGGAGGATTAGTGGATGAAAAATAATTAGAGGATTACATTGACTAACTCATGGAATTAGAGGAGAGGCAAGCCATTTCTAGATGGAGGTAGAAGATAGAGAAAGGTCGGAAAAGGTGTGGCATGATCGTCATATTAAAAACAAGAAGTTTGAGGTTGGGTAGATGGTTCTATTATATGATTCAAAAATTTTGTGCCATCTGGGAAAGCTCAAAGTACATTGGTTGGGACCATATGTGATATCTCATATACTTGATTTAGGCGCTTGCAAGTTATAAGCGCTGGATGGAAAAATGTTGCTGATCATTTTAATGGGAGTAGGTTGAAGCCCTACTATAAATAAGTCTTCGATGTGTTTTGTAAATAAGGCAATATTTCCATTTAGCTTAGGATTTCCCTTAATATAGTTTTCTTTCTATGTGTTTCCTTTCTTTATCACTTTGCTTTGTCTTTCTGTTTTATTTATTGTGGCGCGATTGTACACCAATAGCCAATTAATATCTAAAGGTTTTTATGTGTAGAGGACCACATATCTTTTTAGTGTGGGGTGGAAGGTGTCAAAGAAGAGTTTTTGTGAAGAATGCAATAAGAGGAAATTGTTGGTAGTGATGTGGATTGGTGACCCAAGTGAGAGAATCAAAATTGCGTGGGTTCAACAGAGAGTGTGCGTAGTAGAGGTGATTATGGGTGGAGTTTTGTGTCAAAAAGATTCTTAAAAACCACATATAGGGATGAAAATGCGGAAGAAACATGAGGTAGGAGGAGGCAATAACTTGGTAAAAAGACGTAAATATTGACTTACTTCGACACGAGAGTGTGCACAAGTTAGTCACATTGTCAAAGAAGTTTTGCGCCAAAATGTTATGGGAGTTTTTGTGTGGGTTTGTGCACGGAGGGAAAGCACTAGACAAAACATGCGGAAGGATGGCATTGGAAAAAGATGAATTTAATGTGGTTGTACATTGGTAGGTGGCATGGGAGTTTGTGTGGGAAAATAAAAAAGCTATAAATATAAGGTCAAGATAAGTTATTTATTTTATCTTGTGTTTGTTTGTTGAAGATATTTTGAGAACTATGACATCCTTGGGAAAAAAATTTGTGGAGATTTGCATGCGTAGCGGGCTATTAAAAAAGATTTGTGAACCAAAGTAGAAAGGGAGTACATGGGAGTGAGTGGAGGATTTTGTTTGGAATATTCCCACGGGTATTACATTTTCTTATGGAAGGAAAGTTTTCGAGGATAGAATTTATAGATATAGGGCATGGGTTTTGGAGGAATTTCACAAAGGAGTGGAACCAAGGAACATAGCATGGTAAAGAAAAATTCAAAGAAGAATTTACAAAGACTCGATGAAATAAATGACACCAAGGGTGGATCAAATGTTTCATTGAAGAAGGGCAAGGGCAAGGGAAAAGGAAAACCCATCGTGTCAACAAGTTTTAGCGAGGAATGGTATGTGGAGATGCAGTACCCAGATGACATTTTGATGAGAATGGAATGGGTCTCCCACGTGCGCAAGATGGCCATAAGTGACTATAACCACATGATAGATACCACCGAGAAGGAGATGGCATTGGAGTTAGTTCGTCCAACGGAGAGAGGACACATGCTAAAAAGCATGTTTATGACGACTCAGTGAAAACCACATTGGAGAAGGCTGGAATCTTGCAACTCTATGAGTTTTCATATTTTGGTAAACCCGATAGGTTGTACCAATGGTTGATGTCGCGCATGTAAAAATAATATTTTTACTTTGTAGGGAGGAGAATGCGCTTGAATTCTTAGTTGATTTCAAAGTACATTGGGCTAAGATGCCATTAAGGAAACATACGTAGAGTATGAGTATAAGAAGGGTTCATGCTACTTTGATATCACCAAGATCACCAACCCAACCATGAAGATGAGTGTGCATATACTCACCAAATTGAATGGAAAAGAGCATTTGATGCAAGTGAACAAGATATGGTTGAATGTTTGCAAGAAGATTTCAAAAGGCCTCTCACCTTCATTGTGGAGGAGATCATAAATGTCACATGTGACAGTGATAAGATCATGTATGGTAGTGTCCTTCTTACTATGTTTTTAGAAATTGGAGTGCCCAATGAGTTGAGTAGCTATGTATGGGAATACCACATGATGATAACCCTTCCCCGCTAAGAGGTTTGAATCATACGATTGTGACTCACCGATTGCTCCATATAAATCACTCTTGGAGAAGTGGTATAAGAAAATACACGATGCATTCGGGGTAGAATGGAGAATCTCTGAGCAACTACCAACCTTGGTGGATGGTGAGGCTGAGTTCATTGTATACCAACACTTCTGCATAGGAAAATTTACTTTGATAGATGGAATGAAAATCCCATGGTGTAAACTACCCTTTGCCTTCACAAAGGTAGTACTTTCAAAGCGCGTTCAAAGTAGGTTCAAGGAGGCCAAAAAAGTTTAAATTTGATCTAAATGATGTACATCAAGATTACCGTTTGATGCATCTAACTTTATTTTATCCTAAGAAATGCGCATATGCAGAGAATTATGTCTCCCATGACATACATATGATGAAGCTTGTGTCAATACCTATTACAGGAAAAATAGTGGCAAGGGTGTATATATAACTAAGGTCCAAGTTTGAGAAGGGTGTGTACTTGGAGGATGATGTGTCCATCCTAGAGGACCATGCCATGAAGAAAGGGACAAAGAGAGAAAGAGAAGGGACCAAAAAAGTAGGGCACCAAGCACGTGTACCATTTAGGCTGCGTGACACGGGGAGTTAGGTGCTGGCCCAAATACCTACACAAGGAGGAAGAAATCTCCCATTAAGGAAAAGTTACTAGAGAAAGAAGAGTCCCTTGTGTTAGAGGAGTCACTAGTGAAGAAGAAGCAAAAATGGAAGAAAGTTTGAATTCTCGAGGAGATAGAAAGTATGAAAGGTGACGAATCGAGGAGGAGGATGAAGAGTGTGATAATGGTAAGATTCCCCTATTCATGATATACATGAGTCTGATGAAGAGTAGGATGACTATGAAGAAGGTGCTCACAATGTGGGAGGTAGTGAGGAAGAAGTGGGAACAAATGTGCAGAAGACCCCACACTTGGCCGGAGGACAATTGGAGGATATGGTGGAAAGGGAAGTGGTAGGCATCATTCAAAACTTGGTGGAGCAAGAAGTGGAGCACAATGTTGAGGAGGTATTGAAGGAAACAAAGGAAGCAAGAAAGGAGTATGGTATCATGGGTGGACATATCATCTTAACACCAAGCTTCCCTGTAGCAAAGATGCACAGTGGAAAAGGTGCGACAGTGGGTGTAAGGACCATTAATGAACTATGTTAGTGATCCAAACAAGGTCCTACGCGCTGCGATTTGAGAGAACAATGCCCACATACCAACTCTTTTATTGTTCTTCATTTGATAGAAGAAGTGCATAAACACACACAAAGAAATATGTTGTCATGGAACTTTGAGTCCCACGTTGATGAGCCCGATTTCAAAATTAATACAAATTCCTTGATAGAAACACGAATTCTAATGAGGTAAACACTATTGTGGATTCTCAATGATTAATTGATGAGTAGGTTTACAACGTGCTCAACAAGGCATCCGTGGAAGTGGAGGCTAGGTTATTCGATACGAATAACATAATTAAGGCCTTGGAGGAAGATTTGGAAGGAAAGAATAAGGAAATAATTGAGAGAGATAAGGATATCAAGAAGAAGGAATTGATCATTTCTCAATTGAAGCTTGAATTAATGGAAGATAAGGAAAAAGTACCCGAGGCATAAAAAAGTAGAAACTATCTCAAACTCTATTATTTTGGTGCACTCGTATTTAGCCCCTCCTTCGCATAAAAGTATGATTCAGCCTTTCTCTTATTGGAGGATTCGACACATTGATAATGATGCGTAAGAAACTTCTTGCATTAGAGTCAATAGAAGAAGTTTTGTGCGACAAAAGCCAAAGAGAAATCAAAGATTGAGGAAACTATAACTCAGTACTCTAAGCTCCTTTCCTCATTGAAGACCATGGTGCACATGGAGAAAGTTGTCTATGAAAACTATGGAGATAGATACAGAGTGGCGAGAATCTTTGTCACTACCCATGAGACGGACCTAACAAATTTTCAGGAGAAAAACAAAGGTAACAGGGTAGAATGAGAAAAAAATTACGGAGGTTGAGAAGAAGTCTAAGGCGATCAAAGGCCTAAGGGTCTTGATTAAAAATAAAGTGAAATAATTGTATCCCCAAGTTACTCGGAGGATGGACGCATTGGGTGACCTTAGCAAGAAGATGGAAAACATTATCGACACGCATAAATCTAAGGGTGAGAAATTTTCGTTTAAGGAAGTCAACGCATTAATAGGGGATTTGTTTACACAAGCACAGAATGAGGTGGATGCTTGGAGTAAGATTGAAGCAGGATTGAATAAAGACTTCCCAATTCTTCTTCAGTAGTAGATTCGTTATTTCATTTTTTGGTTCAAGTTAAAGCATGTTATTCTTTCCTTCCATTCTTTATTATTTTAAAATATCGGGTTGTTTCTAAGGATGGACAACGAGTTTGGTATGCGGTGATGTTAGAGCCGAAAATTGACTAAGTCCCGAGGCATTAGGAGAGCACACATGTGCGCAAGGAAAGTAAGATAGAAAGGAACTCAATGAAAGGCATGCAGGAGAGGAGGTTGGCACACGGAGCAAGAAAGGGGTTCAAAGACTTAGCCACATTTTGAGGTGGTATTTGTTGGTCATCAAAAAGGACTTCAAGGAGAACAATAGTCAGGGGACAAGAAGTCCCTCCTCTTTAGTGGGAGAGGTTCCCTTATTCAAAAGAAAAACTTATTTACATATGTACAGAGCATAGTTTTACTGTGGAACTTGGATATCATGAAAGCGTTTTTAATAGATCATCAATAAAAAAAGTACAGAGGAATGAAGATGTGGAAATGAGCAGAAAAGCATTCTCCAAAATTATAGATGACAAAATAATTCCTTATGCATGCGAAATATAAGAATTGGAATAATTTGTACTTCAATTAATGATATGCAATTTGAAAAGACACACAAGTTCCATAAATAACATCTACAAGAATACAAAGCTTCTTAGCATAATGCAGACAAATGATCTAACAATATTCAATAGATAGCTTGTGAATAAAAGAATCATATAGACAAAGAAAGAAGATCCTTTTGTATTGATTGCTTTACTATTTCTTACACTTTCAAAAATAAGCCAAGTTCCCCCTTCAAAATGGTGAAGAGAAACCATTAAATAATTTTACAAATCAGTTACCCTTGGTAACTACTTCTTTTAGTTAATGTTTAGTTAAAGGGCTGCTTAACGCAAAACCCCAACTAATTACAATAAATCCGAGATGAGGAAAGAAAGAAGGGAGAAAATTCAGGAGGAGAAGACAAGTGTTCATGATTGAGAAGGGCCCACTTGATTTGAGGATCCGCTGTCTAAACCTTTTTAACGCCTCTGCTATGTCTCTGCCATGTGGGACTGATGTGTTGGCAGTGGACTGGTCCAAAATCGAGACACTTCTCCATATCTTTGTTGAATTCGACGTGTGTATGATAATCCTTATTTGCTTCTTCAATAGCAGATTGGAGAGAGCAGATTTCCTTCATCTTCTCCTTGGTGATGGAATCCTCTTTGAACAGATTTCCTTTGACAAAAGCTCTGAATTGAGCTTTAATTTCCTACAAGGAGAGAGGCACACCTGAGGTCTCATCGTGGAGGTGGCAATGGATATCCTTAAAAGCTGATACCACCAAAGTCTTGAAGGCCTCACCCTTCTGCCAACTATTTCTCAATTCCCCCAAAGCTTCTTCCAACACCTTGATTTTCCATTCCACACTGTATACCCATGATTTTGACAAATTATCTTTTGCATCATCAAAGACCTTGCTTGCTATTAAAATATTTTCATCAGCCTGCCCCATAAGACAAAGGTCTACTATACAACTACTCCAGAGTTTGAGCTCTTTATCTATATTTCCAATGGTGGAAGAGAGTTTCTGTTGCAAATTATTTACCTTCTCATTAAGTTTGAAGGCTTCACCAATGAAATTCAACCCTGCAATGAGCATATCATCCACCATGGCCTCCATAGCCCTTCCATAGATGGAATATCTATGTATATCTTTGATACTCTGGACTTCATCTTGGCTGAGGGTCACAGGTGGTGGAAGAGTAGTCAGTGGGGTGGGGTCTAAAACTTTATCTTTGGACAGCAGTGACTTGATGAAACTTGCAAGAACTTGAGCTTGCTCTTCTAGTGTTCTATGGTTTGTTTCCCTTTTTCCACTCTCCCAATGACCCTGGTGATTGTTTCTTTAAGATTGTGGATCTCACCTTTAGGGGTGGACTCTCCCATGGGAATCCTTGAGAGCTCTAGATCGACGCTTGAAAATCCGGTTACGCTTACCAACCTTGGGCTTGGCTATCTCCGGGGTTGTTGGCCCTAAGCGTCAAATACTATCCTTGAGGTGGTCCTGGCCTTCTTGACAGGAGTAGGAGGAGTAGTGCCCAATAAGGCCGCCACAACATCAAAGTTGGGTCCCGAGATTCGAGAGGAAGACTTCCTCTTCCTACTATCAATGAAGGGCTACACCCATGCGAAAGAGGAGGAAGAAGAAGGCGAGGCAAGAGGACCGAGAGAAAGAGAACTCATGGCACTCAAAGTGTGCACTGCTGTTGCCTCTAGTTGAGATATGAGTGGGGCACTCGAGGCTTCTGGTACAGAGGAGTCAACAGTGCTCAGGAGCTCAGTGCTTTGAACTTCCTTCTCTTTATCCATAGGGGCTTCTGGAATGCCTACGGAGACTAGCACTTCACTCTCTTCACTTTCACTGAGAACAATAATGTTCTCTGGTCCTGAGGGAAATTCTGAATGCTCCATTAGGGGATCTTCTTCAACAGGCTCCTTCTTGACCTCCTTGATTTTCTTCTGATATACTTGGGTGGATGAAGGAGTGGAGGATGCAGGCCCTTTAGTTGATGAGGTAGGAGGAGTCTATACAGATGCTTCCAAACCGGGTGTCTATACCTCCTTTCTTGGTGTTGAGGTTTCCTTGGAGGAGAACTCACCTCCTTCTAAGCTCATGAACTCTCTGTTCTTACTAGGAAAGGGGCTAAACCTAGGATTTATAATGTGAAAAGTCAAAAATTGGGAAGAATCTACGTTTTTGGGTCATTTTGTGTGATTTGCGGGTCTGCCGGACATTTTTGTCCCAATGTCCCAAGTTCATTCGGGCTCTTTTAAAGTTAAACACCTTTTTTGTTGTCGGCCGATTTACCCAAAAGAAGTCCGTTTCTTTCGGATTTGTCGGAACTTTTTGTCCCAAGTAACACAAGTTCACCCAGGCTCAATGTTCACTTTTCACCCGATTCAATGTTCCCTTTTCGTCGCGTACTCCACGTACTTTTGTCCCTCATGTCCCAAAAGCATTTGTGCATCTTTTCCCATGCATCGCCGTATCGGCCGAATCACGCTTTCGCGTCCCACGTGTCCCAAATGAACCAAAGGCCATCCGAGCTAATTTTTCCCGCTCTTCCCAAATATCTTGCTTTTCAAGTTGGTAGATGTGTATTTAATGCATTTATTGTCTTTCTCTCTCCCAAATGGCTATATAATGAACTACCCCTATGCATTTTTGCACACTGCTTTCTTGCTATCTATTGCTCATACCCTTGCGATCAAAATTTCTACGTGCGTATCCATTCCCCCTGCAATTTCATCCCGAGTCTAGACTGCAACCTTGCTTTTCAAATTACTATCAACATGAAGATTAAATTCCAAGGTCAGGAGCAAATCTCACCGCTCGAGTCTGCCGTTCCCGATATCGGGATAGTGAAGTTCACCACCTTGACTTTGGGGATTTCTGGGCAAGAATGATAGACTCGAACCCTTCTCCTATGGCACAAATGATTCATGATAGTGGCTTGGCATTCACGGTGGTTTCCCAATCTCAGTACAATGCGCAGATACAATACTCTCCTGCGGTGCTCATTTCAATCCTGACTCGAGTGAGCTAACGAATGTGCATGGAGAACTCATTGCCAAGCTTGATGCTGCCACCATTGGCACTGCCCTAAGGATTCCTGAGATGGAAAATTCTATAGTAATCTCTCAAAACTAGGCACAGCCCTCTTCGATCAGGACAGTGAGAAATACAAGGCGCGGGTGGCGAAGTCCTGGCTTAAAAACCCTAAAAAGGGGGCATCCGTCTATCCAAGGTTCTGTTCCATGCCGATTTCAATGAGGAAGCTATCAGATTTTATAATCCTACTAGCTCGGGTCATGGGCTTACCCTCTACCAATGAGTTCCATTTCTGGATGTGCCCACTTATCAATATGGTGTGCGAAGGAACTCAGAATATCAACTGGGTAGAGATCATCAGTATGAACCTAGCAGAGCAACTATCCAATGTACAACAAACAAAGAAATTTTACATGACTTCATACTTGATGTATACTCTAGCAGCATCGAGGCAATGGTTTGGATTCACATACATTGATGCTCATAAGGTGACCCTGTATATGCCTACTGCCCTCAATTCACCTTGGACACTAGCAATCACAACTTCGGAGGGTGAATGATGCTTTCACCATGTACATTGTCAGGCTTCTAGAGAGTGACATGGTGAGGAGATTTTCTGATGAAGCCATGAACCTAATTTCAAAATACGGTGCCTACTTCATCCAGTTTAGAAAATTCTCCTATATAAGGCTTGCAGGCTATGAGAGCACTCCTCTCAAGCTTCCTATGTTCTGCAATGATAAAATGGCCTTGATAGAGATATGCGGCAAGTGGACAAGTTGCACAAAACCTGCAGGGATAAGAAAATTACTGGTTTGCACTTCCCCATCACTTTGGGAAACTACACCTGCAAACACACTCTAGATGCTCAAAACATAGAAAGAGCCCTAGCTCCCATCACTGTCCATTTCTTCAGGCCAAGAACTTGTTTTGACTTGAAGAAATTTATTGAGCAGAACATCAAAATCAATTATCATCATAGGGTAGACACAGAGGACTATTGGGCTGATTGTGCTGATGATTTTGAGGCAAGGAGGAGACATTATGGCAGGTTTTCTCTTCAATTAATTCAAGAGCTTAACCTGTACCAAGTTCCTGAAGGGCTCCAGGATGATAATTCCGACCTGTACTCATATGAATATGACAACGTGGTCAAACACACTCCCTTGGAGGATTTGGATTGGTTCAAAAAGGAGAAGGATGATCTGGCAGAAATCCTAGCTCCCGTCTTGGTAAGAACCAAAATCTGGTTTGACAGGAGAGTTCGTGAACTCAGAAGGCACTCAGGTGAGTCCTCCTCCAAAGACACCTCAACACCAAGAAAGGAGGCATTGTCACCTGATTCGGGAGTACCTGTACAGACCCCTCCTGCCTCATCAACTAAAGGTCCTACATCTTCCACTCCTTCCTCATCCACCCAAGTGTATCAGAAGAAAGTCAAAGAAGTTAAGAAGGAACCTATGGAGGAAGATCCCTTAAGGAAGCATTCAGAATTGCCTTCAGGACCAGAGAACATTATTGTTCTCAGTGAAAGTGAGGAGAGTGAAGTGCCAGTTTCTACAAGCTCTCCAGAAGCTCCTACAGATAAAGAAAAGGAGGTTCAAAGCACTGAACTCCCAAGCACCATTGACTCCTCCGCACTAGAAGTCCCGAGTCCTCAGTGCCCCACTCATATCTCAACTAGAAGCAACAACAGTGCACACCCTGGGTGCCATGAGTTCTCTGTCTCTTGGTCCTCTTGCCCCACCTTCTTCTTCCTCCTCCTCTTTTGCATGGGTGCAGCCTCTCGTCGATAGTAGGAAAAGAAAATCTTCCTCCCGAATCTCAGGACCCAATTTTGATGTTGTGGTGGCCTTGTTAGGCACTACTCCTCCTACTCCCGCCAAGAAGGCCAAGGGACTACCTCCAGAATAGTATCTGATGCTCAGGGCCAACAATTCCTGGAGATAGCCAAGCCCAAAGTAGACAAGCCAGAGCATGATTTGCAAGCATCTGACCTTGAGCTCTCAAGGATTCCCATGGGAGAGTCCACCCCTGAAGGTGAGATCCACAATCTTTAGGAAATAGTCACCAGAGTCATTGGGAGGGTAGAGAAAGGGCAACAAACCATAGAGCAGTTGGAGGAGCAGGCTCAGGTTCTTACAGGTTTCATCAAGTCACTGTTGTCCAAGGATAAAGTTTTAGATCCTACCCCACTGACTACTCTTCCACCACCTGTGATTCTCAGCCAAGATGAAGTGCAGAGTATCAAAGATATACACAGGTATTCTATCTATGGAAGGGCTATGGAGGCCATGGTGGATGACATGCTCATTGCAGGATTGAATTTCATTGGTGAAGCCTTCAAACTCAATGAGAAGGTGAATAATCTGCAACAAAAGCTCTCCTCCACTATTGGAAATATAGATAAAGAGCTCAAACTCTGGAGCAGCTGTATAGTAGACCTTCACCTCATGGGACAAACTGATGAGAATATTTTAATGGCGAAGCAAGGTCTTCGATGATGCAAAGGATAACTTGTCAAAATCATGGGTATACAGTGTGGAATGGAAAATCAAGGTGCTGTGGAAGAAGAGGCTTTGGGAGAATTAAAAAATAGTTGGCAGAAGGGTGAGGCCTTCAAGACTTTGGTAATATCTACTTTCAAGGACATACATTGCCACCTCCATGATGAGACCTCTGGTGTACCCCTCTCCTTGCAAGAAATCAAAGCTCAATTCAGAGCTTTTGTCAAAGATAATTTGTTCAAGGAGGATTCCATTTCCAAGGAAAAGATGAAGGAGATCTGCTCTCTCCAATCTGCTATTGAAGAAGCAAATAAAGATCATCATACACACGTCGAATTCGACAAAGAGATGGAGAAGTGCCTCGGATTTTGGACCCAGTCCACTGCCAACACATCGGTCCCACGAGGCAGAGACATAGCAGAGGCATTGAAAAGATTCAGACAACGGATCCTAAAATCAGTGGGCCCCTCTCAATCATGAACACCTATCTTCTTCTCTGATTCTTCTCCTTTCTTCCTTTCTTCATCTCGGATTTATTGTAATTAGTTGGGGTATTGCGATTAGCATCCCTTTAACTAAGCATTAGTTAAAAGAAGTAGTTACCAAAGGTAACTATTTTGTAAACTATATAATGGCCTCTCCTCGCCATTTTTGGGGGGGAACTTGGCTTATTTTTGAAAGTGTAAAGAAATCATAAAGCAATCAATACAAAAGGATTTTCATTCTTTGTCCATCTGATTCTTTTTATTCGTAAGCTATCCATTAAATATTGTTAGATCATTTGTCTACATTATGCTGAGAAGCTTTGTATTCTTGTAGATGTTATTCATAGAACTGTGTGTCTTTTCAAATTTCATCTTATTAATGTGGGTACAAATGATCTTATTCCAATTCATTGTATTCTTGCACGCATAAGGAATTATTTTGTCATCTATAATTCTAAATGGTGCCTTTCTGCTCATTTCCACATCTTCATTCCTCTGTACTTTTGTAATTGATGATCTATTTAGGAAACACTTTCATGATATCCAAGTTCCATAATGAAACCATGCTTTGTACATATGTAAATAGGTTCATTTAAATAAGGGAACCTCTCCCATCTAAAGAGGAGGGACTTCTTGTCCCCTGACTGTTGCTCTTCTTGAAGTTCCTTTTCTGACGACCAACAGTTTTTGGTGACTCTGCTGGGGAATCATTTTCCAGTTCCATAATCATTTATCGATCATCTTTTGATCTGGCGACTCCACGTTTTACTCGAGGGAGAAGGGCCCTTGGTATTGAAGATTCTCAGTTTCAGCTTTTGGAAGCAGGGGTTTTCCTTTCCCTTCCACAAGAAGAAATAGAGAAGCTCGTTCAACAAGCACTCCTCCTATCAAAGATAGAACCCCTACGGGTGGTATTCCTTCAGAAAAATCAGTCCTAATCTCCGAGCTCTTGATTCTTGCTGGTGTTTCAGTTCCCCTTCAAGCCATTTTTCCAAGAATGGCGGTACCATTGCCTTGGGGCCATCGTGTTGGGCCTCTTTCCCTTCCTCAGCCTTTGCATGAGTTACCCAGAGGTAATCGGAAGAACTTTCCTAAATTCAAGGGTGATGGCAAGGTACATCCTGATGAACACATCGTGGCCTTCATAGTTGCATGTGGAGTTCAGGGGTTGAACATGAAGACGTCTCCGTAAGGCTTTTTGTTGAGACTTTACAAGATAATGCTTGCTGATTGGTTCTATCACCTTCCGGCCGGAGCTATCACTAGCTGGAACACAATGAGAGCTAGGTTTGAGAACCATTTCAAACCAGCGAAGACGTGCATGCTTTGCTTGGCCCAAATTTCTCAAATAAAGAAGGAATCACAAGAGCCCATGAGAGAATTTGTGGCCCGATTTAACAAGTTGATTAATAAAATTCCACCAGACACTCAACCTGTAGATCAAATTCAAAAATGCTTCTTCCTGAATGCCCAATTGCCTGAAGTTAGTTATGCATTGAGAAGAGCTAATCTTGCGACATTGGCCAAGATCAAACTCTTGTTGTTAGTGTCGAAGATGATTTAATCATGTCGGAAAGTTGAGAGAGACCCTTCTAGATCCAAGTCTTCTTCTTCCTCCTCTTCCACTCCTGGACCTAATACTGATCCATTAGTGCAAAAACTTGCAAATGATCTCATCGCCATTAAGAAACAATTGGCTCAGCACGCCCCTTATGCAGATGTTCCAAGGAGGAATTTTCAGCCCAGAAATCATTTTCCTGCTTCTCAAACAAGGCTAGCACTTGAAGGACCTCCTATTAAAGTCCCTGTCAATGCAACCTGTGAAGTTGAAGAACCAGAGGATGAAGAGGTTCATGAAGATTGTGAAGAATTTGTTGAAGAGGTTGATGATGGAACAGAAAACTTGAGGATCTCGAGTTAATTTCTTCACTACTGAAGGCATTGATGAAGGAGATGATTATGATGAAGTAGTAGCAGACATGAATAGTGAATCATATGCTGTCATGACTCGAGAGCAGACAAATCAGAGGGAGAAAGTGATGCAGCCCACCAAAAATCTAAGGAGCAGCCGACAACTATCCCTGTAATTGCAAAAAGAGGATCTCCTATCCCCATTTCATCCACACCAAAGGTGAGTCCTCATCATTCTGCTACTAAAGTTACTTCTTTTTCTCCTAAAACTGATAAGCCTAGAGTCCCAAGCGATGATAGCCCATCCACTTCTGGGTCTTTCGATATTATTGATCACCTAAAAAAGACCAAGGTTCAAATCTCAGAGGCTGAATATTATCAAACCCATCCCAAGGCTTTTGCTAAAATGATTCACTTTGTCAATTCCCATTCTAAAACTACCTCTAAAGGCCTTTTACCCACTCCATCTTCTATACCACAACCCAATCTGGTAGCCATTGTCACCTCACCCAATGACAAGATCAAACCATTCTATGTGACACTCCTTATAGCCGGCCATAGACTCAGTAATTGCGTCATAGACTCAGGGGCATCAGACAATGTAATGCCTGCCAAAGTAGCCCATGCCTTAGGCCTAACTCTCACACACATACGGGTCTTGTTATTCCATGGAGAGTAAGGAAGTGCCCCTGGTCGGAAGAATTAAAGATGCACAAGTAGCCTTTGCTACTTTTCCTGAGAAGAAAGTTTTAGCTACTATCCTAGTAGCAGACATTCCTCCTTCATATGGGATGCTGCTAAGTAGGAACTTCTGTAAGGATGTGGGTGGAGAAATTCAAATGGATTGGTCACATGCCCTCATACCTGTTAATGGGAAAATGAAGAAGTTGCTTCCTGAGAAGCAATCTGAGTATATTGTACAAAAAACAGATGATCCCAAAGCACAAATACTTTATGAGGATATGGGGCATGGAAACTATATGATTATGTCTCCAGAAGAAATCCAACTCCCCAAAATATCACCTGAGGATCCTAATGGTGTTTGGATATTAGAGTTTGATGGAAGTTGTTCTTCAGCTGGTTCTGGAGCTGGTGTAATATTGGTATCTCCTGAGGGTAGGATTCATCCTTTCTCATTCAAGTTGCAATTTGAAAATACCAATAATACAGCAGAATACGAAGCTCTCATTCTCGGGCTTCATGTGGCAAAAGAAAAGGGTGTGAAGAATCTTCTAGCTCGTGGAGATGCGGAGCTGATTGTCAAGCAAGTTAGAAACCTCTTCCAGGTAAAGAATAGAAGGTTGAAACATTACAGGAATCAGGTTTGGGACTCTATTGAATTTCTTGACGCCTTCTCCATCGAAGCAGTGCCTAGGGAGGAGAATACCAGGGCTGATTCACTAGCAGTCTCGGGGTCATTGCGATACCTCATCCTGACTTCTCTCAAGATAAGTTTACCATTGAGATGATCCATAGGCCCAGTGTACCTGATAATGCAAGTAACTGGCAAGTTTTCAATGATGATCAACATTTGCTTTCTTTCTTAGAACTCAAGGATAATTTTGAACAGTTGTACTTTGAAGGAAGTGATAATTTGCCTCGTGAAAGTGTGCCCTTCAACAAAGAAGCCATCAAAGAAGAAGAGGCAGATCAAGATGGATGTATCAAACTCAAAGGAAACAAGATTCCAAAGGGATTGGTGAGTTTAGAAGAATTGTTTGACAAACATGACAGGTATGTGAAGTTTAAAGCTTCTACTGGACCTCAACAATCAGCTGAATATGACAAAATTAATATTGGGAGTTCTACTGACCCTAAACTCGTGAACATTGGAAAATGTTGCACACCAGAAGAAAAGAAGAAAGTAATTAATCTTTTAAGGAAGTATAAAGATGTTCTTGCTTATTCCTATGAAGATTTAAAAGCCTTTCAACCAAAGGAGATGCAACATTTTATCCCTCTCAAACCTGGAATTAAGCCTTTCAAACAGAAACAAGGCAATACAATCCTAAGATAGCTGACACCATTTTTTAGGAAATACAAAAGTTATTAAAGCCAAAATCATTTTTCCTATCCACCATTCAACATGGATTGCCAATATTGTGCCTGTTAGAAAGAAAAATGGTGAGATTCATATCTGTGTTGACTTTAGGAATCTGAATCAAGCTTCTTTAAAGGACAACTATCCTTTGCCCATGATGGATCAAGTCTTGCAAGTTGTAACGGGATCTGAAATGTTGTCTATGCTTGATGGCTTCTCAGGATATAATCAGGTAGAAGTTAATACCGCAGATCAACACAAAATGGCCTTCACTACCCCTTGGGGTACCTTTGCCTACAAAAGGATGCCTTTTGGGCTCATTAATGCGGTGCCACTTTTCAAAGGGCTATGGACTTGGCCTTTGGAAGTTTGAAAGGGAAGTGTATTGTCGTATACCTTGATGACTTGACTGTATTTTCTAAAACAAGGGCAGATCATTTTCAGCATCTAGAAATAGTTCTTTTGAAATGTAGAGAACATGGGATCTCTTTAAATCCTAAGAAATCTGTCTTTTGTGTCACGAGGGAAATTATTGGGGCATGTTGTTTCCAAAGATGGTATAAAAATTGATCCTGAGCGAGTTCAAGCTATCCAGCAAATTCCCCTTCCAACCAGCAAGAAAGGAGTACACTCTTTCTTTGGTAAGATTAACTTTCTAAGAAGATTCATTCCTAATTTCACAGAGCTAACTTTGAATATCTCTCAAATGATGAAAGGAAAATAGACGTTTGGTTGGTCTCCTGAAGGGAAAGAGGCCTTTGAAGGTATTAAAAGGGCTATTGCTAAAACTCCCATTTTAGCGTGTCCAGATTTCAGCAAAGATTTTATTATCTATTGCTATGCCACGGATAACACCCTGGCTTTGTTTTGACTCAAGAAGATTCTAATGATCATGAACTCCCAATTGCATTTATGAGCTACATTCTAAAAAATCATGAGTTAAAATACACCATAATGGAGAAACATGCTTTCGCAGTGGTTAAAGTTGTCAAGTAGTTTCGTTTTTACATTCTTAACTCTCACTCCACAGTGTTTGTACCAGATACAACCATCAAGTCCATTCTCACACAACAAGAGTTTGGATCTAAGAGAGGGAACTGGGTGGCCAAGGTCCAAGAATATGACATTGACATCAGACCAACCAAGCTTGTCCATGGAAAAGGCCTGTGTGAACTCATCGCTTGAGGAGCTAGACATGAGTTACTTAGAGGATAAAGTTGATCTTCCTACCGTTCTGTTTCTTGGCTCAATTGATGAATGGTATGCCGATATCACACACTTTCTCACCTATGGAGAATGCCCCTCTCATTTGACTACCAAAGAGAAGAGAGTTGTTAAGTTAAGATCAGCCCAATATGTGTTGTGGGAAAATGCCTTGTTTAAGCGTGGATTAGATGGAAGGTTTCTAAAATGTGTGGATAAGGAACAACAGAAGAAGCTACTTTCAGCTTTTCATAATCAAGCATGTGGAGGGCACTACTCATCAACTATCACTTGCTCATAAAATACTTCATGTGCAGGATATTACTGGCCTACCTTGTTCAGAGATGCATCAAAGTGGGTTGATAAATGTGAAGCTTGTCAGACTTTCGTGGGTAGACCCAAGTTGGCTTCTTTGCCCCTTAAACCAGTTGTGATCGAAGAACCTTTTCAACAATGGGGTTTAGATTTCATTGGAACACTTAATCCCTCTTCTAGTGCTGGTCATACCCATGTATTAACCACCACAGATTATTTTACTAAGTGGGTAGAAGCCATTCCAGTAAAGAGTACTACTTCAGAAGTAGTATGCAGTTTTATCAAAGAGAACATCTTGGTGAGGTTTGGTGTGCCAAACAAGATAGTGACAGATAATGCTTCAAATTTTTCTTCAACTGAGATGATGGATTTTTGTTATGGATATGGCATCTCCCTGGCTCACTCCTCAGATTATTATCCTCAGGGGAATGGACAAGCAGAATCAACAAACAAAAATCTGGTGGCTATAATAAGGAAATTAGTTAATGAGTCCCAGAGGAACTGGCACAAGAAACTCTATGATGCTCTTTGGGCAGATAGGATCACACCTAAGAGAGCCATTGGGATGTCTCCTTTTCAGGTAGTATATGGAGTGGAAGCTCAATTTCTAGTAACAGTGGAGCTACCAGCCTTGCATTTAATGAAGGCCATTGAAGACACCAGTTTCAATGATTCTTTGGATAAAAGGATCATGTACCTTTACAAATTGAATGAGGATAGATTGAAAGTTGCTGATAGAATATCTGCTCACCAATAGAAAGTAAAGGTCTTGTTTGATAAAAAGGCCAGTTCAAGGATTTCAAAGTTGGAGACATTGTTTTGTTGTGGGATAAAAGGCATGAACCTCGTGGCAGCCATGGCAAGTTTGATTCCCTTTGGCTCGGACCTTTCAAGATCAGGCACTTTGCTGGTAAGAATTCTTTTTACCTTGATTATATGGATGGTTCTTCTCTCCCACTTCCTTATAGTGGGTAGTACCTGAAATTGTTTAAGTCATAGGTGATTAGGAAGTCCTTTGTATATTCTGTATAGTGTGTGTTCTCCTTTCCTTTCCTTGTTTTTGTGTGTTGTTTGTTTGGGGTGTTGTCTTCTGTATTGGTTTGCTTTTGACTCCTGGCCCAATGGATAAGGTACTGGTCTACTTCCCCTAGTTTTTCTGAATTCTTGCCTTGTCTCATTCTTTTGAACTTATGCCAAGTCATCCCCAGAAGGAGCCAGCTGTTGTCCACTCAAAATTTCCCTACTTTTGAGAAGTTCAAAATTGAAAATTTTTAAGTTAAACACCTTTTCTATTGTTGTCCTGGTAATGTGAAAAGTCAAAAAATTGGAAAGAATCTACGTTTTTGGGTCATTTTGTGTGATTTGCGGGTCTATCAGGACATTTTTGTCCCAGATGTCCCAAGTTCATTCGGGCTCTCTGTTCGCCGATCGGCCGATTTACCCGAAGTCCATTTCTTTCGGGCCCGTCGGAACTTTTTGTCCCAAGTAACACAAGTTCACCCAGGCTCAATGTTCACTTTTCATCCCGATTCGGCCAAATCACGTACTCCACGTACTTTTGTCCCTCATGTCCCAAAAGCATTTGTGCATCTTTTTCCCATCGCCCGTATCGGCCGAATCGCGCTTTCGCGTCCCGCGTGTCCCAAATGAACCAAAGGCCATCCAAGCTAATTTTTCCCTCTTCCCAAATATCTTGCTTTTCAAGTTGGTAGATGTGTATTTAATGTGCATTTATTGTCTTTCTCTCTCCCAAATGGCTATATAATGAACTGCCCCCTATGCATTTTTGCACACTGCTTTCTTGCTATCTATTGCTCATACCCTTGCGATCAAAATTTCTGCGCGCGTATCCATTCCCCTGCAATTTCATCCCGAGTCCAGACTGCAACCTTGCTTTTCAAATTACTATCAACATGAAGATTAAATTCCAAGGTCGGAAAAATCTCACCACTCGAGTCACCGTTCCCGATATCGGGGACAGTGAAGTTCGCCACCTTGACTTTGGGGATTTCTGGGCAAGAATGATAGACTCGAACCCTTCTCCTATGGCACAAATGATTCATGATAGTGGCTTGGCATTCACCGGTGGTTTCCCAATCTCAGTACAATGTGCAGATACAATACTCTCCTGCGGTGCTCATTTCAATCCTGACTCGAGTGAGCTAACGAATGTGCATGGGAACTCATTGCCAAGCTTGATCGTTGCCACCATTGGCACTACCCTAAGGATTCTGAGATGGAAATTCTATAGTAATCTCTCAAAACCAGGCACATGCCCTCTTCGATCAGGACAGTGAGAAATACAAGGCGCGGGTGGCGAAGTCCTGGCTTAAAAACCCTAAAAGGGGTCCCATCTATCCAAGGTTCTGTTCCATGCCGATTTCAATGAGGAGCTATCATATTTTATAATCCTACTAGCTCGGGTCATGGGCTTACCCTCTACCAATGAGTTCCATTTCTGGATGTGCCCACTTATCAATATGGTGTGTGAAGGAACTCAAAATATCAATTAGGTAGAGATCATCAGTATGAACCTAGCGAGAAATGGTCCAATGTCAATGTACAAACAAAGAAATTTTACATGACTTCATACTTGATGTATACTCTAGCAGCATCGAGGCAATGGTTTGGATTCACATACATTGATGCTCATAAGAGTGACCCTGTATATGCCTACTGCCCTCAATTCACCTTGGACACTAGCAATCGCAACTTCAGGAGGGTGAATGATGCTTTCACCATGTACATTGTCAGGCTTCTAGAGAGTGACATGGCGAGGATATTTTCTGATGAAGCTATGAACCTAATATCACACTACGGTGCCTACTTCATCCAGTTTAGAAAATTCTCCTATATAAGGCTTGCAGGCTATGAGAGCACTCCTCTCAAGCTTCCTATGTTCTGCAATGATAAAATGGCCTTGATAGAGATATGCAGGCAATGGACAAAGTTGCACAGAACCTACAGGGATAAGAAAATTACTTGGCTTTGCACTTCCCCATCACTTTGGGAAACTACACCTGCAAGACAACTCTAGATGCTCAAAACATAGAAAGAGCCCTAGCTCCCATCACTGTCCATTTCTTCAGGCCAAGAACTTGTTTTGACTTGAAGAAATTTATTGAATAGAACATCAAAATCAATTATCATCATAGGGTAGACACAGAGGACTATTGGGCTGACTGTGCTGATGATTTTGAGGCAAGGAGGAGACATTATGGCAGGTTTTCTCTTCAATTAATTCAAGAGCTTAACCTGTACCAAGTTCCTGAAGGACTCCAGGATGATAATTCCGACCTGTACTCATATGAATATGACAACGTGGTCAAACACACTCCCTTGGAGGATTTGGATTGGTTTAAAAAGGAGAAGGATGATCTGGTAGAAATCCTAGCTCCTGTCTTGGTAAGAACCAAAATCTGGTTTGACAGGAGAGTTCGTGAACTCAGAAGGCACTCAGGTGAGTCCTCCTCCAAAGACACCTCAACACCAAGAAAGGAGGCATTGTCACCTGATTCGGGAGTACCTGTACAGACCCCTCCTGCCTCATCAACTAAAGGTCCTACATCTTCCACTCCTTCCTCATCCACCCAAGTGTATCAGAAGAAAGTCAAAGAAGTTAAGAAGGAGCCTGTGGAGGAAGATCCCCTAAGGAAGCATTCAGAATTGCCTTCAGGACCAGAGAACATTATTGTTCTCAGTGAAAGTGAGGAGAGTGAAGTGCTAGTTTCTACAAGCACTCCAGAAGCTCCTACGGATAAAGAAAAGGAAGTTCAAAGCACTGAACTCCCAAGCACCATTGACTCCTCCGACACCAGAAGTCCCGAGTGCCCCACTCATATCTCAACTAGAAGCAACAACAATGCACACCCTGGGTGCCATGAGTTCTCTGTCTCTTGGTCCTCTTGCCCCACCTTCTTCTTCCTCCTCCTCTTTGCATGGGTGCAGCCTCTCGTCGATAGTAGGAAAAGAAAGTCTTCCTCCCGAATCTCAGGACCCAATTTTGATGTTGTGGCGGCCTTATTAGGCACTACTCCTCCTACTCCCACCAAGAAGGCCAGGACTACCTCCAGAATAGTATCTGATGCTCAGGGCCAGCAATTCCTGGAGATAGCCAAGCCCAAAGTAGACAAGCCAGAGCATGATTTGCAAGCATCTGACCTTGAGCTCTCAAGGATTCCCATGGGAGAGTCCACCCCTGAAGGTGAGATCCACAATCTTTAGGAAATAGTCACCAGGGTCATTGGGAGAGTGGAGAAAGGGCAACAAACCATAGAACAGCTGGAGGAGTAGGCCCAGGTTCTTACAGGTTTCATCAAGTCACTGTTATCCAAGGATAAAGTTTTAGATCCTACCCCACTGACTACTCTTCCACCACCTGTGATTCTCAGCCAAGATGAAGTGCAGAGTATCAAAGATATACACAGGTATTCTATCTATGGAAGGGCTATGGAGGCCATGGTGGATGACATGCTCATTGCAGGATTGAATTTCATTGGTGAAGCCTTCAAACTCAATGAGAAGGTGAATAATCTGCAACAGAAACTCTCCTCCACTATTGGAAATATAGATAAAGAGCTCAAACTCTGAGCAGCTGTATAGTAGACCTTCACCTCATGGGACAAGATTGATGAGAATATTTTAATGGCAAGCAAGGTCTTCGATGATGCAAAGGATAACTTGTCAAAATCATGGGTATACAGTGTGGAATGGAAAATCAAGGTGCTGGAAGAGGCTTTGGGAGAATTAAAAATAGTTGGCAAAAGGGTGAGGCCTTCAAGACTTTGGTAATATCTACTTTCAAGGACATACATTGCCACCTCCATGATGAGACCTCTAGTGTACCCCTCTCCTTGTAAGAAATCAAAGCTCAATTCAGAGCTTTTGTCAAAGATAATTTGTTCAAGGAGGATTCCATTTCCAAGGAAAAGATGAAGGAGATCTACTCTCTCCAATCTGCTATTGAAGAAGCAAATAAAGATCATCATACACATGTCAATTCGACAAAGAGATGGAGAAGTGCCTCGGATTTTGGACCCAGTCCACTTGCCAACACATCGGTCCCATGAGGCAGAGACATAGCAGAGGCATTGAAAAGATTTAGACAGCGGATCCTAAAATCAGTGGGCCCCTCTCAATCATGAACACCTATCTTCTTCTCCTGATTCTTCTCCTTTCTTCCTTTCTTCATCTTGGATTTATTGTAATTAGTTGGGGTATTGCGATTAGCAGCCCTTTAACTAAGCATTAGTTAAAAGAAGTAGTTACCAAAGGTAACTATTTTGTAAACTATATAGTGGCCTCTCCTCGCCATTTTGGGAGGAGGAACTTGGCTTATTTTTGAAAGTGTAAAGAAATCATAAAGCAATCAATACAGAAGGATTTTCATTCTTTGTCCATCTGATTCTTTTTATTCGCAAGCTATCCATTAAATATTGTTAGATCATTTGTCTGCATTATGCTGAGAAGCTTTGTATTCTTGTAGATGTTATTCATAGAACTGTGTGTCTTTTCAAATTTCATCTTATTAATGCGGGTACAAATGATCTTAT